>LPNL01000002.1:911913-1105119 GCA_001749795.1 Hanseniaspora opuntiae
AAAAAAATCGCTAAAGGAATGCTCAAGTCACAAGACTCCCATCCATACAATTATTAAAAAGTTTATASTWCAACTTRATAAAAAATAAAAAAAAAGATAAAAAAACATTATATAGATTCATTACTATATTTCGAAATAACTTGCTTATGATATATGCGTATACTTAAATACTTGAAACGTYTACTTTTCGTATTGTTTCTGATGGTTGATGTAGTGCATCATGTACGGATGTTGGTGGTGTACCATCTCATCGTGGGGGTTKGGAATGTAGCCCATRWACCCYTTCTGCATTGGAGAGCCATACACTCTCTTGTAGTGCTCCTCTGGTGGGTACTTTGCGTATGGRGGCATCCCAAACATGTTTGCTGATTGCTGGTAAACAAAGTTGTTTTGGTTCAGTCTTGTTGAGTTGTAGATGTGTGCATTCATCAAGTTCATATCAAATGGTGGCTTCAGGGAGTCCATGCTGTAGTAGCCGTACATGTGTGGGGTGTTCACAGCTGTTCTAGCATTTGTATTACCTGTAATATCAGTGCTGRCAGCATTTACGCTGTTAATGTTGGCATTAACAATCTTGTTGACGGGTGTCATCACTCTTGTGGAGCTTGCAGTGTCCTTGTGGACCACACTTTCATCCAGTGAGTTCTTGTTGAAACTTGCATCGGCATCCTTAATGCTGGTCAAGTCCATTTGAGACGTGCTTGATTTAAATACAAGTGGATTTGACTTGTGKATGCTGTCAACAGGATATGGGTGGCTCAATCTTGGATTTGCCTGTTGGTTAGACTTCACAAACTTCATCAAGGATTCAGTGGTGATGCTTTCCTTCAATGAGTGGGTGATGTCATCTGCGTTATCAACTGAATTCGTCTTTGAGGATTCCAAAGTGTCTTGCAAGGAAACGGATTTCTTTTCGATTTTTTGTATCTTTTTGTTGATGGCTTTCACGAAATCTGGATTACTCTTGAATGCATCCTCCAAGTTCTCCTCCAGCAGTGGGTATGAAACATCCTCGATGTTTTCCATTCTGGCAAAGTCTTGTGCGACATGAAGCGGAATCCACACTCCTCTCAAAGGAGCTATACCATTTCTGACAACAAACTTGTCAGCAACTTTCTTTAACAAACCGTCTCTTCTACCTCTGGTAAGCTTGGCAGCGTTCAAAAGCTTTGTCCCATTAACAAAAGAGTCAATGGATCTTCTACAAACGGAAATGTTGTTGATTTCCATGCAATAGTAAAAGACACCGTCCGTGGACCAGTACTTGGCAAATACCTTTCTGGATTCCAGTTCTGTAGGATTGATTTTTTTTTTCATGGAATTATTGATAGGGGATTTGTTTTCAATAATTGGGAAGTTCATTATATATGTTTAATTGTGTGAATGCTATAAAATGAGTATGATGAAATTGGAGGTTATTGTTTCCTAATAATAACAAAATAATTTTTTTAAGATGTTGCTTATGCTATGGTATTGATACACTAGTATTTTTTAAAACTTTTGATAAATTGTTATTCCTTTTATATAATGAAAAAAAGGTTACAGTAACAAATTATGAATGAAATAAACAAAGAAATGAAAGAATTGACTTTAATACTTTTTTCTTTTTGAATCTTTTATTTAATTATTTGATGATTGAACAAATAGAATGAAAGAGAAAAGAAGCAAAAGAGAAATATAAAATGATGGTAAATGTGGGATGAGAACCTGCCTTTTTTTGGATGATGAGTTTTCGGGTTCTTTTTGATTAATTGTTTCTTTCAAGATCAAAAAAATGTAATGAAATTGATGAATAGCACAGAAAAGTTGTCTTTAGTTATTTACTAATTGAGTGGTGTTTATTAGTTGTGGTTGCTCTTTTTAAACTTCTTCTTTTTTTTTATTTATTTTGAAAAGATAATAATTTTTCTAACGTATGAAAATCATCTTCTATAATGACTTCTACAAAACCAGAAAAAGTAAGAAAAAAACAAACATCCATTGATTAGCTGAAGGCTCTGTATTTATATTGCTGCAACAAATCACCAAAATACATAAAAACCTGATGAAAGGAAAATCCCCCCAAATTGATAACACACTTCAGAAATCTCTTGGTAAAAAATTTTCACTCAAGGAAAACAAGCTTAATTCAAGCTTTTTTTTTTTTTTTGATCTCGAACGTACTGCCGGTTATTTCCACCGCCGGTGGTTCCTTTGGGAACAAAACTGTGTATGCAAGGCACAAAACAAACTTGATACAGGAATTTAACAGTACTGTTGAAAAATTTCTTTTTTTCAAGCACACGAGTACAATAGAGTGCATCTTCGGATAATTCTGTTTCACATGCTGGTTGCCCAAAACGCAATCAGGAGACTTTATGCATACTCTRTTGTACTGCATAAAAAAAGGGAACGTATTTCACACTTTCCTTGGGGAAATAATGTTAAATTATGAATACGCCCGCAAAAAAAAAAAAAACGATCACAGCGAAAGTTGTTATATCCATTTAGTATGGCGCCACTTGTGTAGGACGGAAAAAAAAAAACATTTTGTTTTGATTGGATAAAAAGCACATATGGAAACAATAAAGGTTCTAGACACGGTCACACCCTAGGCTAATATTTTTTTTCTTTACTCTAAAAGGCAGTACATTACTCAATCTGAAGATGATTTTCAGAACTGTATATTTCCACAAATCGCGGCACAGAACATCACCACACCAAAAACAGGTTGAAAAGGAGTAATAAGCCTTATATCCTTTTAAAAAGCAAATAAAAGTATCAGCGACATACATAAAATTAGATAGATTTTCCAATTCTTCAGCCATAATAAGGGCTCAACGCTGTCCATTAACAAAAGAAATACATATAGAATTTTCATAAACTAAGCCAGCTCCTTTCTGTTTCATTACAAGTTATTCAGATCCAGGACACTTGCTGAGGTCGGTACACGGTCTTGGCCTGGAGACTCAACAACAACAACATTCTCGTTTTTCTTGACACTTTCGATGGGGATTGTCTTTACGAGCATGTAATTCTTGAATGGCCTATTGTTGTTGCACTTCCCCTTCAGCACATGCTCATCAGCCCACTCCTTGCAGTTTTCAAAGTACATTGAGCAGTGCTTGCAGTACCCACACGCATTGTTTCTATTTTTTCTCACCGTCCCTTTAGGGTACCTGAAGTGCAGTGCCTTCAAGTGGTTTTTGAATGTGTCGCATCTCGTGAATATTCCTGTTGAGTGGCACCTCTTAGGCACATAGTCCTCCTCATCCATGCTTTCGCTCGCAAACATTTGCAAGTCCTCCTTGTTCTCGTAGAAGGGACACTTGAAGCCAAGCTCAGTTGCACACACGTTCTTGCTGTTTATTTTCTTGTTTATGACATTGTTTCCCTCGAGGTTCTTTTCTAGAAGATGCTTTCTCTGGTGTCTTTGGAGATCGTTGTTTCTGGCAAACCCTCGTGAGCAGAACAGACACTTGAATGGCCGCTTCTCCACGTCCATGTGCAGTGCTGAGTGTGTCTTCAAGTTCGAAAACATCTCAAAGCACACCATGCACCTTTCCTTCGTCTTCACTTTTTTCGTCTTTTTTATCTTCTGCACGTGCGTTTCCGCTTTGAGCTCTTTGACTGGCTTTTCATCCGTTCCCGTTTTTTTTGTGATTATGTTCCCAACTGGAGGCAGGTTCATGCTGTATCCCTGCTGCATGTTGCTGAAGTTCACAACCAGCCTTGCGGCTGCAAACGAGTCATCCATGCTGGTGGCGTAGCTCCCCAGAGTACTCTTGGAGTCCAATGGTCGTTGCTTGTTCCATAAAGAAGGCTCAGATGAACTGGCACTTTGATGGTATCTATAAGGATTCGCATGTGGCTGTATAACATGCTGGTTGGTCATCTGGTGTGTGATTGGTGGTAGTATAACCTTGTTTGGCAGCACAGACCCCCTGCCCAGTGGAGAGTCGTGATCAATGCTCTTTAGTGTATTTGGTTTGTTCACATCTATATTGCGTATGCTACTTCCAACAGTATTGTATTGATTGTTCATCTTGGATTCATCCACAAAGAATAAATAAATGTATATGTTACTGTATAAGTTAAGGTGCTATAAATAAGTTTGTTTCTTTTTTTTTTTTTGGTGTTGTTCTAAGCTTCTTTTTACCTCAATCTGTGTACACTTTCATCAGCAAAGACAGCCTATAACTGTATTGATGAATTTCAATAACATCGATTTTGAGAAAGAAAAAATCACTGATGAAAAATTTTCCCATTTGGCTTTTTTTTTTTGTTTGGCGCTGTTCCAGTCACGTGTATCAATGCAAAAAACTACAGCCACACGATCACCCAACCCGTTTGGTGAGATCTTCGCTAAGCACAAAATCTATTCTTCCCATACTGTTCAGTCTTTCCCAAAAGCAATAATGTACCATATATAAAAAAAGGCAAATTAAAATATTTATTTCTAATTATATAACTAGGAAGCGTATTCAGCTGGTAGTCCTGTGTCAGGCTTGTATGGAGTGGAGTAACCTACATTGTCCTTTAGTTCATTAACCATCAAGGTTTCTACCTTTTCAACAAATTCGTTCATCTCCTCCTTGGACTCAACTTTGGCCAATGAAATAGGCTCCAGAACCTTGACGTGGATTGTTCCCTGGTTGAAGATCTTCAACTTCGAGTTGTGGATTGTTGATGTGTTGCTAACAACCACTGGAACAATAGGCAAGTTGCTGTCCTTGGCCAACCAGAAGGCACCCTTCTTGAAAGGCAGCATCTCCAACTTGGTGGTGTGGGATCTTGTGCCCTCAACAAACATCCATATGGACCCCTTTATATCAATAATTTCCTTAACACCCTTGCTCAAGGTCCCCACGGCCTTGGTTCTGTTTGCTCTGTCCAAAAACAAACACCCACTCAAGGTCATGAACCAACCTAGGAAAGGTACATATTGCAGGGCTCTCTTGGCAGTGACAACACACTTTCTTGGCCAGGTCTCACCCAAAACCAGAATGTCCAGGGCTGATTGATGGTTGGCTATGAATATACAAGGCGCACTGTTCTCCAAGTACTTTCTTCCCTCAACCTTGACATCAATTCCAAGACACTTCTTCATGACAAAGGCATATGCCTTTGCAGTTGCGTACTGACCAAGTTGTTTGGTTCCCTTGATGTTATAGTAAAGAGAGGCAAAGATACCGTAGAAGGCACATGTTCCAAGCAGCAACATGGAGCATGTTGATCTGTAGTAGTACTTGAGAGTAGGCAAAAAGCTGTTACGTTTAGAGATGTGCTTGACAGGTTCACTCTTGTCTTTGTCCATTACGTGTTAGTGAGTAATATGGTTGTGGTTATTCCTTTTAAACGTTGCGATTACACATATTGTAAGAAATCAACATAAGAAAACCCTTTAAGTCCTTGGTGGCGAATGTTTTTTTTTTTTCCGTTGATTTTTTTGATAAATTTTTCATACTGTGACGGACTTAGGAGTAGCAATTCAGGCCAAAAAGTGGAGTGTTCCGTTCAATTAGAAAGGGTTCCTCTTCATTTTTGAAGAAAGGCATCAACAAGAGTTACCACAATGGAGATCCTTGAAAAGTGTTTCTTCTATGAACTCGACGATATCATAAAGTTCAAAAAGTATACAATTTTTGATTTGAATTTAAAGCAATTGTTCATAAACCACGAACAAGTATTTGAAACGGGTAACAACAATTTCCATATCTCTTTCCCCAGTAAATCAAATCTTAATTATTTCACACATATTACATTGAAGAATGGTACTAACTTTGAATATCAAGAGTTTATTATACAGAAACTGCATGTGATGATTAATGGTCTTCTTCTTAACAAATCAATTCTTAGTAAACAGTTTGAATTACAACATCTGATCATCATATTCGACATAGCATCCACTTGGAATGGTGCTATAAACAACAGCAAGGACAAAGTTACTCAGGACATGGTGGAAATAGACGGAAACACAACCATTGTTCGAATTTCTTTACTCCAGATCTTGCAACTTGTTGAATGTAAGGAGAGCTCAACATTTCTGAAGCTACTGGATTTCTTCGAGTTATACTTGTCTTCACCATCCTCAATGACACGTTTCTTCACTGATATACTCAAACTTGACATCACGAAGTATAATCTCACTGCAATCATYATTGACAATTTGTCTTTTCTGAACATCCAAGAAGAACCTCAGAATATAGAACTTACACGGAAAATTAAGCTCTCTAGTTCATCAAAGTTATCGGAAAAACTGCAAAAGGAGTATAACCAAGTGCTAAGATTCATGGACTACCTAAATTACATCCATAGCACTTTAGGCACATTGATCATCACCTCCTCATTTCTTATATAAGCTATGTTATTATATATATCCTGCAAATTGAGTATATTTTAAAAAGTCTTTTGGCGATTAGCCTAGGTCACATGCACTGATTTCTTCGTTTCCTATCGCGTTCTCCGAAAAAAAAAAAAACAAGGTTCCATAAAAAAAAAGCCCACTAAGGTAATCTACCACACATTCATTTTTCATTAGTTCCAAAAGAAATAATCACATTCAAACCAAACTATTAGATGTTACAGTCAACGCTATACAATTTAAAAGACCTGACCTTGGAGGATGTTGGGTTTGCTGCATCTTCAAGACTTGGGGGAGCAGGCTCTTCTGCCTTGTCAAGCACTGACCTGAAGAAAATGTCCATGAAGAAAATAAAGGAGCTTTTGGATTCAAACAACGAAGTGAAGCTGAAGAATGCCATGAAGGCCATCACGTACAAGATGGGGACCGGGATGCTGACCAATGAAAAGGCCATGGGCGTGTACACTTATGTGCTGAAGAATGTTAACTGTCAGGACTTGAAAACCAAGAAGCTGTGTTTCAACTTTCTCACCACATACATGCCTCTGGACGAGGCCTCTGCTGCATACCTGGCCATGAACTCCGTCCAGCAGCTACTGCACAACACAGACCCACATGCCAGGGAGCTGGCCATGATTGTGCTGTCAAAGTTCAAGTCAAAGGCCACCGTGCCCTTGATTCTCCAATTTTCTAAGGAAATGTTAAGGGACTTTGATCCCRTCGTGAGAAGAACATTTGCATTGACCTTCAGATCTTGCTGGGAACAAAACGGTATCAGTAATGAAGACCTGGGTGATATTATAAAGGACATTATTACAGATGCCAACTACGAAGTGGTATCTTCTTGTGTGTCCCTATTGAAGGACCTGATTCTTAAGAATAATGAAATGTTGACCATGTTACATGGATACTATAGAAGATTTGTCAACGATATGGACTTGTTTGAAGACTACTGTTTTGATGACTTAATGACAATCTTAAGTCTTTACAACTCAAAATATGTYCCTCAACACTCAGAGGATTATGTTCTGTACATCAAGGCAYTGGAAAAAATACTTATAGAAAACCCTTCAAGTAACAAGACATTTGGGGCTTTGAAGGCATTGYTTGTATTCAGATCAACAGAGAATAAAGACATCATYGTGGATGCCTTTTTGAACCTAGTTGCTATGAACCATGATTTCCATGATGCCTACACTTTGATATTGGAATACATCTTGGAAGTTTCCTCCTCATCAGCTTATAACTTGAAAAAAATATTTGCCAATCATTACAAACACTTTGGCTTGTCCAGCTTTAGAGACACTGAGACAATTCAGATTTTGAAGCTTCAAATTATAGTTTCAAACTTGGATGATTYAAACGTTTTGGAAATTTTTTCTTTATTACAACATTATGCCAAAATCGTTAACTTCTCTCCAAAAGTTAGAGCCACTGCGTTGTATGGRATCATTGAGTGTTGCAAAATCAACAACGCACTCAACACAAAGGCCATGGGGTGGATGGTCAATTTCATGAAGGATTCCTCATGYAAAAAGTATCCTGAAGTYAAYAATGCTGCGTTTTCATTGCTAAGAGTGATYACTTCTAACAAMTCTGTTGAGGACAACTTGCCTGCTGTTTAYCTCTTGACCAAGGCCTTGTTGACGAAAACCGACAAGGACTCAAAGGTATTTGGTGATGACTTGTTCCCAGAAACAAAGGCTGGAATTGTGTGGCTGGTTGCTGATTACTCTCTTTTGAACTTGAAGCTAGGCTCGGAGTTRCTGAAGAAGATCATGCCCACATATGCCTTTGAAAGTTCTCCAGTGAAACTGCAAATTYTAACTTTAGCTGCAAAGCTGTATACAAACTATAAAGGCTCGATGGAKGGAACTGAACCTGAGGATAACATMTACAAGAAGATGTTCAAYGATGTTGTTTTCCTATCCAAATTTGATTCYGATTACGAAATTGTTGATAGAGGTAGATACTTAAGCGGGCTGTTGAACAAATGTGGGAAGGAAATCAGTCAATTGATYCTACAAGCTCCAAAGATGGTGTTRAACTACATGGACGTAAGCGAAAGCATCCCATTGCATGTCAGCAAARGCTTGAAGGCCATAGACTTTGAAGGGTGTCAAGATAWGACCAATGAAAGAGAARTRTTAGCSAAGGTCAATAACTTTGAACAAAAGAATGTCAGCATTTCATCTAAGGACTATCARAATCATAATCTAATCAGAGACATATCTTCATCCAYTAAGGGAGATTCAAATGGTCATACCAGATTGCAAAGAAAAGATGAATTCATTTCTGTGAAAAATAAAAAGGATTACAAGTTGAAAACCATGGAGGACTTCTTTGCTGATGACAATGTTTATAGAGCTCCCCAAAAGAAAGTTGTACGAAAGATCGTATATCAAGAGGAAACAGATAGTGACGAAGATGAAGAGGAAAATGATGACGAAACTGATAGTGAAGATGATGATGATGAGGAAGAAGAAAGTTCTGAATAATATATATGAATTAATTATAAAAATAAGTTCAATTCAGGAACATTATTGATTGGATACAATGGAACAAGTCTTTCTTGCTCCTCCATTTCGATCACATTATACACAGCGTAGTAGGCGTTTCTGACTGCACTGGATGGATGAGTAAGTCCAGCCCACAAGTACTGCATCAGAAGCTCTGTKCCCACACYAACACGCAGTCCATCTATGGCAAGTCTGATCTTTTCAATTGCATGTGGGGATGTTTCAAATATGTTTGGAATCAACAAGCTTAGGAAATGTATGAAGACATCCTCGTTACCGCAGTTTTTGCAAGCAACTGAGAGTGATCTCACAACTGTTGCCCCCGTCTGTCTTAAAACAACATTTCTATCGGTAAGTGCATGTTGAATCATTGGAACAACCAAATACAAATAATCTTTTGATTCACTCCCAACGTACTCAAACATGAATGCCAATGCCTTCAGTATACCGTTTTTGATGTTGGTGTCTGGAGCGCCGTATTCCTTCAACAAAACAGGAAGAACGGTGTATGTTCCACATGACTTGGAAACGATGGCCAGTGCGATGGATGAACACAATCTTATTTGTCTTTCGGACATTTTCAAGTTGTTCAGAAGAGTGCCGATGATGTCCTGAGGGCCCACTCCAGCAGCAATCACACCAAAGGTGTCATTCGCCTTGACACGGAGATCCTTAATGGGGGTCTTGAAAATCTCTAACAGTTCACTGCAGATTCTGTTCCATTCTCTAGGAGGGATCATGTCCGAACACCTTTCTGAAATTAGAGTGATGATGTTTAATAGGTTATAAGAAACCCCATAAAAGGGATTTCTCAGAATGGGAGTTAGGGCAGGCAGCAGCTGGGTAACTGGAGGTTCAAGTTTTTTTAGATCATCAACAGATATCAATACCTCATGTATGCACTTGATGACATACTGTAAAACCTCACCAACAGGCTCACCAAGATTCTCATAGAAGACGACTCCAAGCTTGTAGATTAGTCCCTGTTCATTGTTGGCTTTGCATGTCTTGACCAATCTTGATGATAGATTGGCTGCATTTTTTCTCATTGACGAGTTCTTGTGACTCATTAGCTGCAGACATGTACTTATTATAGGCAACAAGTAAGGCTTGAAGTTACTGCCTAGCTTCAATGCTAACATATCAAAGCATCTAACGTAACATTGATTATCTGTGCTTTGATCTTGGAAACTCACCAATAGGGCATCAATGACTCTTCTTTCTGTCTCCTCCTTGATGATCAGGAATTCATCTTTTTGAAAGTTTAACATCTTCACAATACCCCAAGCAACCATGTCTCTTAGAGCCTCTAAATTATCCTTCAAGCATTCAATATAATGGTCAAACAGAAGTTCTATCTTCACTCTTTTTGACATTACATTTGTGGTATATTGAACAGTGTTGATCAACTTCGTTGATGACAAAGCAGTTTGTCTGGTCCAAAAATTCTCAAAGAATACTTGTATTAAAAAAATCTTCATGTCACCATTGAAGAAAAAGTCTTCATTCATGTTATCTTCCAGTTTGTACAAGTTCTGTATGACCAATAAAACCGTTATTTTGAAATCATCATTTTGATTCTTCAGCCCCAATTCCTTTTCATTCCTCTTTTTGTACATCTTGGTCTTCTCATCATACACAGCACCCAATGCGTTCATGCAAAACTTCAATATAATTTCTCCGTAGATTCTCAAGTTATCTCCATCCATCATTGGCAACAAAGAGCTCATGGCTCTTAAGTGATACTCCCGAAGTTTTCCTCTAGCATGTTGCACTTGGTTAGTTATGTTGTTCAGCACTGTTTGCTCATAAGCTGCAAATATTTGTTTTTTGTCTTTAGAAATGATCAAGTTTGTGGATAATATGGCAATTGATTTATTTTTCAAGTCCTGATCCATCAACATGTTTGATATGAGTGATAGAAAAAAGATAATGTCAAGATCGGCTTGTGTTGAGGAGGCA
The DNA here is from genome assembly GCA_001749795.1 of Hanseniaspora opuntiae. Taxonomy (NCBI): domain Eukaryota; kingdom Fungi; phylum Ascomycota; class Saccharomycetes; order Saccharomycodales; family Saccharomycodaceae; genus Hanseniaspora; species Hanseniaspora opuntiae. The sequence continues at coordinate 922,738 of LPNL01000002.1, forward strand.
AACAAGTAGAAAATACTCTTACAACCAATGAACCTGATGTTTCCATCATCACTCTCAATGGCCATTTTGATGAAGTTCAACAACAAGGGATCGTTGGGATCACACAAGGATATGCACATTGCTATGGAATCAGCCATTGCCTGGTCACTCAAATAATTCTTGAATAGCTTGACCATGTTGTTGAAGCTAATTTTCTTGTATATTCTATTAATAAGCTGTTTACTCTCATCTTCCAAGACACTTTTCATGTCATCTTGCTGATTCTTTTGGTTGTTCGAAAAGGTGTCTTCTGTGTCATCTGCATTTGCAGAGTCTGCCATTATCAGAGATACCAACATCAGCCAGATCTTCTCCATCAAGTATCCTTGTGTCTCTATAAGCGCATTAAGATCCAACACATCGAGAATGTTGGCTAATGTTTTAAACAAATGAAACCTTGAATTCCCAAAATCAGGCTCAAGGATTATACTCAGAGACTTTTCAACAAATAGGCCTAGCAATAGTTCATTCTCCTTGACAATACCAATCATTTTCTTCTGATTCTTCTTCCTTATTGTGGGTAGAACTGTCTGTGTTTGTATATTGTATATCAGCTGTATAAAGAACTTGTCCTTTCTGGAGACGTTCTTGTCAAGAAGTTCAGGAAAATAAACCTGCTCCAGCAAGGTCATGTTTATGTTTTTATTAAGTTTAACATTCCCATCTTTGTAATCAACTTTATTCGTTCTGATGAGCYTTTCTCTGATGTAGTTTGTGAATGATTGCGGTTCTTCAACCTTTGCAGAAACAGAAAGTTCTTCCGTCTTCGAAGTGGTGTCGGTTAATCCACTTGATTCAAAGTTAGGCAAAATACTCATACTTTGTCTACGTTAAAGATATGTAACAATTCGTGTATGGGATGTACTGTTCGAATATGCTTTATTTAAGATATGATGTATATCATGTAGTCATATCTATGTTATGCTTCTCTTTTTTCAAAAAAAAAGAAAAAATTGAAAATGAGAAAAAATGGCCAGCGCTACACAAACAGAGTCATGTGCCGCTCTTTAATCAACAAAAAGAATCAATAAAAGAAGGTATTCTTAACCTATTATTTTTCAATAATAATCACACATTACTATATATATGTAAATAAAAAATTACTTTGTTATGTTTTGTTATGGAATATTTTGGAATTTGCTTTTGATTTGCTTGTACTCTTCAGCAGTTATGCCAAGGAGATCACGGATGGTTTTCTCATGGATCTTTACATGTCTATCTCTGTTGAATGCAGTGCTGAAGCACTTGGAGCAGTTTTTGTAGTAGCAGTGAAATGGCTTTTCATTTGTGTGTGTTCTCATGTGGTTCTCAAGAGCAAACTTGCTGGACAATATCTTTGAACACACACAACATGTTTTTTTCTTTGGCTTGTATGTCTTTTTAGGTTTCTTTATTTTTTGAACATTGTCAGATCTACTGTTGTCTTTTTCCTTTGATTGACTAGACAGAAAATCGGGTTGTGTGTAAATTTGTGATTGCTTTGAAGAGTCCATCACTGATTTGAATATATTGGACTCAAACTTTGGCTGGATAAACGAAGGCTGCTTGAAAAACAGGTTATCCTTTGACATTTGCTGAGTTAGATTTGTGTTACTAAAATTTTTTGGAATTGCAAAGAACGAATTGCTCTGCTGAAATGAGCCTAGTAGGTTTGTGTTGCTGTCCGTTTTGAAAAGATTAACATTGTTATTTGGGAACAACTGAGGCTTTTGAAACTGTTGAAATAATTTTGTTGAGCTATTGCTCTGTTTCAGTATATCCAACTCACTGTTTTGAGGATTGTTTGGGAATAAAAAAGGCTTATTAGCTTTTAAGCTATCCGTACTGTTGTTAGCCTGTTCATTCTTGAGCAGCATATCTGAAGAATAAAACATGTTACCAAATTTGGCCTTAGAGTCTGGATTCAGGTTATTATGTTGAAACAGATCATTTTGTAACGCGGCAAAATTAGGAAAGCTTTTATTAAAGGAGTTATATCCTAGCATTTGGCCACCTGGGTTAATCACATGATCGTTGCTACTCAGTGTTGCTGGTTTTGTGTCTTTGGCATTATCTGTGTTATTGTAAAGTTGGTTTGTTTGGGTGTTATCATAAAAGTTCATTTTGAATTTGTTTGCAAGTTCAAGAAGATTGTTATATTTAGAAGTTCGCTTTAAAGTGTGCTTTTCAGAGTTGTCAGTATTCATATACAATTCATTAGAAGATTCAAATGTAAGAAAGAAGATAGAGTTATTTCTTTGGAAAGGCAAGCATATAAATATATCAATTTTTGTTTGAGATTACTGTCAAGTGTACAATTTGTGTTATTCTGACCTTTAGTTTTTTCAATAAATTAGATTGGATTTTTGATGAAAGTGATATGTTGTTTTTTTCTTTAAAAGCAATTTACATTTTCTCTTAGTTTCATCATTGCATTTATTAATGACTGTATTCAAAAAAAAAAGAGGATAGAAGAGTTAGAGTTAGTTTATCTACAGTATCAAGAACTAGTTCATCACTGATCGATACAAAGAAGATAAATCCTAATAATCCTGTAATTAACCTTTATATACCACAAGCAAAAGTACGTGTTCATAACCTTATTCCCCTAATTTTGCGTAAATGCCAGCAAACAAGGCACTGGCTAGTCATCCTATCAATCAACACAGTTAGCCTGTTCTGATTCAGTAAACGATGGGAGATTTTAGTGTAAATCTGATATTAACGTCGCCGGCTTAAAGGGCTGAATGAGGACGAGAGGAAAAGTTGGCGGTGTACGAATTGATAAAAGGGTGAGCAATACAGGTTGCCTTGTTGGGCTTCGAAGAATTCCGTCCGTTTATCCTGTGTTGATCATCCACTGGATTTTCATCTTTGTGCTACACGGAGAAGAGATTGTGGGAGGGAAAACAAAAGGGGGATGAACCAGTGGAGATTTTTGGTGAGTGTTACTATTTTTTTGGGGGGTWCTGGAAAATGTTTAATTCCGAATAAAAACAKAAAAATTACACACACTTTGAGCTGAGTCTTCATGGAACGACCACACACTGGTAGCTGTTGGTTCACGTGTAATACGCTCTTTTTTAACTCTCAACAGATATCGGTATAATATGATATCATATAAGACGGGAYAATATTAATAGTTGACTCAAAGGTAAGAATCTGTTTACTTTATACAGCAAAAGAAGCAAGTTGATCCTTATATATACTAAATCTTCTTTCTTTATATAACAATAACTTCAATATTACTCAATAAACTCATTCCCAATGATATAAAACTTGATTTCTGAATTGGATTATTACACAGATCAATTCGAAACTTCTTATAAACCTCACATGAACAATATCAGTCTATTTTTAAACCATGTTGAGTGACAATTTGGTCTAATTGATAATTTATACCATTTTTTTTTTTTTGTTCTTCCTCGTCATTAATAAAGACGGTAAAAAACAATAGACTCAGGGTGGAAGCGTCTAAACTTTGATAAGAAAAATACGCCCACAGTCTTTTTTTTTCTCAAAAAAAAAAAAAGACACAAGACTCTCATCAAAAAAGGTCACTGTCCCAAAGGAACCATGATTTTTTTTCAAAAATTTTAATGGACGCTGAAACAATTTTCCTACACCTGAAAAAAGCAAGATGAAAAATGAAGGCTAGTGGCTGTTGATATGAAGATTATTAGATAATCCTGAACAGACTCATTCTTATTAACGAAATGAATAATATGTATAATCATGAACGATTGAATTAATTGCTGTAAAACACTAATCCTGGAGAGTACGAACATGGCATGCCGTTATACAATACTTCCTTCTTTTTTTTTTTCTCATCGTGTGATTAGATTACTCTCGTATCTTTCGGGATGGCTTAATTTTCAAATCCATTCTCGAACACTACAAATCCATTATCTTTGAATAGGACAACTTGTACTTAAAGAGCAACTTGTAAGTAATAAAAAAATAAAAAAAAAATGGTTAGGCTAATAAACTTATAATGTAGCTAACTGTTTTTGTTTAATAATATGAATTGAAATATATACAACTTGTTGAATGCTTTTTTCTTGCTGTATTTTGAATTGGAAAAAAATAATACAAAATTCAGGTTCTTTTGTATTTGTTAGAAATAATAACACACCTAGTCTTTTCTTTTGTTATCCCACTGGTGAACTTGTTTCATATGTCTGTTTCTGTTGCTGGCAAACTTACTGATGAACTTGTCGCAGAAGAAACACTTGAAAGGCTTTCCGTCACTGTGTATAGCCATATGAATTTTCAGAGCTGAAGGTGATTGGCAAACTTTTTCACAAACTTTACATTTGTTATTCAAGTTGTATTTTGTGCTCACATCATTGTGTATCTTTTCTTCCTTCTTTTCCTTCAATGTTAATATGTCTCTTTTGCTTAGATTCACTTCTGCTAAGGAAGTGCTTTCGCTTCGAATGGATCTGTTGGTGTTGTCATAGTTCATTGTATTGAGCACTTTAGGTACATACGTGGCCTTGTATACTCTTTTTGAATTCAGTGCCAGTAGGGCATACTCCTCTTCGTAACTGTATGGTGTATTCTTAACTGGCAGTGGCAGTGGCAGTGTTCGGTTATTTTTGTTATTGAACACATTGCTCAATCCTTGAGGAATGCTATGGTGATAATTTAGGTTATTATCAAGCGAATTGTAGTATTGATTGTATGTCATTTTTGATTGTAGCATTTAAGCGGAAGATCAATTAGGTAAACCACTGGAAAATATATACAAATATATACGGTTTATTTTCAAAATAGTATTTCTTTTGCCTTTGCTTCGCTTCTTATAAATGATCTGAACTATATTCTTCTATAGAATATTCAACAAAAAAAAAAGAAGTTCCATAAATCGAGTTTATATATAATTCAACCGTATAGAATCAACCATCATTTTTTTTTGAAAATAGAACGAATTGAGAAAATACATAATCATTACACCATTTTGATAATTCCATTAAATCCGTAGAATGTCAAGTCAATTTTCAAATGATGATTATTTCTCTTCTTAAATGAGAAAATGTGGAAGTTAATTCTAAAAATAAATGTGGCTTTTAGGTCGTGGTTTATGTCGAAATCATGTCCTCCTTATTCTTCACAATGATTATTTTTTTAACCTTGAGATTATCAAGTAACGGGTTTAATAAAGAAAAAAGTCTCTTAAAAAAAAAAAGGACAGTAAGGTTTTTTTTTTTTTTCAACGAATTTGAAAAGGTTGATACTTTATTTGTGTCCATTTTTTTTTTTACTGCACCATCTGAATCCCTCCTTAAAAATAAATTAAATAATTAAGTGATATAATTACTATTTTTTCTTTAGGTACAATGAAAGTCTATTGTTTTTGTCATGCATGTACTTTTGTCTATTAAAAAATAAAACCCTTTTTTTTTGGAATGTCGGACTTTAATCGTGCTTAAATTACAAAAATCTCTATTATACTTTTTTTTCAGCGGCAAAAAATTTAATAATCCGCAAAAATTAATGAGCACCGAGAATACAAAAAATCAGACTGATTAATTAATTTTATTACAGAAAGATGATCCGACTGATTTTTCAAATTAAGAGACTCCGTTTTTAACTAAAATAATCCTTTTTGTCTATTTTCTACTGTAAATTGAATATTGGTACCAAGTAACAATCTTAACAACTTGTTCAAAATGATAACAATCAAAATCAGCAACACAGTTTCCTAATTTAGGTTGAATCGCTTTTATTTGTGCTTTATTGATATATTGACCGTAATGTTTATTTACGAAGCTCATATAACAGACGCTGTACTGATGACGTGTTACTTGGAGAATGTAAAAACGCTAACTACGGTACAAACCATCAACAATAAGTTAGTTTTAAATCCACATATGGGTCTCTGATTAGCTAACTCACTTAGAAGTTTTTGGAGTTTAGATTTAAAAAATAAAATCACAAGTTAGGCTTTAAAGTCTTGATGACATATAATGGGAATAACATCATTATGATCCGTCAACACTTTTGTGTTGTTTTTTTGCTTTGTAATGTCGTATCAATCTCTTGCTTTAGAAAGGATTCAGATTTGCTTAAGGATTTGAAAATAACTGCTGTTGCTGGGTAACTTACACCAAGTTTCCCTTTTGGGATCTACACGTGATTCTCAACTGGAATTTTTCTAWTTTGATTTTTTTGTTTTTTTTTTTTTTKGGTGTCGTTGCAGTTGGGAGTGGTATCCYTAGTAAACTAAGTTGAACGCACCACAAAGGTATCATCAAACAACAAACACAACAACCCAAAATAAAATAAACAACTTAGCAAGTCGTACTTCAATGTTGGCTTTTAACACGTTYATAAAATGCATTATTGCATATATTTTACTTCTTCCCTTCGCATCTGCTGATATTTCAACAGGTTCCTTCAAAGAGAAATTGGATCTTAAAATACTTCCCAAGGATTACATGTTATCCAGCTTTAATTTTAAGTTRAAATCAGATAACATTGTATCACCGCGTACCTCCTTGTTTGATTTCAAAAAACATAACGGCTTTTCGAGAAGTATAGAGCCTTTGCTAACAAAAAACGGTGTTAAAAACTTGTACATTAAATTCACCAAGGGACATTGGGATTCACAAAAATGGGGAAAGCTACCAAACAATGGATGGAGCTCAGGAGGTTCTGGTGTTGAGATATGGGCCATGATGGAAGCCGGTAACAAAGACGAAGTCATTAAAAACTGGAACATACTAATGAGTGAAGTAAGTGGTATATTCTGTAGTTCAGTCAGCTTCATTAACTCGGAAAAAATCACATTCATCAATGACATTCAATCATACTACGATGTTGATCTATTGGATCAAATTCCTATTGATAATGAAGACAACGAATTATTTTTCTTAAGGGGCTCATTGGCAAACGAAGCTGTTTGTACTGAGAATTTATCTCCATTTTTAAGAATCTTGCCTACAAATGGGAAGACTGGATTGAGCTCATTGATCAATGGTAACAGATTGTTTGATTCATACTGGAATTCCATGAGCATTGATGTCAACACTGTTTGCACTGATGATTCAAGCTGCTACTTGGACACAGAAATTGACATAAACTTTGTTGTGAACATTCCACAAGCAATAGCCAGAAATGAAAGACCAACTCCTAAGCCAGTTCCTGCTGAGGAACTTCAATGTGATCCAAACAAGAAACTTACTGAGTGGGAATGCTTCCCGCTATTGTCCAAGAAGAGTTACAGCTTCTTTTTATCTGACATCTTTGGTACATACATCAATGACAGCAACAGGTTCAACAAGGAGGATGTCTCAACCATYTCGATCACAGGAATTGATGATGAACACTGGTCAACTGGAATCAAGGTGATACCAAGAGGTGTTGATGATAAGGACGAAATAGAAGCACTGGGTCTGTTAGGCACAAGTAACCATGTCTATGAACTCAAGGAACATCAAAAGACAAATTATGATATTTACGTAGGTACAACTGATAACACAAAAGTGTCATTGAATGAATCCGAGTATCCTCCTATTTATGTGACTAGATCATTGACTGGTGACTCACAAGACAAGGGTGTTATGAGAGTGGCATTCACCAATCCCTCCCAGGAAAGAGACATTACAATTCGTTACTTTGAGACTCTACCGTGGTTCATAAGATTATATGTTTCTTCATTAAAAAACAATGTTAAGCCTCATAAGAACTTGGATGTGCCTAAATTCACTGGTGATGTTAATGATTTGATCATCAAGACAGATATTAAGCCTTCCATAATCAGAAGTGCACCTCTACACATGCAGCACACATTAAGAATTCCTAAAAACTCAGTGGTGATGATGACTTTTGATTTTGAGAAGCCACTGCTAAACTATGAGGAATATCCTCCTGACTCCAATCATGGATTTGAGGTCGAAGCTGCTGTTGTTGTTGTGATAGATGAAGACTTTGAAGAAAATGCAATGAATGGAGAAACTAGAGGACTGTTGAAAAGCCACAACTACATAATGAGAACATCAACGCTTTTGCTAACATTGGCCACTCCTGATTTCTCCATGCCTTACAACGTGATCACGATAACATCTACATTGATGGCATTCAGCTTCGGATTGATATTTAACCTGTTAACAAAGAGAGTCGTGACCTTTGAAGACTCCAAGAAGCTGGTCACTGATAGACCACTGGTAAGACTGTTGAAAGGGTTGAAAATTAAAAAATGATGAATCTATATAATAACCAGAGGCTCAATGTTGCTCTAAACTTTTAAAACGGATCCTCATAAGGATCTTCCTCGTCATAATCGTCATCTTTTTCAAATTCGTAAACAATGGCACCACCAGAGCTGAACTGCTGTGCCTCCATGAAGGGTAACTCCACACTTTCCTTGGCCTTTCTCTGTTTGTCTGTCATTTGTAAATTGAATGTTGTCATGCCTTCAAACTCAGATATGTCATTGTTGCCAAATGGATTGTCCACCGTGAGCATCTTGGTATCGTCTATGTATTCATGGTCAGCAGAGTTTATGATGAACTTGAAGGTACTGATTCTCCCTGACTTTCTCTTGTTGGTGAAATCCACATGGTATCTCTTTGTGTTGTTGAAGCCTCTCGGAATGTGGAACTTGTTTAAGTTGTTATCCAACTCCTCCTCATCATACACAAACTTGTTGTCTTTGATGATGGGATTCAAGTCCAAAATGACATTGGATTCAGTCTTGAGGATCTGATCCGCACTTGGGTATAAAGTGGTCATTTGTGAAAGGTTGTTTTTGCTTTGAAATTGCTCAAAATCGACATTATCCTTGTGGTACACTGTCAAAACAGTTCTATTTGGTATTGGTTCTCCTTCTTTGTAGCTCAATCTGTTTATTAGCAGCAAAAGGTCATCACTGTCTACATACAAAGCATTGTCTATTATCAACAATGTTTGTTTGTTGATGGTGGCTTTGCTCTCAATTTCCCTTAACAATCTTAAATATTTGATATCAAAAGTTGATTCATTGTCATTGGCGGTAACAAATTGATATGGCTTTATTATATAGTCTGCATAGTGTGGTTTGTTAACAGAGTTTTCAAATCCAATGTAGATAACATTAAGCAATGGATTGTTATGCTTGAACTCAGCTAATAGAGATGATGATGCTGTTTGGAGTAAGGAATCCAAAACCAATATTAAAGCAGGCTGTTCCTTCAAACTGAATGTTCTCTTTAGTAACACAATAGAATTGTTAGTAGTTAATGACATGCTATACCAAAAAAAAATATAGATTTGTATGTTCTGTGTTAACAGGTTTTTATTTCTTCGTTTCGTCTATTGGATTTGAATCAATGAGAGGAAATTACTTGGTAAGTATTATAAGAACATCCAATCCAGAAAATTAATTTAAAATTTGAAAAAATGAAAAAAAATCAGTAAATGAAGATGGGGCGAAAAAAAAGAAATGAAGGAAAAAATCCCATTGAGAGTTCTGCTCAGAGTATGAGAAAAATTGTCTATATTGAAAAAGAATATCCTTTCTCAATGGAAGTAGTAGTAACAGTGGATTCAAGATGTTTGTATTTTAATTCAATCTGATACTTCTGTGGTACATTTTATATGTTATCCTCATTTGAAGTTCTTAATTTCCTCTTTACAGTTTGGTAATTGCACATAACTTATCTCCGACGTAAACCTTTACACAACACTTCCGGCCATAAACGTGTCAATGTGTTTTGATAAAACTTCATTTATTATTATACCAAAACAAATTAATACAAATTATATACATCCATCTTCTTTTCTATGATTCCTAACTATTGGGGCTAGTCCAAAGGTATTTTGAACACAATATACCTTCAATAACCAACGATCACTGCTAAACTTGAAATCTGGTTATCGCATTATTTTCTTTTGAGATTTTTTTTTATGGGACGATTTTGCCGCGTTCAGCATTTTTTGTTTTTTTTGGGTAAAGGATGTATGCATTTGGCAATAATCTGAAGATTGGATTTACACTTCTGTATCAAAGGTACTCTATTTTGACACTACGTAAAATAAGCAACCACACACCACATTATCACCTTTAATAAGTCCAATTATATATTAAAACACTCAATAGAGATGACAAATTTGGAAACTTTGTTTAAGGAGTCGCTGAAACCTACTGGGTTAAGAAACAATAACATCCAAACACCACAACCAAACCCTAAGAACAATAAACAGCCACTGTACACGTTAACAGATGATGAAAATGTAGATAAAACAACAATACCAAATCACACTAAGGATTCAAAGGAAAAAAGCCCTCCCCTTGACTCATCTAATCATTTTTTCTCTTTTGACGAAGATCATTTCTCTTCAGATATAGTTAACAACTCAATGCTTCTTAAGCCCTTGAATCAACAAACAAGACATGGGTTTGATAAGGAATATAGTAACTTGGAAATATTTGAAAGTGATTTTCTGTTTTACTTCGATGACAAAAGACACCAAACTAATGGTAATCCTCTTGATGAAGAAACAACCAAAATGGACAAGGATAGATTATACCAACCAATCAAGGACTGGAAAATTGGTAAGGAGAGAATAAAGACAGTTGCAGCAGCATTGGTTCTGTGTCTACATTTGGGGGTTGATCCACCCGATGTCGTTAAAACACAGCCTTGTGCCAGAGTGGAGAGTTCTATAGATTATTTGGATTACCAAGACTCGAAGAAGGCTATTGAAGCCATTGGGAAGTCCCTTCAAGGTAGGTATGAGCTACTTTCACCAAGAACCAAATATAAGTTATCCTTAGATCCTTGTGTTGAGGACCTCAAGAGATTTTGTAACTCACTACGAAAAAGCTGTAAAAATGAAAGAGTCCTTTTCCACTACAATGGCCATGGTGTTCCAAAGCCTACAACATCCGGAGAAATATGGATTTTTAATAGAGGGTATACTCAATACATACCAGTATCTTTGTACGATTTACAGAATTGGCTGGGTGCCCCCTGTATTTATGTCTGGGATTGTAATCAAGCGGAATTGATTATCAAGAACTTCAATGCTTTTGTGGAAAAGAGAAAGCAAGATGACTTACAAGGTAAACATGACCCAGCTGCCCCTTCCACCATTGAACAATACACAAATTGCTATCAACTAGCGGCGTGTAAGGCTGATGAGTTTTTACCTATGAATGAAGAATTACCAGCAGATTTGTTTACTTGCTGCTTAACAACTCCTATTGAGATTAGTATCAAAATATATCTGATGCAATCACCTTTGAAAGACACAAAATATTCAATTCTCTTTAAAAATAGCAAAGAGAGTAACATTAGAGATCACCACACCACTGATAAGAACAACTTTTCTAAAATGCCAGATATAGTTATTCCAGGTAAGTCTACAGATAGAAGAACTCCATTGGGAGAGTTGAATTGGATTTTTACAGCCATAACAGATACAATCGCATGGACTACTTTACCCAGAGATGTCTTCAATCAGCTCTTTAGACATGATCTGATAACAGCTGCTTTGTTCAGAAACTTTTTGTTGGCCAAGAAGTTAATGCCTATTTACAACTGCCATCCTGTATCACATCCAAGCTTACCCGATTCTATAATAAATCACCCAATGTGGAAATCATGGGATTTGGCCATTGATCAAGTATTATCAAAACTTATTGACAGTATGCTAAATCCAACCGCCGCTGTTTCTCAGCAGATGCTTTTAAACCCAAAACAACATCAAGATGACCCACTGGTTAAGTATAAGTCCGGGTTAAACTCATTAAGTACAATGTCATTGGCCAGTCAAAGGGATCATCAAAATATACCATTGAAAATGGCTCAGCATAAAACCAATGAAGTGGCTGAGGGAAATGTTCAACAACAATACTCTGATTTCTTTGTGCAGAACCTTACCGCATTTGAATTATGGTTGAAATACGGCTCAAGCAAGAAAACACCACCAGAACAGCTGCCAATTGTGTTACAAGTTTTGCTGTCCCAACTGCACAGATCAAAGGCCTTGGTTTTGTTGGCTAAGTTTTTAGACCTTGGACCATGGGCTGTATACTTATCTTTGTCCATAGGTATTTTCCCCTATGTAATGAAATTACTTCAAGGACCATCGGCTGAAATGAAGCCAATTTTGGTTTTTATTTGGGCCAGAATAATGGCTATTGACTCCAAAAATACACAAACGGAATTAATCAAAGAAGACGGGTACATGTATTTCATGCAAATAATAAGACCTGATTTCACAACTCCAACAAGACAAATCATCAATGGCAGCTCTGCTAGCTTGCACACAAACAAGAAGTTCAGTCAATATAAAATGCTAAGTCACAATGTTTTGCATGATCCGGCTCCTGTCAGCTCAGACAACTCTGGGATTACTGACAATCAAAAGGCGATGGCTACATTTGTATTGGCCTGCTTCATAAATGGATTTGAGTTAGGACAAAAATACTGTTTCAATTTGGACTTTATAGCACAATTGATATACTATGCTGAAAACTCTGAAACGGCATTGTTAAGGCAATGGTCCATTCTGTTGTTAAGCTTTTTGTACAAAAACACCCCACTGTTTAAATACGTTATTTTGGCAAATAAAAATGAACCTCACTATGGTGTATTAACAACTTTATCGAAGACATTGAAAGACCCTGTACCTGAAGTTAGAACAGCAACTTTAGTGGCAATGACTGAGTTTGTCTCTGATGTTCATGAACAAGAAGCTGCATTCAAGATGTATCAAGATCTTCAAATGCAGTATAACAACATTCAGCAACAACTGTTTGGACTTCAAAACAACCCTATGGGCAATGCCATGCAAAACCAATCATCCGTCATTTCAAGTCAACATCAACTGCAACAGCAATTGCAAATGATTCAATCCAATATACAGATTCTTCAAAACAATGATATAAAAGATACCAAGCAAGAGGAAGTTAGATTGATTGTGGCTGCTTTAAGCGTTCTGAACGATGGATCCTCTGTCGTGAGAAAGGAATTGGTTGTATTGTTATCCAAATTTGTAAACACATRCATGAGCTTTTTCATAGTTATTGCGTTTGTTGATTTGACGGAAGAATTGGTTCAAAATGATAGTTTAAGTAATAATGGAAATGGATCAAATAACAACAAAAAATCTATTGGTCACAACTCCATCTTCAACACTGTTTGGAAGTCATTGTTGATTTTATCTGAAGATCCACATGAAGAAATTAGATCCTTAGTGGACCTTGTCATTGGGCGAATACTTTTTGAATTAAATGATCATCCTGAACTAGGAACGATGGTCATGAAACTGGAAAAAAAAGTCATACAGAAAAATGTCAATATTGGAAGATTGAACAAGTCCACCAATAATATGGATGATTCAAAGCTTTCCAAAGCCGAAGGCAAGACATTGCTATCCTCTATGTTTAGTGCTGATAGCTTTTCCAAAAATAATGGCAATTCAGTTCCAATCAATAATGAGAGCTACCCTGTTCATAAAAAGAATGAAGGCACAGATGCCGAAAATAAAAGTGACTCATTGGTTACCAAGTTTTTTGATGCCATTAAGACTCTTGTTGGAAATGACGACAATGAAATGGATAGCTATGGAATCAACAATAATGAGGTTTCCTTCTCAAAAAGATTGGCCAAGTTGTCTTTGATAAATCAACAATACAAAGTGTCTCCGCCAGCAAAGACACCAAGATTTAATAAGGGCAAATTGCCTACAAAGCTTGACACTTACTTGAAGTCAAAGTTTTTTGATTACTCAAAGGAATACTTCACATGTCCACAAATGCATAAAGAGGAACTTGATGAGCCAGGAAGTGAGAGCTACCTGAGAAGACAATGGAAGACAGAACGAAATGATAGAATAATTAGAACCACCCAAGGAGMAAAGGAACTTTCACTTTATGGAGATTGGTCTCAACAGCTGATTAGCATTGACAACAAAACCGTGCCAAAGAAGTTCAAGTTCACGCAGTTTGAAAACTATCTTGTCACGAGTGATGAAAGAGATACCATCAGATGCTTTGATTGGAAGGATAAGGACAGTCCAAGTAGTAGCTTTTCCAATGGTAACTCCTATGGAACGAGAATATCTGACTTGACCTTTATTAATGAGGATGATGATTCCCTGCTAGTGACCTGTACTTCCGACGGTGTTATGAAGGTATTCAAAGATTTTCATTCTACCGAGGACACAACACTAGTTGCTTGCTGGAGAGGATTCACTGATATGTTGCAAACACCAAGATCAACTGGTTTAATTTCTGAATGGCAACAAAGCACAGGAACATTTTTGATAGGAGGTGATGTCAAGGTCATTAGATGTTGGGATGCTCTGACTGAAAGTGTTGATATTGACATTCCAGCCAAGACCTCATCACTTGTCACAGCCATCACATCTGATCAATTGGCAGGTAACATTTTTGCTGCCGGATTCCTGGATGGTACCATCAGAGTATACGACAAGAGAGTGGATCCAAGAGAATCAATGATGAGGTTATGGAAGTCTGGTAGTAGTGGAGCAGGTAAGAAGTCTAGCATCAACAGCTTGAAGATGCAGAGAGGAGGATTCAGAGAGTTGGTTTCTGGGAACAATGATGGAGCAGTTGAACTGTGGGACATAAGATATCAAGAACCGGTCTTTGGCTTCTCAGCCACTGGATTTGATGGAAAATCATCAATGACATCAGCACAAGTTCATGAGCATGCACCTATCATTGCCACCACTTCTAAAAATGTGGAGCTGTGGACAACCTCGGGTGATTCGGTAGGGTTGTTCAAAAATGTCACTCCGCTAAACTCCATGGTTGGTAGCTTGACTTCCAAGAACCTCTCCTTTGTCAACAGCTTGATATTCCATCCGCATAGAATGATGCTCGCAGCCAACAACTTGCATGAGACCAGTATAAATATCTATCAATGTACAGAGAAGTTTTGAATATGTAGATTATTCCAAATGAGCTCAATGATCGTTTTTTGTTTATGGTTAAATCCGTTTTTGTTTATTTTTTTCACATTTTTTTCTCATTAAGGGAGCACATCAATTTAAAAGTTTACGATATCTCACCAGGAAATCTATGACTAAGTGAGGGTCAGCAGCAGCTTAATTAAGTCATATCAGAACCTTAGTTACTATTGCATTTTGCCTATTATCTCATATATAACAAATACCAAAGATGCCCTTTGATATCAGTCATTACATAGACCACGACAAAAAGAACAAGATAGTCAATAACATCAAGAAGGAATCTTTATTTGCAGACAAGGATTTTGAGCTGCTATCAACAATCAGGTATGATCCAAATCTGTCCAGAGGAAACCGTAAATTTAACAGTCTTTTGGATGTGCAAGATTCTGATGTAAGCAAAATCGATGATATGTTTTTATTTGACGAGAATGTGAACCTCCTGGACATTATTGAAGGAAATCTGAATCTAGAGAAAAATAAACAAGAAGAAGGAGATCAGTATCTTGATTTGAGCGCTGCTAATGAGCAAGAGCTTATGGAGGTTTTTTATTATAGATTTTTTTTGCTAGGTGAGCACTTGAAAAGACTGCAATTCACCATGAGTTACTTTGAGTTGAATGAATACGAAGTTGATTTSAAATTAATCATGSACATTCTCTTGAGAGCTATACCATTACACGATCAAGATGATCAAGACATTATATTTGAAGATGCTGATGAAGATGATGATATGACATTGGCTGAAATAATGACAAAGCTGTATGCGAAAACAGCTGCCTACAAACTAAGATTGCTGGTTGATAAAAAGGGTAATATCAGATGCGAGGCATACCCTATAAAGACCAAAACCCCCAGTATCTCAAACTATGTGATGGAAAATTTGTTTCTAGGGTTTTTGGATAACGCGCCAACACATAAAGTGTACATTTACGACACCAGAATATCACCTAGTTGCTACACGAGCTTTAAAACCACGTACAGAGAACATTACAACAAGGCTAGAGAACAGATGGTGAAATTACATGAAGGACAAGTGGGGCCCTCTGAAATATTACTGTTTAACACAGCAGGAGAACTGATGGAGGGATCCATAAGTAACTGTTATGCAAAGTTTTACTTTGAAGACAAGTGGTTTTATGCCACACCTTCGCTGTCGACAGGCTGTTTATGTGGTGTTGTGCGAAACTTCCTTGTAACAAAGGGTATTGTGACTGAGATGAAGAGAATTGATGTGACTCAATTAGTGGACGGGGACGAAATCCTGTTGTCAAATGGAGTAATGGGTGTTTTTAAGGGTCAAATAGTCAAGCCTGAAGGTTTTAAGTTTAAGCCATTAGATGATAATTTATGATATATAATTACTTTGAGTATATAAATTAATTTGTAAGTTATCCCAGCATACTTCTCTTTCTACCTCTTTGTCTAACTTCTTCAAATCTTTTTAGAACTTGCTTCAAATTGTCCTCACTGTCAAAGCTATCCATGTATCCTTGCATTATCCATTCATTGTACTTTTCGGCGTATAAGGAATGTGTGCTCATGATGGCTCTTTCAAGAACATAAAGATCAACACCTTTATCCTCAACCATGGTGGAATAACCACTTAGTCCAAAGTCAATCAAGTAGGCTTCCCAAGTTCCTGACTCTGCATTTCTTTGGAGTACAACGTTTGATGACGTCAAGTCTCCGTGTATGTATTGGTTGTTGTGTAAAATTCCTATTTGTTGGCCAACTTTCATCAATACATCTTGGACTGTCTGTAGGTATGCATCTTCATCATTGTTGTGCATCCACAAGAAATTCTTCAAGGAGCTGAATTGCCCATTAGGAAGCTGTTCACCAACTTTGGTTTGCCAGATGTATCCGTTGTAAGGATCAGAGGCAACTAAAAGAGGAGCATTTATGCCATTCATGCTGTTTAATTTGACCAAGCATCTACATTCCGCCACAGTTCTCTTTTTGGTCAAATTCTTGTCAATTTGAGGGTGTCTGTAACGCTTATGAGGTCTGTATTTGATTATGTATTCATTATTTGTTATTTCTGGGTCAAATGGATGCTTTGTAGTTTCAAAGACCAATGCTTCAGCTCCTTGGGAGATTAAAGTTACAGGGAARTCTTTTCCCAAGTAGCTCTTYACCTTATCAAYTATATCAACACTCATTTTATGRTCTTAAGTTGATTGTTTAGATATTTGTACTTGTATAGTGATCTGGTTATWMYACAAKKGTTCTYYTMYAARAAATGAAATACAGCATGAACCTTATTGAATGAGCTAAACAGTGTGCAAAAAAATTGAAAAAAAAAAAATAATTGGTGCSGTGCTCATAAATCCGAGACACCACGTCCTYAASMTCAWACTCTAAATTGATAACTACTATTACTGGACTTATATACTATGCTTCAATACATACAACATGCGATTACAATACTTGCTTACCACCAAACTTCTCTCTCCACAAGTCAACGTTCTTTTCGTCAATTCTTGTGAATAAGTATTGGGCATCGTTGATGTTGTGGGAAGGCTTCAAGTTCAAGTTGAACTCAGTGGAGATCTTCAAAGCTGGAACATTCAAGATTTCATAGATCTTCTCACTTGTTTCAGGCATGTATGGGGCGATGGTTGAGGCCAAGGTGTAGATCAAGTTCAAACCACAACCAACAACAGCATCGGCGTGCTTAGGGGAGTTGGTGAACAAGTTGTTGTCCAACTTGTTTTCTTGTAAGWATTGGTTACCTCTGGCGGATATCAACATGGCAATTTCCAAACCCTTCTTCAARTGGGCTTGTTCCATTTCATTGACATAGGAGGTCAACAACTTGTCAACATCTTCCTTCAAGATGTCATAGTTAGGCAAGTCCTTGGTGGAGAACTCAGGGATGACGTTGTTGTATTTACTGTTGACAAACTTGACGATTCTGTTCACGAAGTTACCCAGGTTGGCCAATAGCTCAGAGTTGTTTCTTGTGACAAAGTCGTTCCAGGAGAATTGAGAATCACTTGTTTCTGGTCTCATGGAGGCTAGGTAGTATCTCCATACAGAAGGAGAAACACCAATGTCTTGAGCATTGTTACCAAAGACACCAACACCTCTGGACTTGGAGAACTTACCGTTTTCGTATTGCAAGTACTCAGTGGTGCTTAAGTGGTGTAGCTTGGTCCAGTTTTCTCTGGTACCTATTAAAGAACCTGGGAAAATAACAGTGTGGAAAGGAACATTGTCTTTACCCATGAATTGGTAAAGTTGGACSTTTTCTGGGTTCTTCCACCACTTTTCCCAGTTGTCAGTGTAGTTGGCAGTGATGGAAACGTATCCAATAGGAGCATCAAACCAAACATACAAGACCTTATCGTTATACTTTTCCAAAGGAACTGGAGTACCCCACTTCAAGTCTCTAGTGATACATCTTGGGTTTAGGCCTTCCTTCAACCAAGAGTTGGTGATGGTCTTGGAGTTCTTGGACCAAGAACCCTTTTCAGAAGCTTCAGCAGCCCAGTCCTTGATTTCACTTTCTAACTTGTTCAAACTCAAGAAGATGTGGTCAGAGAATTTAGGTTCAGGCTTGCCGCTATCCAACTTACATCTTGGGTTGATCAATTCAAATGGATCCAACAAGGAACCACACTTGTCACATTGGTCACCTCTGGCATCTTCATAGTGACACTTTGGACATTCACCTTCAACATATCTGTCGGCTAGATAACCYTTGTGTTCTGGACAGTACAACTGTTTCATGGATTGTTCTTCTAAGTAACCGTTTTCGTTCAGCTTCAAGAAGATGTCTTGAGCAATTTCAGTTTGCTTTTCGGTGGTGGTTCTACCAAATTTGTCAAATCCAATTTGGAACCATTCGTAAACCTTCTTGTGGACTTGGTGATACTTGTCACATAACTCTTGAGGAGTACACTTGTCYTCAATGGCCTTGGTTTCRGTGGCAGTACCATATTCATCAGTACCACAAACAAACAAGGTGTTGTAKCCTCTGTTCTTACAGTATCTGGAGTAGATATCAGCAGACARAACGGAACCAACGATGTTACCCAAATGAGGAACATTGTTGACGTAAGGTAAGGCTGAGGTGATCAAAACGTTTCTTTCTCCATCCTTTGGTAAAATTTCAACTTTTGGATCAGTTGGAATGATGACGTTGCTCTTTTCATAAGAAACAGTACCGTCTCTTTGAGAGGTAATGACTCTCTTGTTCTTAACAGTCTTCTTGACTTCTTCAAAGGCCTCTAAGACTTCCTTATCAAAGACATTTTCAGGTAACTTGTTGTGGAAACCGTAGTAGTTGGCCAAAACAATCCAGTTGGATACAGACTTGGAAACGTTCCCAGATTCTTCCTTRGTTAAYAGTTGAKATAATTCYTGTTCAGAAACTTCAGCACCAGAGATCAAGGATTTTTCTAAATCATCAATTTGRGCAGAAACATCGAATTCCTTGAAGGCGTACTTTAAAATGGAGTTGGCATTGAAAAGAGAGAACCCAGTTTTTGTGTCCAACAAACCTGGAGTTAAGAATGAGGCATCAGTGGAGACTTCTGACTTGGTAATTAGTTTAGAGGCTAAGATAACCTTCAAGTTGTAGGCTCTTAAGACCTTTTCATCTTTTATCAACTTATCGTTGCTGACAGTAATAACAGTAGACATTGAGAAATAGTATTTTTAATTGATATTATGTGAAAGATAATAAACAATCAAGCAGTGTTTTGTGGTCTAATCAGAGTAATATAAGAATAAACCATCATATGATATATTACTAATCGATCATTTTACGAATTAATGACTTGTTTCACCGTGAATATACGAAAATCGTCGCCGATGAGGGAAAAAAGAAAAAAATTTTCAAAAAATTTGAAAAAAGAAAGTAAACGCTCCGCATGGGTCACGAGCASGATTATCAATGTCAAAAAATCACTAATAGAAAATCTTTACATACATTTATATAACTTTATACGTTTAATGTCTTCTCTTGCTGCCATTGAAGTTYCCACTAWCTTTATGCTTTCTCTTCTTGTCATTTGTCTTGGAAGAACCAACTTCAGTTCCAGCACCGATACTTATGTTGACTCTAGGTGGAACATCAAACCCGTAACTCTTGGCAACCTTACCTAGGTCCAACTTGTCAACTTGGTATACAGACTTCAAACCATGGGAAGCATAGGCTTGAAGATATGATCTGTAACCATCCTTTGCGGTTTGGTGCAGGTGGTAGTTACTYTTGATAAGCTTTTCCAGCTGGGATTGGATATTGGCAATYTTGGAGCTTGGGAACTCGTATTCGTTCAAAGGAACCTTGGCCTTCTTCAGGTATCTCAARAAACCCAACTCTTGTGGRATCAAGAACATCAGAGACTTACCTTTACCGTTGGTACCTCTGGCAGTTCTACCTACTCTATGGATATAGTCTCTTGGATCATCAGGAGGATCGAATTGGACAATCCAATCAACATTAGGAATATCTAATCCTCTGGCAGCAACATCAGTACAGACTAGGATACCTCTGTCAGCATTACAGAACTCAAAGAAGGTGTTGGTTCTCTTTTGTTGCTTTTGCTTTCCGTGAAGTTCCAAAACCGGAAGATCAATATAGTTTAATAGTTCAGCATAGTATTTGACAGAGTTACAGGATGACAAAAAGACAATAACTTTCTTCTTCAAGTTCTTCTTTAAGAAGGTAAACAGCAGCAAGAATCTCTTGTCACTTTCACATATAACATACCCTTGTTCCAAACCGTTGGCAGTGGATGTTTCGTGCTTTTCATCAACAGATATGAATAATGGACCTGGCTTCAAGGAGATTCTGGCCAAGTCTTCAACCTTTGTGGTTTGGGTGGCAGAGAACAACATGGATTGTCTTTCCTTACTGTTTGGCAAGATCTTGATTATTTGTCTCATTTCATCTTCGAACCCAATTTCCAAGATTCTGTCGGCTTCATCAATGACCAATGACTTTAAGTTCTTGAAGACAAAGTCCTTGGAGTTTTGAAGATGATCCAATAGTCTACCTGGAGTGGCAACCAATATGTTAACACCCTTGGATAGCTTTTCTTGTTCTTGTCTTCTGTTGTTACCACCGATACATAATCCAAAGGTTTGGGAGTGGTGTGTGCCCATAAGTTCTCTTACAACACCAAAGATTTGTAATGCCAGTTCTCTTGTTGGAGTGACAATGATAACACCAGTACCGTTTCTTGGCTTGAACTTTAGGTTGTATAGCAATTCAATGGCTGGAATCAAAAAGGCTAGGGTCTTACCGGAACCAGTTTTGGCAGCACCCAAAACATCTCTTCCGGCCAATAGTGGAGGAATGGTTCTGGCTTGGACATCAGTCATTTGGGTGAACCCCATGTCCTTCAAGGCCTTCATAGTGTTTTCAGATAATTTCAAGCTTGCAAAGTCCTTGTTGATTTCACCATCAACAGGAGGTTGTTGTTCGTTGTTATCAGACATCTGTATTGAATATTGAATAAATGCTCACAAAGGTCCTAAAAGATAATATAAAAAACAGGTGTTTGGTCTTGTGTTTGTTTACTTTCTTTGGTTTAAGATCTAATTGTGAGTCTCTTTGATGATTAAATCGTAGTTACTCATAAGCAAATATGAAATATTCATGTATATCTGATATAATATTAAATTTTCATAAAAGAAAAAGAAAAAGAAACAGAGGAAAAGGTGAAAAAAAGGTAAATATCCCATCGTTTTCCCGAATAGGAAATTACGCTTCTGTGTGCCTTTGATTCACTTTTCGTTTGATGATTTTTTGCAGTTGGGGAAAAAAAAAAAAGAAAAGAAACAGAAGAAACGCTACACTGTCAGTGTCTAGTCACGTGGACAGTTGTCACAAACAACATACAATTTTATACAAATACAAGAGTTCATGTTACACTATCAGGTTGTAACAAGATTGGTTATATTGGAATAGAAAGAAAAAGTGTAAAATGTATCAACTGAAGTAACAATCATGTATTTCTATTACAGCCATTTGTTTTTCAATGATTATATGTATATCCTGATGAATTTAACATGGGGAATGACAATAATCTGGGGTAGTAACAATTACTATTAGATTATAATCCAAATCATATATACCATGGATCATTCCAACAATCATCTTCTAACGTAATGATTATCCTCTCTTTTGGAGTGTTTTTTCATCATCTACAGCGGAAAACAGAGTGCCGCTGACCCATTTTCCTAAGGTGACAGTAACTAAATCCGTTAAGAACTTTAATGGAAAAAAAATAGCGTAACACGTTTCGTAYACTTTTTTTCCCCACTCCCCTTTTGGAATTAATGATCTTTGGAAAGTTCCAATTTCACTTAATAAACACACATACACGGAGATTAAGAAATACGTTAGGTTTGTTTTGACTATAAATAGAGCTTATCATAGATACTTCTAAGTTAGTAATCTCCTAATAGTTTATTACAATCAGAAAAATAGATAAACATACCAAACACTACATATCAATAAACACAACATAGTACAATGGCCATTCCTAGACCTTACAGAAACAACGACAAAAACACATTCGGTGAGTACACATTCACCCACAGATGGGCCATCATCATCAATAACATCTTGAAGGACCTGCCTGCTGAAACCAACCCTGAATTTGTTAAAGAAATCGAACAACTGGGTGCTGAGCTAACCAGCAGTGCCTTGGTAAGAAAGTTCAACTCTGCTGAACTAGAAAAGGAATCCAACCTGAAGGTCTTCAATGAGTACATTGATGCTGTCAAGGACGGCAAGGATCCGTCCATTGACTGGCTGAAGGAGTCTGAAAGCTCTCCAATTGGATCTGAAATGACCTGGTCCAATGGTGACTGGCTATTCACAGAGATTTACCTATACAGAAGAATCAATGCCATTGTTYTGAAGTATGGCCTGATYATTGATGTCTTTGACAAGTTGAAAACAGACACCTTCCTGTCYTCCTTCAACGGTGTTCTTGACTTATGTGACTTCTACAACAAGATCGACACCGAAAAGATCGATGATGAGGAAATCAAGTATACATTGTTCAAGGAGTTTATTTCYGTCTCTTTATGGGGGAATGCCACAGACCTTTCCTTGYTGACCAACCTTGATYTAACAGATTTGCARGACTTACAAAGCAAAGAAAGCAGAATGTCCAATGAATCCAAAATTYTAGTTGACGACACCTTGGCTGCCTGGGAGCACATCAAGAAGAGYGATGGCAAAACAATTGATATTGTTTGTGACAATGCTGGYTTTGARGTATTCTCKGATATCTTRCTAGCTTTCTTCCTGATTGACTTCAAGGTTTGTGAAAAGGTTGTTCTCCACGTCAAGGACCTGCCATACATGGTTTCTGATGTTATGATCAAGGATGTCCACAAGCTTGCTGAGATTCTAACCAAGTGGGGCCAAGACAACAAATCTGTTGCTGCCATTGGTGAAAAGTTAAACGATTTTTTGAGCTCTGGAAAGATTGCAATGAACGATAACGAATTCTGGACCTACTACCACGATTACTGGCACTTATCACACGCTGATAGTCATGCTGGTAAGGAAACATTTGACGTTCTGAAGCAAGTGTTGAAGAGCTTTGAGGAAACCAAAATGGTCATTTTCAAAGGTGATTTGAACTACAGAAAGTTGTGTGGTGACCGTATGTGGCCAAAGACCACCTCCTGGGAAGCCGCCATTGGTAGAAACATCCCAGCTAATGAACTGATCAAGGATGAATCTGACAAAGTTGTTTACGAGCTACAAAAGTTCCCTATGTTATCCCTAAGAACCTGTAAAGCTGATGTCATGGTTGGTTTGAAGTCTGAGGAGCAAGACMAGGAGTTGACCGAGGAGTACAGAAACATGAAGAGAGACCAGGAATTACAACCTGAGTGGTGGGCTTCCTCAGGTAAGTGGGCTGTTGTTTGCTTCAACAAGAATTAGATTRTATAGTTTTACACTTCTTTTTTATATCTTTTATTAATGACTTTAGAGTATCAATCTTGTAGTATTGAGTTGATCGTGGTTTATGGTGCACGTGATTCTCTGCTCATTTTCACAGCTTAGTGGGTTTTTTGTATTTCTCCATTTTTTCCATCATCTATACAAGGAACTTTTTTTTAATAATTTTTTCAAATCTATATCAAGTGGTGAAGTGTCAACTATCAAAAGGGGAAGCACTCACCTTACTACCCGATCAACATTAAGCCAATAAATAATGTCAAGTGTAATATTTTATAGATTCTACTCGAATAACCCAGCCTTGAAATCATCTGATCAGTACATATCCTTCCAGGGTACGGGTATAACTGTCTTTGAACTGAAAAGAGAAATAATCCTTCAAAACTCACTAGGGGATGGTTCTCACTTTATTTTGAAGGTATACAATGACCCAGATACAGCAGACACAGCTAAACTTGAGGAAATAAGCGAAGACAACACTGTTATTCCTCGATCATCAAAGATAATAGTGAAGAGACTTCCAGCAGAAAGACAATCTCAAACAAGACACGGTATCAGTTCATTCAGAACAGTTGACTCCACCAGATATATCAGCGGAAAGCCTAAGATGGGTGCTGCRGGTTCCTTCCARGGAAAYTCCAGTGCTGCWTCAGGTGGCCAGGACATCAGTGAGGCAGATGAAAAGGCCAGAATCAAGGCAGCAGAGGARGCCTATGAAAAAAACATGAATGAAGTCAGAAACAACCCCAATCTAACAGAATCTGAAAARATGACAAARYTGATGGAAATTGAACAGGCTAAGTGGGAGCAACAGCAAGAGGCATTGTCAAAGGTCAARAACGTATACACGCCAGGCGCAGGCAACAATGGAAACAAAAGGAAGCAYGCAAAYTCTGGAAACCCACCTCCTGCGGGATACATYTGTTACGGGTGTGGTTCGAAGGACCATTGGCTGCAAGACTGTCCAACTGCAGCAGCMAACAACAGCAACGGATCCRGTGTGGATAARGCAGARAAGGAACAGATGTTACAAGAAATGCAGAAGTTTAATAARATWGAAGGTGGCAATCTACAGAAAACMGGTATCAAAAGAATCAARAAAATGGTTGGTATTCCSCAACAGTTCTTGCAAACAGTCACYATAGACCCATCRAAAATGACCATGGAGGAGCTGGCAACCACCAAGCTACTCATAGATGARAACGGTAACTTTGTCAAGCAGGTTGAAGACAAGAAATCCTGGGAGATGTTTGTTAGAAACCAGTTCATGAAGAATAAAAGCAACCAGACTGATGCAGTGTACAACAAGGGGTACTTCACCAACTTGCCAAGAAACCTGGAGTGTGCACTCACAGAGGGTCTCCTAAAGGATCCAGTAAAAACACAGTGCTGTAATGAACTAGTCAGTAGCCAGGCAATGGAAGACAAGCTGATTGAAAACGACTTTGTCTGTCCTCTGTGTGGAGAGCCGGATTGTTACATAGACACTTTGGAGAAGGATGAGGAAACTGCGAAGAAGGTTGATGAGTTTTTGAAGACYCTGAAGAAGTAGATAKTTGTATTTATTAGTGTTATTTTTTTGWTTTTGTTGATWCTTGCGCTACACGGTTGATAGCATCACGTGTGGTTTCCTTTTTTTTTTTCTTTTTTTTTTTTTTAATTCGTGTCTTCCAAGAGTGTGTATTTTTTTATTCTCTGTTTAGTAAATCATCTTAAGAAGGTTGTGAAAGAAATACCATCGCCAATAGTTTCATACATTGTGACTTAACCTTGCCCTATAACACTCATTTCTCTTTTATTAATTTGTTGAGTGTTAGGCACATCTTTAAAGGACAGTCAACAGAAAAATGAGTACCATTAATCTTATAACTTCTAGAAGAACAACTAGATTGGATGTATTTGATTACAATGTTGCTAAGAATGACAAAATATACAAATACGTTGACTTGACCAATTTCAACGCCGCAAATGTTGAATTTGAGCACAAGCTGAAAAACATAGAATCATTTGACCACATAAACTCCATTGATTTTGATAAACAAAGCACCTTGACCTACCATGTAGTTGAAAAGTGTAAATCAATTATTTGTTACACAAGTTTGTCAAATGTGGTTTTATACATAAAACTTTCAGACTATGGCTTGGTTGATAATAATTTCAACAATTTGAAGATCTTTTACAACTATGAATTGAACGTCTTCACTATAGATGGAATCTTCCAGCACAATACATTGATTTCCTTGAACATTAGCAGAAATATCTTTTTTGACACTGAAGATGAAAACCTTGTCAACTTTAATATAAGAAAAAATGCCTTAAAGAGAAACTTCAAGTCCACTGGCATTTATCAGGTCAACAACTTCTTCAACATCATCACTTTGGAGTCTGGTGGTATGTTGCTAGCAGAAAAACATTTAGATGTTAACAACATTCCAATGGAGTATACCTTTCATGAGCATGACGTTGCCAAACCTCTGACAGCTATTTCATGGATTCCTTGGACAGGATTTGAACACCATTCCCCAGAAGGTTGCATTCAGCATGTAGGCATACTTCCAAATAACCATGTATTAACTATCAGCAAGCTGTTGGAAGCCAAGTTGTATCGCTTAGATACCAATGATCAAGGACAAGTGACAAATAAGCTYGCTTTATTGAGTACCTTTGATTTAACTTTGTTAGATGCTTTGAAAGACAAGGTTGTGAAGAAAAACGAAACAAATGGCCTGTATTTAAGAGACTTTAAGGTTACCCAGAGTCCTGACTTTACCAAACTTGCTTTGTATTACATGACACATGGAGGTGCATCGGGATACATCTTTTTGAATTACGATGTTCAGTCAGATAGTGTTTCTTTGGAAAAAACATTAAATTTCATTAGTGAAATTGAATCTCCTGTAATAAAGCCAAACTACACGAAGTATTACCAATTGAATAGCTTAAAGATGACCGATGATCTAGATATTTTTGCTGTTTATAACGCTGACTCATTCAGTAGAGGATCAGGACATGGCTGTATYGAGCATATTGTGATRAAGTATTCAGACAAGAAATGGAAGGAAATCTATTCATCAAATGGAATCAATAATGTTGGCTTTGGTTTAAGTGACGCYTCAGATGAACTTGATGTTGTCCTGTATATTGCAAATGCTTTTAATCTTTCAAAGAACCAAGTTTTTAAGGAYTTGAAAGATGAAATYCATAATGCTTCATATGTTAATGAATACATAACCAAMGTATCWAATGAAAAGAGTAAGTTTACAGGCAGTCCAAGTAACATCCTGTTCAATGCMTCWTCCATGTTTTTACCTGGTATGGAGTATGCATACTCAGGGTTGAAMTCTCAACAGCTACACACTTACTTTGTGCCTAAGTTCATTGTCCCGGTTTTAGATGAAAGTGGATTCCTAAAGTCATTGAATGAGCTGTTCAAGCCTGTTGACTTTGAGAATCGCAGGTTACTCACATACAAGATTGCAAGAGAATGTTTGAAGGAGAGCCTTGATACAGAAGCCTTCAAAACCCAAATTGTCAGTAAATTCGACAAGAAYTTATTTTTGGACATATCCGCTAATATCCAAATTCCAGATTGTATCACTGCCATTAATAAGCTTATTGAACATAGCATTGACATTGATGTTACCTCCAAATAYGGAAAYACAATTCAAGAACAACAAGTGTTGATGGAGTATGTTGCYTACAARAACTATGAATTGATGGTTYTGTACATGAARATATGGTTGTTTTTCACCACTTCCGAATTCAACAACACAGAATTATCCGAGACTTTRAAGTCATTGTTGAATACTYTAAAAAAGAGATTCAAATTTGAACAATGTTTCAAGTTCAAYARRGACATAATGTTYAATATATTCATTGAAGATTCACCTTCRTTGAACTTACAAAGCCAGCAAAACCTGATTGTRACTAGTGAGTACATAGTGTCCAACATCATMATAGATARATATGAAGAGTGGACTGACAAGTACCAGCTATCTTTCTTAGCTAAGGACAAGTACACTGAGGATGACTTGCAGCTTTTCACTGATTTCATACAAAGCTTTGATGTGAACAACAAAATCCAAAGCATTGTCTACTTGAAGCTGAATGACTATGAAAAGGTGCTGGAAACTTCAGACTCTGAGTTCAAGGCTATGGACTTGAGTGACGAAGTTGATGAGTATGACCCAATCACTAAGGATCTTTTGGCCGCATCAGGTAATCTTGAGTACTTATCCATCCTGCTGGGTGTATTTGTCAACCAACTGAAAAACAAGGAAATAGCATATAGATTAGCCACTGCAATCATTGATGGACACCTGAGTGAAGGCAATGACTACTCGAACGCTTGGGTCTTTTATAAAAATTATCTTCCTCTGTTGGCACAAGATGGGAAGTTCTTTGAGGTTATAAGCACCATGAATAACCTAGGCATGGTGAAAAACAAAGATTTGTTCGAAGTAATTAGTGAGTTAATGAAGCTATATGGGAAGAAATACTTAAAAGCAGTGATAAGATACAGCGTACTGAATAGAAATGTAGATGAAGGTAACAAAGTAATACCATTCCCGCAGTTTTACATGGTTAAAAAGATAACATTTGATTTGGTGATGAACCACAGCGATGCCACAGATATAACAATGATGGACTACATCAAGCTGATGTTGTCTTACGAAGATACTCAGCAAGCATTGAACTTTTTGTATGCATTGCTCACAAGTGATGATGACTACAGTATGAAGCAAAAGTATAAGGTTATGATGCAAGCTGTCTTGTTGAATCTGCCAGAAGATGAAAGATACGTGTTGAATGCAGAGGGAAATGTAGTAGGCATGGATATCTTGAGCAATATATAATTTTTGATGAATCATAACATTTAAGCTTATTAATTAAAAAATTTAATCATGTATTTCTTTACATGTATAGCTTGATTCTTTTACTGCAAATTAAGTTTGGTTAACAWAATGGAACTAAATTGTAAACTTTTTAATTTTTTTATAAATGCTTAAACAAATATTTGAACTTTTTTTTTGTTTTGTTTACGGTACATCACGAGGCGGATTTATATTTTTTTTTTTTTTAAGTGCCACAAGTTCGGTAACTTCATAAGGTTGATATATACAGATGCTTTTGATTAAGATAAATCACCCCTTTCTTCKGCCCATGTTACCAGATCCCTTGGTTACTGATTCCTTAAAGTTGTCCCAATACCTAGCCTCATACGTTTTCTGGTCCAAATAGTCATAGTTGTCCTCATTTAATTCCTCTTCAGTCAATCTTAAATGATCAACATCATTGTTCTTCAGTTGTTGCTGAGCCTGTTTCTTAAAGTAGTTACCATCCTTGATATCATCAAATGTCAGCTTTTTACCATCTTGTGTGGTGAATCTTCCTTGGTTCAGCTCCTCTTCCAACATCTCATCCAGAGACTGTGTAGGCGCGTATTGTCCGAATCCCTTGACTTTGCTTTTGAGTTTATTCATTTGTTCATGTTTCAAATCAAAGTTGACATTAGCGTAGTTCTTTCCATAAACACGATCTATGTTTTGCCTAGTAATGACTTGAGTGTCCAGTTTATCATCCTTATCATACATGCTTGTATTTTTTTGTTGATATTCATCGCGCTCTCTATAAAATCCATTGATAGCTTCCTCGGTTAGAAACTGACTTAAAATTTCAATTTCTTGTATGTTGGCATCAATGTTGGATATACACTGGATGGAGTACTTCTGAAGGTTCAGAATAATCAGCATGTGATATTGGACCTTAACCTCATCGTCTAACCTGTCCAGCATGTTTTCTTGCTCCTCAGGATCTACTGATGCATCGAACAGTCCAGGAATTTTCTTTTTAAGTTGGTACTCAAACTCATTTATTTGTTCGTTGATCATTTTTTTAAACTTATAATTAGCCATCTTAGCATCTCTATCGTTGGGGAAAATATCATTCCATACACTTTTGGCCTTGTTGTAGTCAATATTTTTTATGTTTTCATTCTCTTGGAAGATCTTCTTCACTGCTGCTAAACCAGTGGCCTTTTTGCCCTGAATGATGTTCTTTTTGGAAAGTATTTCCAAGTACTCAAGTCCAAAAATATTGGATTCAATCAAAAACTTCGCTCTAAAGAGGTTTTTCATGTTTTGGAGCTTTTTCAATTCTTCCTTATCATCTGTTTTGATGACTGCTTGTCTTTTCATTGCCAAACAATGCTTGAAATAATACATGTTGTAGTACTTGAGCTTGACTATATTCACCGAGTTCTGCGCACCTTCCTCATCATTTTCCTCTTTCTCCATATGATCAATATATTTGATGATTTTGTCAATGTAGATCATGATTTTTGTTATAGAATCCTGAAATTCCTCTRAATCATTTCTTATTACCGTTTTAGGCTTTATGAACGCATTTTGAATGTAGCTCTCAAGCTCTGTGTAGTTAGATAAGGATAGCTCAATATCCTCATATGAAGTRTTTGTATCAATTACCATAACAACTATCTATTGGTCCATATGTGTACTTTGGTTGACGTATCCATCGTTTTGAAGATACAAATTGAGGAAAAAAAATATGGAAATCGATGTTTGAGCCGGACTTAACACTTTGACACAACAAGCATAAACTCTTATATGATAATTTAATCAATTTGAAGGATTTCTTATATTATTTCTTGGTTAACATCGTCATGTTGCTACTGCAACAGTATCTTAACAGATGGAACATAATACTAAACAAAAAAAGCAAYAAAAAAAAACCATTATTCATGTACATAATTAATCTATACACATATATACTTCATCATTCACCTTGTTTCTTGGCTGAACAGGCAACTATTCTTAACTTATCACATTTTAACTCCAAATCCGGGTTTTCTGTAGTATCCGCKGTGACTTCATCTGATCTCAAATTACCATTTTCCAACTTCAACAAACAGTTCTTAATAATCAGAGTCCAGACTTCATCACAGAATCTGTATGTATGAAGGTCTCCCTGGATGGTGACCTTGTTGTTGCTTGTATTCGCACTGGCCAACTGCTTTCCTATTGTGTTGTTTGTGTTCATTTCCTTAAGGTTGTTGTTTATGGCCTTGTCGAAGGAAGTCAAAATCATTATGGCCAACTGTGGTTCTATCTTACCCTCGGTGATTAGGTTGTCTAGAGACTCAACTAACGTGATCCCAATGGTGGATCTTCTATAGAGTTCGTAGTATTGTTGTATAGCTGACATTGTGTATGTTTATTGGGTAATTCTGTATATAAACGGATGGTTATGCACTTGATATCTATATCAATTACCTTAATCTTCTGTATAAATTGGTAAAAAACATTCCTTAGTGGGCAATTTCCTGATAAAAAATTTTTTTCCTCCCCGCCTCATTTCCAGTGCTACCATTTCATTTACTCACGTGACAAACCACATAAAATTATTCTAAAAGTTAATTGATATATATGAATTTATAAAGAATATATGAAGTGAAGAGCAAATACCGRGTCMTTAATCATGGTTTGTAAGTGAAACTCTCAACATTGGTATCCCTCATTATATTGAACAGGTCAGAGGCCAGTGTCTTTAAYTGATCTTCTGTGAATAATGGYTCAAATGTAGAKGCTTTTGGTAAATTGAACAAAACCTCAAATAATTCAGGCGGCAATTCAACTTGYTCATACACTTGCTGTACTTGGTTGGWWGGTTCAGGARTRGATACATTTTCRGRAACAGAGTTATTGACAAAAACTCTCTTATCTTCCATCAACAAGAAGGCATCGTTTTGTGAGGCRAACAAGCCCCAAATGTCCTTGGTTGTTATGTTTGGAATTTGCTTGTAAAGCTCGTTGTAGATGATTTCCACATTAGGGTACTTACCCATGTTAACGCTACTCTCGTATTCTATCCAAGGTTTGTACGCCATTAAGACAGAATCAATAAGCTCTTGATTGAAGTTATTGACTGTGTTGGTACCATCTGTTATGTTGACTTGTAGATATTTTTCCTTTATTATCGCTTGAAGCACTAATTTGTAACTCTCGAAATACGACTTGATGTGTTCTCTGGTAAATCTGCTACTAATAACAAACTTCAATGTTTTTTCCATGTAGTTGTTCAATAAAATCAAATCATCCTTTCCATAAATTTTCAGACCCATGGCTAATATTTTTACACATATTGGCATATTGGAACCATCAGCGTTCAGCTCATGGATACAGTTATCTATAAAGATGTCTGAGTTCAACAGGCAGTTTTCCGACTTTAAAAAGTCTCTGAAATACCTAAACACAAGTCTTAGTCCTTTCAGACCTCTTATTCTGGTGTTTTCCTGCATCATTTTTTTGAAGATCATTGATAGTTGGAGATTCAATGGATGATCAAACTTTCCGCTTATGGCCTCCAAGCCCTCCTTGTCAGAACTTGACTTCTTGGTGTTCTCTATAAGGGTTTTGAATACACTTTCAACAGCCTCTATGGTTGAATCTTGTTTTCCGTTCTTGGTTTCTAAGGCTTGACAATATCTGATGGTTAAGTTCAAAGATCTAGGTAGGTAAACCAATGATTTTTCATACAGGTAAAGCTGATTAAATTCACCTGAGTTACTGGTGTTATGAATCAGCAAATCCCATGCATATTCTTCCTGAAATTGAGTCAAGTGGAAGTAATGTTGGATAATGAATTTAATTCTTGATTGATATATCTTCAAACTTTCGTAATCTTCCTTATGTTCATGTTCCCATTTCATCCATGCATCAATGACATCCACTAGAGCAATGGCTCCAGCCTGTTGTTGGGATTTCAAGCCATTGTAGAAAACCTCGAATTGAAGGTACTTTGATCTCATCTTCATGTATRTTGGTGAAACCTGGTTGATCTTGTACTCACCACTTCCAGCGTTGTTGGCATCCCAATTGACAAACCATTTCCAAACCTTCTCCAGATCTTTATAAAAGGTGCTTGAGACAAAGTGTATTATGTGTTTTCTTATGGTGTTGTTTCTAATAATCAAGTCATCATTGTTGATAACCTGCCAGTGTTGAAACAAGTCAACAAACTTCATTATGTAAGAGTAGTGGTCTTGGTACAATGGATCCAATGACAGTGCCTTATCCCAGATCTTCACAAATTGCTCAATTATCGACTGCAATGCCTGCTTACCACCAGTTACATAGTTATTTGATTTAAGTTGATAGTCTAGTAATATTTCATATACAGGGAAGTTGTTTGGCTTTAGTAGCTGAATTGCCTTGTTAAACTTTTCATTAAGCTTTTCATCTATACCGTTTCCAAACTCACCTGTATCCTCATGATTCTTTGAGCTTGCATTTGAAGGGTCATGCTTAAGGTTGTATATGTATAGGTTCAGGTATCTTTGCCACAACTCCAAAGTTAGGGGGTATTTTTCTATCAAGTCATCAAATTTGGTTAAAAGTTCCTTTTGTTGTGTAATAGGAATGGTGGATGGATCAATTGTGACATCCACAAGTTGCTTGATCTGAGCTTTCACTTCCAGTTCAGAGATTTGGTACTTTTGCATTAAGTTAATGTTTCAAGAGATGAGTATATAAATGTAGTGTGTTTCCTGATGGAAGAGGTTTACTACCTTTTTGGTTTTTTTACTGAGTTGATATTGAATATAATATCCAATAATTGTTTTTTTATGGTATTCACTGTTTATGTTAAGACAGTTTCTTCCAAATGGTGTTTATTATGGTTGCTGATATTTATAGGATTAAATAGTTTGTTAACCACACTAATGTTCTAAAAAAAAACGAAAATTTTTTTGGTGAGGGATTTTAGCAAAACAGATGTCTTTATATCCGAAATAACTTGTTCCAAGAACTGTTGGATTGTCATTTTTTGAAAAACACACATTAGAGTAATTGTTTGATTATCAAACTAGATATTATAATCAAATAATTACATGAATAGGTATTCCTATAAAGTATATTAAAATAGTGGATACAAATGAAAGTTGAAATGATTGTTAGCGATCTGATGGTACACTGTACATGTCACTTTCCCTTAGTAGAAATAACTGTGTAGCGCATTTTACTTTTTCCTTTTTTTTTACAGGATAATCTATCTCATTAAGACCCATGTGAAACTTTTCACATATTTTTTAATTTGAAGCTTCCATTACAAGTGACTACAACATGGATCATAATTTATGAAAGAGACACTTCAAGCCATACCACATCTTTATATTAAGAGATTAGCACACAACAGAACCTTAAAAAAACAAGAAGATAGTAATTGCCCCTCAAAATATAAGTAAACATTTCCTAGCCAGTAATTTAAATAACAATTTCTATAATCAACTAATAATACTACTATATCGTTTCGTATAAAAACAACATATTTCATACACATTACGATTAATCAATTTAATATTTGTTATACCTTTATTACTCAAAACAATTTGTTGATAAAAAAAAGAGGTGAAGAAACAAAACACCTATAGACAATAATGGAACAAAAAGAAGCAAGCCCAAGTATCAAAAATGACGCTGCAAATACACCAAATGCCAATCTGCTAACAAAACAGGAGATCTCAGAAGACATACAGAATGCTATAACAGGATTGACCGACTTAAAAAATAACAAAAGATCAAGAATTTGGACAAATTTGAAGTATAACAGTAATTTTGTATTGTCTAACTCGCACCATCATCTAAGAACAATAAAGAGAAAGAAAAACATCATCAAGGAAAAAATTAAAAACGGATCATTAATTTCAGGTAAGAGAGTGCCATCACAGCTAGATATAGATGGTAGAAAGAAGGTTGAGTTTTTAAGCAATTACAAAAAGACTGAATCACTCCAGCAGCAGCTACTATCCAAGCAATTAAACGAAAAAAGCATGAAGCAAACATTGATGCCCAACTTGAATGGTCAACAAGTAGCGAACCTTTCGCCTGAACAGATAGCCTCCTTGAAGTTTAATCAACAAAAGGATATGTTTATTCAAAGCCACCCAAGTAGGAAAGTACCATCTAAGAGAAGCAGAGTMAAGCTCATGACGTGCTTGAAGTTGCTTAAGTTGGCAAACGCGCAAATCAAACAAAAGATCGAATCATTACAAACAAAGGTTGCTGCAAAGACACCAACCTCCAACAACAACTCAGAGCTTATAACTACAATTAGAAAAGTATACACCTTACTCGCAAAGCACGTTGGAATATACTTGCCAGAAAAGTCAAGACTTACAATAAGAAAATCGTTGTTAGAYATTCCTGAAAAGGTTCTGGAAAATAAAGATGAACAAGACACAATTAATARTAACCAGAATGAGCCCCTTGAAAATACATCCAGCTCAGAAAATTCTTCAACAGTCATAAAAAATAGCAAGATCATTCTACTTGCAAATGAAACTTTGGATATGTTGTCCAAGGTGATAGAAATTCTTGATGAGAAACTCAACAAAGCCGAAAATTGGGTGACTCAAAACCAGGAGGAAGTGTATGTTGATGCATTGGAGTACCAGCCGGAGTGATTAACACTAATTATATATATTTTACTTATAAGAGATACAGAGTTTATACCTGAATTGAAAATGATATCGCACTGAAATGCTATGTTTGCAATGCCTTTAGCTTGTCTCTCATCTCTTTGATCATATTATCAACTTCATTATCCATGTCCTCTTCAGCTACGACTTCATCCTTCTTCTCTGAAATTTCAATCTTGTGTTGGCTACTTTCAACTTGCTTTTGCATACGCTTCATATCATCAAGTTTTTGCTTGTTTTCGTCAACAGTTTCATCTTTAGCGGATTCTTCAGTAGAGGTGTATGCAGGTGCTATTTCACTGAGGATTTTATTAATTTCTTCTTCCTCTTCTTCATCTTCCAGATCATCCTCTGTTAGCATGATATCGTCTAGCATTTCCTCTTTCACACCCATCTGGAACATCCCCTTTTCCAACTCAATCACACTGTTTCTAAGATAACTCAAGTTTCCGAATTTTTGCAAATCATTCATGACACCAGTGCTTTGTTTCATGTTTTTGTTCAAAACGCCCATTGATATTTGCTGGTCAAATTTTAGTGACACAGACTCCAAAGTAGTCTTGAAAAGTTCTGTGTTATTCAACCTTTTGTTCATTTTCAAATATTCCTTGGCCATGATCTTGAGCTTGGTCATTGCAGACTTTTCCAAGTTCTTACCCTTGGCAACTCTTGTCATCTGCTGCTTCAATGTTTGCAGAGTTCTCTTTTGTTGCTGGATATCTCTATCAGTTGTTCTAAGTGATTTTCTCATTTGTCTTTTCATCATTTGTTGGCGTTCTTTCGGTGTGRGYTCACTGCCCCATATGGCCTTGTTTATATATTCCATMATCAATTATACGTCCTATCTCTTGTTTTATTATATATTGTACTGCTTGTTACAGGTTACCCAATGTGTGTTTCTTTTTCATTCAGTAATAAGGTGGTATACAAACATATCTTTATCAAGTTGTATTTTTTCCCAAAAAAAACTATTAGAAAATCTGTGAGGCTTTTTTTTAAAAAAGTTGATATGTTCAGCGGCTCAAGTCACGTGTAGCATACCTTAAGGCTTCACTGACTCGAACCGACTTTGATCACCCTCATTATATGAGCACTAATAGTGATCGAATACAAGCAGGTATTACACCATATGAGTCTAATAAAGGCATATGATATATTTTCAGAAGAACAAAATAAATTCTTTAAATTATTAACAGTTTATAGGTTTAATTTTGTGTTTAAACTAATTTAATTGATCACGTTTTTAGATATTGTCAAATACTTATTGAAAGGTGATAAATCAGTGCTTTTAAAACAGGGGAATCAAATGACAATATAATATAGTAAAGTAACTACTAACAGAATTTGTTTGAATGTTAAATTTTAAAGTATTTGGGTGAAGAATAATCAAAAAACAATGATATTTATTGTTATTTTATGTGTAATCACGTGAAAATATTCAAGCGAAAATCTTGAATGAACCCATTTTTTGTGCATACAAAAAATTACAATCCGTGATAGTTTAACGGTTAGAATAGGCGCTTGTCGCGTGCCTGATCGGGGTTCGATTCCCCGTCGCGGAGTTTAATTTTTTTTGCATCTTTAGCAGAGCCAATCTACCCCACTGATGAAAATGTGAAAAAAAATCAAGTGGAAATTCTAAACTTTCGGCCAGGCTTCTCATGGAAAAAATTTTATCCAGAGTAGTCGACACATGTTTAATTTTTTTTTTCACTCTGAATATTCAAACTTTTAAATTTATATGTCTTCTTATACCTTTTCTATTTGATTATATGACTAATCTTTACTTGTCTAGATCTCTATAAAGTATAGCAGAGTGTTTAGAAATCAATAACCAAGAAAAAACCCAAAAAGAAACAACCAGTACTAAGAAGAATCATGTCTGAAAGTGATAACCAAAACTTAGTCGAAGTTGTTTTAACTTTAGCCAAGGATATTCCAATTGTGAATGTCGAAGCAGGCGCCAAGAAGAACAATAAAAAAAGCAAGGAATCTTCTTCATATGTTGTGAAGAATGACTATGAACTAGATTTTTCTGTACCTGAAGAAGCCATCATTGGTGATGTATTTGTTTCCATTTACTCCAACTGTGCCAACACTTTATCTTTAACAAATATCGATGTTTCTTTGAGTGAAAAGAGTATTGAATATGATGAAAGCACCACCACTGTCAAGGAAATTATTGAACAATCATCCTCCAAGAAATTAAACTGTGTTTTGACCTTAAAGGAGTTCAACGGTGTTGATGTATCCTACCATGTTTCAGCCACTAGACAAGAACTAGGATTTGTTGATGAATTAACCGATGACAAGACTGCTTACTCAAAGGCTTTCCCAACTAACTTCAACAACTTGCCATTGATTGATGCTCAAGAAAACAAAGCTGAAGAAACCGAAGCCCAAGAGGAATCTGCTAAGACCATTGATGATGCCATTGCTGAAGATGCTGCTAAAAAGGTAAAGAATGAACAAATAAAATTGACTGATGAACAAGCTGAAGACTTGAAACAACTTTTCAATGATTTATCATTATCTAAGAAGCAAGAATCCAACAAGCTAAGTTCAGCTGTTATTGCTGAAAATTACAAGAAAGTTGTCAAGCAATGTGTCAAGGAGATTGTTTACACCAAGTACAACCCTGTTCCAACTGCTTTCAGATTGAGGGGTCATGTTGCTTACTTATCTGTAGTCACTTTAGAAAATGAAATCTTCAACATAACTGCTGCCACTGAAGGATTTTTCTTGAGCAACTCCACCAACAACAAGTTTGACCCATCCAAGAAAAGCGATGCCAAGGTTTACACTTCTTTGGTTGCCTTATTATTGGACAACTCTAAGAACTTCATTACTCATTTATACCAACAGAGAAACTCTTTAAAAAACCTACCTAAGAACTCTTACATCACCCCAACCACTGGTCAATTGAACAGAGGCTGGTTGTTCAACAATGAYTCTTACACCGGTGATTTATTCAAYTTAATGAACAGAGAAATAAACCAATACGAAATCTCCAATGATGAGGCTGATATCTTTGCCAARTGGTTAGAAAAGAAGAAAACCTTGATTGAATTGGTYCAAAAGGAAAAAGAAGATGAAAARGATGAGTCCATTGATGAACAGGAAAARATGACMTTGAAGCAACAAACATACATTGAAAAGCTTCAATTAGAAAAGGARTTGATCAGCTGTTACGAGATCTTTGAAAAGGTYACCTTRAAGACAATCATGAAGCTAGCCAGTGGTGAAATCAAGCCTATTGATGAATCCTTCATTTATATCAACAACGGTATAGCCTACAAGTGTTTGGATGACAACATTGATGTCAGCTCAGGCTACTACAACTGTTACTCCAACATCACCAAGATTTTGCACTCCATCACCAATTCTACAGATTGCAACTTGAGATACCAAATGTGTATCATTGTTGACTTTGCTGGTAAGAGATTCATTGCTGAAACATTCAGTCCAGATGACAATGTCCACACCAGTGAAACTTCTGATGAATTTGTCTATGGTTTGAACCCTGAAACTGAAGAGTGGGTTTATGATGAACAAGCCTTAGAAGAAATCAAGAAGATTTCCAAACACTTCCACGTCAAGAACGTTGAAGTTGATGGTAAGGAGTTTGTTCCTTTGGACTTGGGTATTGTTAAGCAAAGAGGAAAGTACTACTTGAGTAAGTTGCCTTCATTCTTACCTACTGATGTTTTGTTCCAAAAGAAGTATCCAAACTATCCTGTAGAAAAGCATCCTGTTTTCAGCTACCAATTGATCCAAAGTTGGGCCACCAAGAAGATCTTGATGTTACCTGAAGAAGAAAGAAAGGCTTTGACTGAAGAGAGCTTAGCTGCCTTGACAGCTATGGACTTCACTGATTTAGAAAATGATGTGAACTTCCAAGACTTAGACAGCCATTTACACAGTGTTGTCATTCCAAAGCTTGTTGATGACATTTGCTCAAATGACGACATCCCAACTGATTCCGAACACTTAGTCAGCAAGTTGCATGCCTCTGGTATTAACGTCAGATACCTATATGAAATCATTGCCAAGGCTGAACAATTAGCCACAAAGGAAAACAAAGATTACGAAAGCTTGTTAAAGGAAAATGAAGTTAAGAATGCCGAGTATGCCGTTTACAACAAGGAAATCCAAGAAAAGGCCACCAAGTTGTACATTGAGAGACAAAAGGAAATCCAAAAGTTGCTAACTGAAGGTAAGCAAATTCCTGAAGAATTGAAGTTTGAAAACATGGACTTGGATAAGTTATTGGACATAAGAAAGCCAAACAGAGAAACCCCAAGAGTCTTCAACTTCTATGGTATCAACACATTAATCACCTTGGCCAAGTACGAAATTCTTGCCAGATCCATTAAGCACTTGGTTAAGGAGATGGTTGTCGACTTGCCATTATCTTTGGTCACTTCATTGTTAACCTTCATCTACAATTTATTATTTGGATTTGACAAGGAAAATGTCAAGTTGGAATTATTGGACAAGTACTTTGCCAATAAGGAGTACGCTTTCATGAAGGTTATCACTGACAGAGATTCCTTGATTAAGGCCATCCAAGGCAAGGCTGAATCATACTTCAACTACAAGTTGGATGAGGACTTTATTGAGAAGGCCACAACTGTCAAGCCATTCATCTTGATTAAGGCCATTAACAAGCAAATCGGCTGTCAAATAATGAACAGAAAGTACTTCTTCACCACTGAGCAATACGATGCCTTTGTCAGCTCCTTGGACAAGAAGCTTTTGAAGACATATGTCAAGGACACCAACACCTTCACTGTCACTGACTTCACCATGATACCAAAGGTCAAGAAGCCTAGTCCAGATGCTGAAGTCAGCTTGAAGATGTGGAACACTGCCTTGGCCACCTTGGCTCAACCAGGAAACGAAAAGATTGCTTTGGTTATGATGTCTGAAGTTATCAACTACTTGGAAGATACCTATGGATCCTTGAACTTTGACTCTGCAATCAAGTTGTTGACTTTGATCAGAACCGTTAAGGAAGATAACTTGACTGTCAATGGAATCACCAAGAAGGCCTTGGTCACTCTAGAAAGATTGATTGGTGCTGATTCTTACATAACCATCAATGCTTTGCAAAACGCAGCTTTGTTATCCGCCAGTGAAAACAACTTCCATAACTCTGTTGTTTACTTCAACAGATTGATTGAAGTAGCTCAAAGTGTCTTGTTGGATGGTCACTCTTTGGTATTGAACACCTTGAACCAATTGTCCTCTTTAGCCACTTTGGCCAAGGATATCAAAACAGCCATCAAATTGCACTACTTGCACTTAGAATTGCTTGAAAACTACAGTGGGTTGAAATCAGTTGCTTATCCAATCATGTGTTCCAAGACAGCCAACTTGTTGTCTATCAACAAGGAGTTCAAGCAAGCCTTAGCACTATTGGTTAAGGCCAAGCCTTTATACGAAAAGGAATTGGGTGCTGACCACGAGTTCAGTTTGACTTGTGCTTCTCAAATCAACAGTTTGGAACAAGTCATTGATGGTCAAAAGGCTCAAAGCAAATTGACTGAAGCTCAAGCTCCAAAAGCCCCTGCTCCAAAAAAGAAAACTAAAAAGAGTAAGAAATAATGATAGATGCGTCTCACAGTAAATAGCCAATAGAAAAGAATATGTATAAAACGATATATAAAATATTAATTGYTTGAAATTATATAARAAATGTACTTATTTAAGAAGTCTTTTCAAGACCATTGTGTAAGCAGGTAGCAAAATGTTGTCGTTCAAAGTAGCATTGCCTTCTAGTATACCAGCTACTAAATAGGTTGCGAATGAGAACAATGAGGAATTCCAGTCATATTGCTGGAAGAAAAYAACAACATCTGACGCTRRATAATCGGATAGGTAGAAGTTGTAGATTATTTCAAATGAGTAACAGGCAAGAACAAATGCTACAGTGCCCTCATAGGTTTTCTTGTTGTCTTCATTTGAATCAGCCCAATATCTCTTTCCGAACTTCTTACCGACTATTGATGCCAAGGAATCACCCAGACCCAATAGAATGATACCTGTTAAGTCGTTATCCAACAGAATAGGGAAGGAGGCCCCAATGATCAAGTAGATGTATGAGATCAACAAAGGACCTCTTTGGTCTCTATGGTCAGCAAATTTGTTTAAGATTTGGATCACAAACTCTGGAAGGAATCCGCATATTCTCAAACTTTCAATGATTAGGAATATTCCAATAACACCACTCAAACTGACCTTGACAAGCTCAGGATCGTATTTCCAAGGARCGGCAATGATGAAAAGTAACAARAAGTGCCAGAACTTTCTTGAGAAGTTCAAGGAAACATCACCCTGGTAAAYATACCCAATAAGCAATGGGATTGATGCAAAGATCAAAACACCCCAAATRCTGATTATGGTCAATCTTCTGTCGTTTTCAGTAAGGAAAAGCATCAACCAAATAGGAGGGGTTTCAAATGTTGTTGAGAAGAATCCAGGTAGRATGCTTAAGTATTGGTACAGGAAAAATGGGAATGAAAGACATGTYAATGARAAGCCGAATARCTTTGTCAAAATKGATTTTTGCTTGATGTTGACATTGAAAATAAACTTYAAAGATAGAATG
The DNA here is from genome assembly GCA_001749795.1 of Hanseniaspora opuntiae. Lineage (NCBI taxonomy): Eukaryota > Fungi > Ascomycota > Saccharomycetes > Saccharomycodales > Saccharomycodaceae > Hanseniaspora > Hanseniaspora opuntiae. The sequence goes on from LPNL01000002.1 coordinate 964,735, forward strand.
TAAACCATTTGAAGAACAAAGGTTGTTGCCAATGCAYATAAGGATTTTTGCAGAATCTGGAATGGGATRTTYAWTGGATAGTCCARAACAAAAGTTATGTAGGTAAGAACAATYGAAAACAAGTTTGTTTCAACAATGGACAATGAYTTTCTGTGACCTGAAATGTAACTCAACAAAGATTCAATAAAGAAATTGACAATGATGCTCTTGAAAAAGTGTAATCTGGTATTGTAGTAGTTKTTGACGTTTGTTGGTAGTTGGAAGATCATGAAAATACCCATCAATGGGATTCTTAATGGTCCGTTTATAGGTAAACTGTTTAGGACAAGAGTACCAGTCAATGCCAARTATTCAGTAGGCAAAAAGTAAAAGGTTAATGCCATAGGAATCAAAAACAAATAAAACAGGTTGAAGAAAGTTGAGTCAAAGTTTGACAAGTTCCACTTGTGAACATCCTTTCTGATGAAGATGATAAGACAACAGACAAAGGAAACCAAAGAGTTGAAAATGATTGCCATTGATGAGTTGTCACTGACAATTGAGTTAGTGWTTGTTGAATAGTTTTGYAARTAAAACAAATGGCCAGTCATCATTATGATAAGAATCTGAATGACTCTGTCAGTACAAAGCATTTCAGTCAAGAAGTCAAAGTCTGAAGTCATGAYATGGGCGTATTTGTCTGGAAGTTCATTGTTAGCTTCGTGATCTACAGGTTCAACATGRGTGGTGGTYGGGTGAAGAGGRTTTGATTCCACTTGTTTGTTACCTTTTCTACTTTTAACAGGCATTTGTGKATTATRGWGGTAGTTGGATTTGCTGATAWAAAATAATAATATATGTATATTCTAACGAGTGAAAGATAAAGATAATGGGAMGAAAGTTTTCAAAAGAGGAAAACGAAAATRAACAAGTTTTGAAAATTTTTCTTCGCGTTGCCTCTTTTTCTCCGATTGGGGATGATTAGTGTTTTTTTATTCKGTGTGTGGGCGTACGCGACCATGTCCAAATGCGAAGATCAACSGTGGTGTTCATATTTCAAAKTTTTCCGACGGAATACTTTGCAACTCTGGAATACGATGTTTATTTTTCATTTRACRARGAACACAGCTRAAATTTAGGTAGAACTGAAAATRYYGAAAGCCACACCTCAAAACCAAGAATCTATTGTTAACTACAGAAAAAAAAGKAATAATTACAACCACAAGAATTAATAACCTCAGCTTTTTCTTGTTAAGGTTTCAGTTAGATTGAGATAGTATCYTTAGTATTMCKTTAGGATAAYYACATAACTGTTTACACTCACACTCTTRAGCATAAATTCTTATTTTTTTCCCCAAAAAAAAAACGAGTTATCAACGATAAGTAACATATTTTAAAATTATGTGRAYATGTTATCAATTAAGGTTGCAACATTTTACCTGTATCCTTTTACTTTTACTTTTTCTTCAAAAAACAACATACTTTGCTAAGTAGTTTTAAATGGATGATGGATCCTAGAGTATGCTAAACAGAGTCTARAATGTCGTATGCATTTTATATTATGACTTGAAGTCAGTGGCTCAAATGCTTTAAGAGACAAAAAAATTAGGGAATACATTTTTTGTTGAGGGAATGGCTTTAAGCAAATTCTCAACTTCATAATCTTAATTTGGAAAAAMAAAAACAATAAAATAATAAGGTGATATTTRAATTTTAGCGAARAAAAAAAATGAATAAATACAGATTTTACTGCAGGGTTTGAGGTTATCTCTTGAGTGGATGTAAGTGGGTAAACAATAGGTTGACTGTTAGCCTGGAATGCAGAAGCAAGAATGTTKTCTGCGCGTCTTATATSCGACAACCGCTGGGCAAGCCTTTTGTTTTGCTTTTTTTTTCTTCTTTTGTTTTGGCAGTATCCATCCCAGAAGAGTCACTAWGATTTGAGTGTACATGAGAATCTATTGTTTAGTAGCTAATTTATGTTTTTCCTCAAGAAAATTATTCTTCCTTGATAATAAACAAGAATGATATCATTATAAGYAGGTTTTACAAAGTTTYAAAAATACTTACATGAATTGCAGATAAAAAACAATAGATATGCAGAGAATGCACTGAGAATGTTTTTTTTTGTTTTTCATTTTCCCCGTCTAGGCAAATTWAKATATTATCGGATGTCTTGTTTTCTTTCTTTTTCATTCAACGGTGTATCGTAAAWTGTTRAAGTTTAGTTTTTTTTTTTCAAGAGTTTCTTGTTTACTWATWWTTTTTTYTYTTTTTTTTCYTTTCAAAATAGARMRTTTAAATGGAAYAATTATTTTTCCTCATTTTTTTAGCCAGCAACTATATAAAAAGATAATRAGTGTCTGGCCAGGATGTTGTATATAAAAACGAGGTAAAGACAAAARTAAATAAATAGATMTCGTATTTTATTTTTCTTTCGTAAACATCAACGTTGACGTTAATAATTCTAAGCCTTTTTTATTTTTTTTTTTTAAACATCTAATAGATAATARGTTGAAAATTAAAACCATAACATATTAGTAATATTAATATAATAAATTTTTTCGTCTCCMTTTCAAAAAATAATACTAACAACACTCAATGCCCTTGGAWTCACATGATGTGCATTTAAGCACTTCTCAGAACTACSTAAATAACMAAAAGGTAAACATGCAAAATATGCAAAACATGGGCAATATGAACAGTAATGCCAAGCCGTACAACTATGARCAGCAGGAACCTGTATACTACTCATACAAGAATGCCCTAAAGGCAAACTACAACATGTATGAAATGCTGATGAGCACCAATGCCGAGAGTCTGTATTTGCAAGAYASTGCCAAYCAGGTCAGTGACATGAATGCATTCGGGAACCAGTACTTCCCATACACGCAGAACTACCAGCAATACCCATCCATGCAACATTACATGCCCTATGTTCCATACTATTCGTATCAACAGGAACCTGTTTATCAAAACGACATGGGGTACTACGCGGGATTCAACYACATGCAGCATAACAATGTTGTTGACAACACTGTCAAGAGAGTGGACAAAAACGGGAACGACATAAGTCCMCTGAATGCAWCCTTCGTCAAYGATCAAGCGGAAAAGAAGGATGTGTTGATCAGAATCCCAGCGATGAAGACAAAGCTGGACAAGGGGCTTCGATTGAGCGATGAGGAGAGAACGGAGTTGCTTGCCTTTTTAAAGGAAAAGAGAAACAAGGACAAGTGCGAGGTTTACTATGTGAACGTTGAAGGAGAGGGCAACAAGAACATGCCACTGAAAAGCAGAAAGCCAAAGAAARATGGAGTTTGGACAGACACACTCAAGGAAATCATAGAGCTGTGTGTGTGCACAATCCCAAAGGACGAAAGCAACAAGATGAGATTGAATATGAAACAGTACGGAAGAAACGAATTGATCTCAATGTACATACAAACACAACTYGGCGAGTACAGAAAAGTCAAGCAAGTGAGTTCGCACATYCAAGTGTGGAAAAACAGACTGAGAAAGGAAATTATTTTTTTGTCAAAAATAATTAAGTGGAARAAAAATGAGTCAAAGGATGAAACATACAGTAAAAAGGAACTGGTGAATTTTGATATGTTCTTGAAGAAATACGAGCTGAAAGACACAAAGGAGATGGARCACTTTGAYAAAATGATGAAGYTGATTTACAACCTCCTGGAGTATGGAATGTATAGGGATACTGATGCGATGATAAGATTTGAAGAGTTGTTCACCGAGGTGAGCAAGCAGCTTAAAGCCGGTGTRCTGAAGATATAAATTGCCGCTTGTCGGTGCTAAAGATATAATCTCACACATTTTTAATTTATTTATTTTTTTACACAGTTTTTTTCAGAAGTTRGCAAAAAAAAGTGTGGTTGCMRTTCGCTACCAATTGTGTTGCAAGGAGTTGGCCAAAAAAAGAAKGATCCCRAAAGGCGCTTAGGGGAAACTGTCMCTCGCTGTGAATTTCTGAGATTTRGGGCCACYCACTAAAAYTGCTAATCAAAATCATTGACTCTTTTCTTTTTTTGTTTTTTTTTCCCACAATTTTTTTAATTTTATATATTTTTTTTGTCGATACATGTGAAACTTTCTATGGGAGGGTTATATATWCCATTTCCAAATGGACAAATTCTCAGTATAATAACAGATCATAAAACCATATCACTTGTATCTTAATACAACAACCAAATAGYAAAYACAGAAGATGAATGTATACAGCAAGTTCGACACTACATTGGTCAATGACTTAAAGGAGCCAGGCTCCACCAGCAGCATCAACTCTGACTCCAGCAGTAAGCTGTCAACTCTAACTCCTCTTTCAAAAAACATTCCTGACTTTTCAGATGAGGACATAAACGACTCAAACCATCTTCTATCCAAGATGATGCAGAACATAAAGCTTCACGARCCTGCCAAGAACACATACAAAAGACTAGCCACCTCAGACGAGGAGTTGACAAGCAAAATAGCCTACCACATGAAGGAGATACTGGAGCTGATTGGTGAGGATCCACAGCGAGAGGGTCTTTTGGAYACTCCAAAGAGATACGCCAAGGCCATGCTGCACTACACCAAGGGATACACAGACGACTTGAGACAAGTCATCAACAACGCGCTCTTTGAGAGTGAGTCAGACGAGGACATGATCATTGTGAAGAACATCAACTTCCAYTCGTCCTGTGAGCACCACCTCGCACCATTCTTTGGGACATGCTCAATTGGATACATCCCAAACGGAAAAATTATCGGATTATCTAAGTTTGCCAGAATCGTTGAGGTCTGCGCCAGAAGACTGCAGGTCCAGGAAAGACTCGGCAGGGATATCCTGAACATCATCACAGAGGCCCTTAACCCAAAGTTCGTTGTTGTGACCATTGAGGCCGAGCACATGTGCATGACWGCAAGGGGTGTGCAGAAGCAGGGAACAAAGACAATCACCAAGGTGTGCGAGTCCACGTTCGAGGACAAGAAGGAAAAAAAAGACGCACTCAATGAGTTCTTCGTGCTGTACAATTCCATGAAGTGATATATATAATCAAAGAATAAATTCAACCTTTTCTGTTCCGTCCTTTTTGTTGTACTTGTTGATAAGTGGGGTTGTGGCATCCAGCTTTCTCAAGTTGTCCCTTGATCTCGATGTGCTCAACAGGTCCTGCGATCTGCTTCTGTACAACCCTGTGTCAAGGGACCGTATGGATGATCTGCTTGAAATACGAGACAGGTTCACAGACGATGAGGATAATGACAAGGTTGTTGTGTTCAAAGTGTACTTGTCATTGCCATTGCCAATCAGCTCAGGTGTATGTTCAAATGAATTTGTTCTCAAGAAGGATGACAGACTAGCTGTACTCTTATTGATTTTCAAGTTGGTATCCTCCATTTCATAAAGGCCTTTGCACTTGTTAATAAATGGATGTTTCTTTAGATCCCTGATGAAGGGTCTCTTTTCAAAATCAGTGATGAAACACAGCTCCAAAAACTCCTTGAAGCTTTGCTTCTCTTCCAAGCCAGTGTTCTCTATGCTGTAGTCATCCAGATCCAAGTAATAACTGCCATCCATGATACAMTGCATGGTTTCCTCATCAGTTTCACAGTCAAAGGGCATGTATCCGAATGCTATGAAGTATGCCAACACACCCAGAGACCAGACATCGACTCTGGTGTCATAGCTCTTGGCGCTTTTGTGACCCTCATTCTTTGGGTTTAGCTGTAAGACTTCTGGTGCTATGTACGACAATGTGCCCACAAACTCCTTCAGTGACATGGTGTCCTTGACTCGTGTGGCCAGCCCAAAGTCCGCTATGACGATTGAGTGGCAGTTGATCACAGGTTCATCCACAGCGGTGTTTGCCGAGGTGTTTACATCCCTGAGATCAGCAGGCGACTGGGAATACAAATCAGCAGCCCTGGCATCCCTGAGCAGGATRTTCTCAGCCTTGATRTCCCTGTGGAYTATGCCGTTCTTGTGGATGAAGTTGATGGCATCAAGGATTATGAAGATGTACTTGTCAGGCTCAACAACGTACTTCTTCTCAGTGATCAGGTCATACATGTCCATGTGCAAGCAAAGCTCAGTGACGATACATATGTGCTTATCGGTCATGAAATAGTCCGTTAGTTGTAAAACATTCTCCAAGTGATGGTCATTGACRTTTCTGCAGACRTGTTTCAGTCTGCTSAGRATTTCAAGTTCACGCTTGATCAGTCTAARAGTGTTYTTGACCTTGGCCTTTTCAATTATCTTTATCGCATGGTTACCAGGCTCATCTCCTAAGGTACACTTGTAGACCTTTGAGAACTCACCTGTACCGATGTGTTCAATTAAGTTGTAYTGTGAAGTCATGCCTTCTTTTTTTTTCTTTTTTTGCTGGCAAAGAGAAAATACGGAAGGGTGGGTTACCTTAAGATTGGTGTTTTTCTGTATATATGATTGTTCAATCTAGGTATAGGAATACACGATAAGASTATCTTTATATATAAGACTTAGAGATTRTGTTCAGAATTAATGGGGTGAGTCTATTTTTTACTAATGGAAAAAAATGTCAGTTTACCCGTTTCCACTCTGGAGTTASTTGGTGATGGGTGAATCCGTAGGGTTAACGTCATAATTACTGTGGGKTTTGGTGTCTTTCCCCCGATTTTTTCAAGTGCACGGCTGATGTGTTGAACATTTTAATCAGTGTWAGTATACTTTATCATTAGCAGTGTAAAGAAATAGGATGGAMATACATCCACTRCAARCTRCTGATGATAAACTGKCTCTTTTKTTTTTGTTATCAATAAATGTATTGTGCARWTGYTTTGTRTMTATTTYTCCAGTTRAKGWTGTTAGCGGATTTAACACAGAAAGTTCCTYTAACTCAARYGAATCRCWSASAGGTCATGYGCTACCACGAGAAAAAAAAACAAAACAAAAAACAACAATTCACATWYYATAAAATTGTTAATTTTCAAAAATTATATACCCATRTGAACAYAACATTACTTAYAGCATCATATAGTTGATCATTACCGACAGCAACAAAAAWCATACKAGATGAATGGCGCAGTTGAAAAGACATCTCTAAGTAACTTAGAAAAGTTTGTTTATGACAATCAATCCACTTTGATTTTATCCAATGGACTCAAACAGCTAAAGTACTTTTTATTAACCAACAAGACAGCRTTGTCCCCWGAGTTCAGAACAAAACTTTGGGTCATTCTTCTTCAAATTGAAACTAACAACATGACATCAAACTACGTGAATGACTTGAAGCAAATGAAAAACGATACTGATTCATTAATGGAGACCATCAACGATGATGAAAACATGGACATTGAGCTAATAAGTTGGTTCAAGAAGATCAACCTGGATATCAACAGAACACTGAAAAACACATCATTYTCCAAGGATCCAAACAAACTTGAGAGTCTCAAGAGAATACTGTATCTGTTTGCTTACAAACACGGGTATTACATYCAGGGCATGAATGTYTTACTTGCGCCTATTTTAATCACATGCGATGTGGAACCATTGTCATACTTGATATTTGAGACRTTRATGATTGACAGRCTTTCCTCATACTTCAAGGARTCTYTATCTCTGGACAACATCCACAAGGGATGCAGGCTGGTTGAGGTTGTGCTGAAGTACATAGATCCGTCTTTATACAGCAAGCTGAACAAGAAGTTGAACTATCCTCTCCAATACATCGTGATGCCCTTTGTCATGACYCTCTCTGCCAGCGCAGAACCGATAGAGGAAGTGATCAAAATATGGGACTACATGCTTGCATACGGTTGCCACATGAAYATTCTGTTTACAGTTGCACAGTTGGTGATGTGGAGAGACCACATTTTCAAGTTGAACTCAGAGGAGGAAATCATAAATTTCATGAACAACCCACCAAAGATAGAAAATGGTATGCATGTAGTTAGACTGGGYATTGGACTAATAGAYAAGTTGGATACCTCGATCTTATCAGAGATTCTAGACCACATGTCAGCTTAAGCACTCCCTATATAATCATACATATTTTTTCAAAACGGAACTCTTGRAAAAAGAAAATATGTTATCTTATCGATAAAACAGCTATATATATCAAATGTAGATACCTCTATAGTAATCAACTTCATTGTAAAAACTCAACARAAYYTTACGATCTTGGAAATACCARTCATCYAGGCTTTCRAATGCCTTACAACTGTCCTCAACACTYGCAAATTCAATGTACACCTTAGTCAATCCGTTTTTGTAGTATTCATCCGAATCATTGAATATCATGTCTATACCYGGTCTAGGKATRGTAATGTTCAAGGCACCCTTCAGAAGATTTGACTTTTGATCATTCAATGATTTTTGTATTTTCAAGAATTTCTCTTCATTCTTTAGATCATATAAAGAAACCATGTTAAAGAGAACAAGAATTTTCGTTGGCTTCAAGGACTTGTATTTGCTGTTGAATTTGTAAAAGACATTATTCTTGGTCACATCGTTTTTGATCATTTCTTGGTTGCATCTTTCACCAACATAAAATGTTTTATCTTTGTAAGTGACTGTACCAATAACGCCTTCACTTTGAGCTTCCAGAATCTCATAATTACTCAAGTTGGACTTGTACATGTCTATGTTCGATAGTTTCCATTGTGCACCAAAAAKCTTCATTATCAAAGCACAGTAGATTTCATTACTGAAAGTAAATAAGGTCTCATTGTCATTGTTCACACTCTTGACTGTATCAACTTTCCAATCCAGAACATCCTCCAGSAGGTCACCTTCGGTCTTGATGTCSAGGACAAAYTCATTGTTCAGAARCTCCCATTTTTCCTCAGCCTCATCACCAGTCATGACCAATATCTTGTTTATCTGTGTGTCCAGGTGTTTCCTTTTGAGCACTGGGTAATCAGCATGGTTTCTGTATCCATTCCTGTTCTTGCTCAGCTTGTGCACATACAAAGAGTATCGTCTSACCATCTCGTCAAAKGACACATTGACCTTCTTGTTGAATGAACTGTCATTGACTGTCCATATTGTCTTTGTTGGGAGTCCCTGAGTGTTCTTGGGAATGTTTGCCCAGTCCAACCCACGGAAATCGACCCCKGTTCTGTACTTGKGARTGTAATTGRTATGCTGCTGAGGTCTRTAGCCMTGRGYAAACGCACGATTGTCATTGTGGTTATTGTACCTGCTGTTGTTGGTGTGTTGTCTTGGTTTGTAATCTGTGTACTTCGTCACCTTTTTGTTAACTCCGTTAATGTTACTYATAATGGAGTTTGTAATGGAATCCATAGGATCTGTCATGTTGSTGTTTCAAAGAGAAAAAAAAAAAAAAGCTGTCTAGGTAAGTTACTAAACCTCTGTGGTATGTAGAGTACTTTATTTGTTGGCCTAAGATTGTTACTAAAGTSACCTTCTTCAGTTAGAAAAAAAAAATAATAGGAACAAAGCGGCTCATTAGTTATTTYACATTGATAGTTTTCTTTWGAAAAACGCTACCACAAACCATCAACAAGCCAAYTTRATGAAAGCCATTAGAAGTTGGAATAAAATACGGCAACATTGATCRATAGAAAKAAAGAAACCAAATCAAACATCTTAGACTMATATTAYTAATCTTTGCTTGTGTTGAAACCGATTAATCGATAACAGATAAACAGGTTTTATTCAATTGATAAGCAAAAGTGAACTGAAGAAACCYTCAAAAGTTTCTTTTTTTTTCGAAAAAAATAAAAACCTTCCACATTTAATATTTCATCATAAATTWKAAAATGYCTAAAARMTTTAACGWGCTKTCCCAAACCAAGAWKAAATAAACATAATGATWTCTTTAACTAGAMTTARCAGAGTRSTGTGTCAYAATTTYAGACTSACACCATTTCTAACATCAAMCAAACTTWTYMACTTCYCTAGCARAAGATTYAATAGCACTAATGGTATCCCATGGTTCGTTCAAAAATATGAGGAACAAGATAACTCAACAAATCCATTTACTATAGATGGAGCACTGAAGAATTTGGAAGATAGAGAAAACCTAACCATAAAGTACTCTGACGAAATMATATTTGAAAAGGATCCTCCAGAAAACATAGAAGATATAGAAAAAATTRATGAAATAAACAACTATGTCCTCAAAGACTTCGAAAAATTGAAAATCATCACCAACTTYAAAGAYCTTACAATCATAAACTCACCATTGAGAACCAACAAGGACTTTTTTATATTGTTAAACTCCATGGACTCAAAGCAACACAATGATAGAATYGTGGCCACATTGAAGACACATTTCAAGAGAATGAACAAAGACGAYATMAAAGTGGAAAAAATCAGAGTTTCAGGGTTCAGACAAGAYTTYTTRAGCAAGAGAAAAAGAGTAAAAATGGAAAATAAATTGAAAGTTAAYAATGGGTTCATCAAYTCYAGATACTTYAARAAAAGCAAAGATGAAAAYCTWTACAAYGAACAAATCAACWCATTGTTCAACAAGGGTACAGACAAGTCATGGGGGATGATGAGCTTTGAACTTGTTTACAAAMATGAAAGATACTCATTTGAAATACACGTTTTATCCCCTCTTCAAAGGGCATTGATAAACTTTGAGGATCTTTATCAAATCGAGGAAATACACCCTAGCATGAGGGATATGCTCATGCTCTTGGACACAGAAGATGAGTTTTATAAAGAAAACAGCACCAAACTTGCAACTTTCAACCAAGAACAAGAAGGAAGTATCTTTGATGAGCTGGATGAACCAGATCACTCCAGAAGGTAAGTAACACTTGTATATATRAACGTATCCTTTTGAACATATGTCAGTCGGATATAAGACAAAATGGTTTCTAAATGGGTAAAAGTCTTTTGGCAAGACATTGTCAACTTTAATAAATAGTAATCTATTCTTTTGTTTTCTTTTAAAGCAAAGAGACACATTACATTAACCAAGTTAATTGTAAGTGTGTTATGTTCTGTGAATATACTTCCAGTTTGGTTCAATGTGTACTGTGTTTCAGCTTGTCCTTGGGTTTTTATTGGTTTGACATCACGTGAATTTATTTACCAAAAATATCGGTGGCTAGCTATAATTTTTAAAGAATCTCTAAAAAAATTTTTTCCCCCCTACTCAGTCTGTTTGGGGAAAAAAACAGAATAGTTACATGTGTAGCTTCCATCCTTAACAGATTATCAAATTTAGTAACTAATAAATAGAAATAACATAATCCCTGTTAACAACAACCAGATCATAAAACTCAATATAAATTAATTAAACAACACAATATGGTTTCATACATTCCTAAGGTTGCATTCAAAACTGTTCCAAGATTATCTTCCAAGGTCACTTTACCTGTCTTCAAGTCCTACTTACCAAACTACATCTTATGGGGTGGTGCCTGGGTTTTCGGCTTAGGTGTTTTCACTGAAGGATGGCCATTATTCCAACAAACCTTCTTCAAGCATATCCCTGTCTTTGGTAAGCACTGGGACCCTGTTTTGGATCCAGAAGATTTACCAAACTAAACTACAAAATGATTTTAAAAAAAATATTTATTAAACATTCAAAAAACAACACTAAAAACACGTCTATATATTCTTTATAATAAATTCAAGAATAAAATTGTTAATGTTTCTTCATGTATAGTATGAATACTTGTCTGTGACACAAGAGAAGGGTGTTGCAGCAATCAGAAGCACTCATTGTTATTATTGAATTATTCTGGCAAATATCGGAGTTAATCTCATATGACAGTAAGTAGACTTACCCGACTTTAGCACACATCTCTCCTTTTTTGTTCATTGTTTTTTTTGGGGTTTTAGCGCGTTAAAATTCCAAATRGATTTTTTTTTTTTTTGAGACTTGACTGATGATCTTCATCAAGCAATTTGTCTAAATTATGTAAACATCATCGAGCAACCACCTATAAAACATACAAACAAAATGTCTCTCTGTGAACAAAGACTACAAGAAGAAAGAAAGAAATGGAGAAAAGACCATCCTTTTGGTTTYTTTGCTAAACCTACAAAGAATGCAGATGGTACYTTGAACYTAAARAAGTGGGAAGCTGGTATTCCAGGTAARAAGGACACCATATGGTCMTCTAACAATGCTGTATACCCRTTGAAGATTGAATACCCTGCCGATTTCCCATCCAAGCCGCCTAAAATAATGTTTCCTGCTAACTTCTACCATCCTAATGTCTAYCCTTCMGGAAAAATCTGTTTGTCGATTTTGAATGAAAGTCAGGACTGGAAACCAAGTATAACCTTAAAGCAAATTCTTTTGGGTATCCAGGAATTRYTKGACAACCCAAACCCAAACTCTCCAGCTCAAGATGCGGCMTATAGAGCATTCATAACCAGTAAAGCTAATTATAAAGAGGCTGTTATAAACCAATCGAAGAAGTATCAACAATAAATTGTGGGCATCTATAAGTAAGAAAAATGTTTTCTTTAGTGTGATATTACTAAAAAAAAAAGAATAAAGATATTGTCCTATATATAACTGATTAATTGTATAATTTGTATTGCAAGAATCCATTCAAATTATTGGTCAATTCTCTCATGGCTTGTTTATCATGAACAATTGTCTTYAATTGATTAATGTTTTTAGAGATTTCACTCAGTTTATCTTGTATCTTCAAACTTTCATACACTTGGTCCAGTTCCATCTTATCAAAGTGTATGTTTGGATTGMTTCTGATGTCCTCTTCATCAAGACCGAATATCTCAAATATCTTGTAGAAAATCTTTATCAACAATTGCTCGTCCTTTTCTATATTAATTAAACTTAGTAAAAACTTACCTATGTTGGACAAGTTGGATGAGCTTATTTTCATGAAATTTAYCAGTATACCAACTATTCTCTCTCTTATTTCCAAATCTGATGATTCTTTTAGGTACATGGTCATTATTTGCTCACAGAAAGAGTCGTTGGCAGAGTTGTTGGTCACATCATTCATCTTAATGAAGCCATTACCGTTTTTGATCAAAACATCTTGCACGAACTTGTTACAATCAACTTCTATAAGAGTTTGCAAAGTGGTCAACYTGTATTCAATCAAGTTGTCAGCTTCCTCATCAATGTATGTTATTTTTGTAATGTATTCAATCAATGTGCTTTGGTTGAAAATGTTTGAACCAGATAACAAAATGTAATTGTTCCAACACAATAGTAATCTGATTATCAATGAAGTGTTCTTTTCTTTGGCAACATTTAATTCTTCGTACAAGCTATTCAAGTAAGAAGGCAATGCATTGATCAATACATTTTGCAAGTCATCACTGTTCAAGTTTACTTCACCTTTTTCTAGCTTTTCACCAATGTTCTCCAAATCAGCAATAATCAAATCCAAGGAGATTTCCATAATGTTTACACTCTTGGTTTGTTCGAAATTCAATTTTTGAGAGTTTTCCATGATATTCTTCAAATAAGAACCTAGTTGCTCAGAGTTTGTGTTTTCAAGTTCACTGATTTGAATCAACAAACCAATCAACAAAACATTGTACATCTTCTTGTGTTCATTGTCACCACTTGAGACATTGAAYTGCAATGACTTTACCACTTTCAATAGTTCAGGCATTTTGGTGAACAAGTAYTCCAAGAATTGAAGACTTTGACTTGAAAACTCATACAAAAACTCTAAAACCGCACTCAATAGCTTGTAGTTAAGTTTGTTGTTTCCATTCAMACAATATTCAAAGTTTTTCAACAGGAAGCTACATGTGTCATCCAATTTGCTATCAGTGTTCAAAAAGTYCATCATAATATCCTCGCTGTTTTCATTGGTGATCACCAATGTCAATATGTGTAAAATGTTGTCTATGTAGTCAATCAACATCTCGTACTCATCAGCCTTTATGGACAGATCAGCCTTCTTTTYAATCAAGTTGTTCAAAGATATGGTACTGTTATCCATACCATTTTTTAAAATATCCCATAATGACTTTTGATCCCATAAGTAATTCATCAAATTGTTTTCCTTGTTGGATTCATTTATTAATAAAATAACATTTCTTAGCACACCGACAGACTCAAGCTTGATKGTKGTGTTRTTATCACTGATTAGTTTATTAACAATCAARTCAATRGCTTGCTTACAGTCATCCATGGTGATGTTGTCCTTTCCGGTGTGTTGYAGGACCAGTATGTTCAWTTGACTCAAAAAKGCCAGTCTTTCATTAGGAATAACTGATTGATCTATTTCCTTGATGAGGTTTTGGAATTTTGTTGAGTGGATTTTTGGGGCTTGTTGAYCAGCTTTCTTGGATCTTTTRTTTCTTTTATTCACTTTACCCATTTTGATATTGATTATGGTGCTATGGCTTATGGTTATRCTTCTWKCYTRTTGATKTAWASATACCARAACWTGTATACTAWCAAGAGMATRTAWGTTAWTTTTYAAAAAAAAAGAAAAAAAAAATCAACATTCATTAATAAGTTGCTAAACGTTTTRATCGATACTTCCYAAAACGGAAGCAAACCAACTGCACGTGCAAYACCTGTTAGCATACGAGCGAAACAAAAAAAAAAAAAAGAAAAGTGAAAATAAATAACTTAATCGAAGAACTGCCTTTTGAGTATTAATACCAGTTGGATTACTTTAGAWTGTAAAGAAAGCATATATCATCTTGAMGCAGATAAGCATCAACTATGATATCTAAATCCACAGCAATTGAMWTCTTGGAGAATATCTTACTTTTTATTTTTATATTTGCGTATTTGAGCTTAAAATTAGATTATATAAAGAAAAATCAAAAACTWTACAACGTACCYGCTAYTWAGACATGCAAATRGTGYCATTGAACCTTAGTACTGATGCTTTTGATGTATTTCATGAATTTTATATTGTTTATCTGTACTTGTTGAAACCGATGTCAGAAGCTCTTTCTCTGAAACATTGTCTACAGATGTTTAAACCGTACTTTCTGATTAAACCAGTGTGGGAGGAACAGACTCTACATTGTCTAGAACCTTTACCGAACTTTCTTGGGTGGGAGTACCAAACGTTTTCGTGAGCCATTTTTTCTACTTAATATATTATCTRTRAGAAATTGTATTTTWRAATGATGAATTACAAGTTTTGCTTTCTTTTTGGAGTGATGAAAGAAAATTTGGTTTATTTGTTAGTAAAGGTGGAAAAGGTTCTCTTTTGTTACAAATTTGCTATTTGCCAGTTCGTATACTGAGTTTTWACACTGATTGTGATTAATAGATGTTTTTTTATGGATTTTGAYGATAACGGGGTATTACTTCTTRAACGAATCACACAGAGKAGAGATCTTTTTATGCATTCATACAGTTTACTAGGCMTATSTRAAARGWATCAYCAATAATTAATTTATGCATTGGTGGCCTTTAATACAATCTCYATGTAATTTATAATACTTTCCAATTTGACATTCAATTTCATTAAAATRAYTATAAGAAACCATTGTATAGTGATGCTTCAATTACATGCCTATCAAAGTAGTATTTTCACAAAGGTATATTTGATTAGATTGTGGTGTGCATGATTTCAGATTCCCTGTTATGTGCTTCGTTGATGTAATTATCCTAAATTTTTCGTCCCCTTGATGAATCTTTTTATCGTTTATTTTGTCAATACTTCTCATTGATGTGGTTATGTATCAAATGGTTAATTCTKAGTTTTCTTTTTCCAACTAATAAGATGTGTTTCATTTTGTAATATACTTAATGTAAGAATTTAACTAAACATMCCAAATTCAATTGATATAATCATTTTTAAGTGTTTCAACTAACATGTTTAGTATATCATTATTCATAGTTTCCCCTGGGCTCASTAAGTAGATCCTTTACTTGTGTATTCATCCATTAATTCAAACATTATTTATCACAGTTGTGCTTAAACTCAATATAGTCGTTGTTTTTGAGCGGTATAACAGACTCATTGTTGAAGTCCATAGGTCAGTCTACATACATTTACTCGGTTATGGGTGGTTTTCAAATAAAAATRCTTCTTTATSTCTTTGAAATTTTAATRATTTAATAACTAGTATGATATTTTTATTACGAAATTTTACAAAATGAACCAAAAGGAAAACAAGAGAGAAGGTGGGAAAAAAACGGTACCCACGAACTCTAGAGAGAAAAACTGCCATACAACGCACTAAACAGAAAATTACAASGAGAAAAAAATGTGAGGAGTGAGAAACTCTTCCACATTCGCGCTCTTTCGCCMACAGCTGAAAWTTTCACAAAATTCARAAAMAGAGAAAAAAAAATACTTTTGCGGAGCATGCCCGTATTCGTCAACTTCATTTTGAGCCTTTACAACACACTTGATATTAGCTTGTGACACTGTGTATCATAGACATATCATGGGTATTATCAACTAYYGAGTTGAGKRCTAYACTGYGYTGMTCTGCTCCTATTGAAYAGCCAACAACTGGTACTCATAAACTTTACTGGAATGCCTAAGAAATTASCAATGATGTGCTATTKTTATTAAAWTTTTCTTTTRATTAAAGTTTTTTTTATTTGGACTATRACATAATTACCGTAATAGGAAGTGACTATTTTTTGTTATGTATGTTTTTTYAAAAAAAATAGCATATTGCCSAATCGGGAAGCTGTATAATTAATTTTTTTTTGTAACAAAAAATATATTATTTTTTCTTTTCTTTTTTTTTTTTCTTGTTACTACATTTCCCAAATGAGATACTTGTTTAGTCTTCAGCAGTAACTTTAAATCGTAAATTCGTTAAAAAWAWAATAATCTTAAATTTGAATTATCTAGTTTCACAGTATTTTGGCAATAGGAATACATCAAATTATTATAAACAAAGAACCACAGATCTACAACCCTCCTTTAATCCTAAAAGTTTTCACAGAAACCAAACATGGCTGGTTCTCATTCTCATAGATCCTCATTTAAGGCAAGCCATAAATCCTTCAAATCTAAGCACTCCTCTAAGAGTGCTTTGAAGAAGATTAAYAAGGGTAAAGTCGAAACATCCACTTCTCACAACAACAATAACAAGCCGATGTTGAATAAGCARCAAAGAAAAAACCAAGCTAARCAACAAAGAGAAAAAAAGATATTATCCACTACTTTRAAGAAAAAGTTATTTGAAGGTTCCAATGGTGTCAACAAGATTGTTACAATTATTCCTTTAACAACCGATATWAATCCAGCAGATATTCTAAAMCAAATTTTATTGAACGGYATTGGAKCMGAYTTTGACATGTCAACTGTTAACTTGTCAATGCCWTCGGTCAACACAATCAAAATTGACAAGTTCAAAAAGAAAATCAAATTTATCATTCCTAACATGCACAACATCTTGGATGTATTAGATGTTTGTAAAGTGTCTGATGTCATTGTCTTTGGTTTATCATCAATGCAAGAAGTCGATCCAACTTACGGTGAACAAATTTTAAGAAGTATAGAGTTACAAGGTATTTCCAATTACTTAGGTGTCATCTCAAACTTATCTGCAATTAACATGAAGGAAAAGTTCCAACTGGACATCAAGCAATCTTTGGAATCATAYTTYAAGCATTTCTTCCCAAACGAAAAACAATTATACAATCTTGAAAAGGTCAACGAATCCACCAACTGTTTAAGATCYATTTGTGAGAAGTTACCTAACAAGGTCTCTTGGAGAGATAGCAGAGGTTACTTAGTAGTTGATGATTTAAGCAACATGCAATTGGATCAATCATCCAAYCAATTGATACTTCAAGGTCACTGTAGAGGCTCAGGMTTYAATGCCGATGGTCTTATCCACATACCAGGCCATGGTGACTTCCAGATCAATAAGCTTGAGGTYTTGGATGCCCATCATCACAGAGAAGTCAAGGATATGTTTGCTTCAACAGAAAACAAAGAGGGTTTAAATGAATTCAATGAAGATGTTGATGATGATTTGGAYATTGAAGAAAACGATAATAAGTTTGAATACGACAATCTAACAACAGCCAGATTYGATGAYGGTGGYTTCCTACCTAACACTGATGGAATGCAAAGCAACAAACCTGAAGTTAGAATCCCTAAGGGTACATCCAGCTACCAAGCCAGATGGTATTTGGATGATGTTATTGATGAAGAYGAAGAAAGTGCYTCYGAATTTGAAGATGAAAAGGAAAACAAGGAAAACATGATTGATGATGAAGATGATCTATACAACAACAACCACGGCGATAAGGATTACAACTATGTTGAACACGAAGACGATGAAGAGTTTGTTGATTTCTCAGATGATGAAGAGGAAAGACAACTACTGGAATACAGAAACTTAGAAAAGGAAGACAGAGAGTTYCCTGATGAAGTTGAATTACATCCACTTGAAAAGGCCAGAGATGTTCTTCATAAATACAGAGGTTTGAAAAACTTATACAACTGCTCTTGGGATGTTGATGAATTTGATGATGAATGTCCTGATGAGTGGTTCAATATTTTAAGAATYCAAAACTTCAAGAATACCAGAAAGAAAATCATCAAGGACTTTTCTAAAGCAGCATCAGTTAAGGAAGGTGMCTACTTCAGAATCTACATAGACTTAGGTGCCAGAGATTCCAATGCATTCATGCAAAAGCTACAAACCTCCGGTGCCACAATAATTTCTATTTTCGCATTATTACCACACGAACATAAGCAAACAGTTGCTAACTTCTCCATACAAAGATGGGAAGAATATGAAGCCCCAATACCTTCAAATGAAAGCATGGTCGTTCAATATGGTATGAGAAGATAYGAAATACAGCCMTTGTTCTCAGGTGCCTCCGTYACTCCTAACAATGTYCATAAATACGATAGATTCTTACACCATGATTCCTTATCGGTAGCAACATGYATAGCCCCAGTTGATTTCACTCAGGCCCCTGCTATCTTTTTCAAGTTTGATAAAGAGAAATTCCAAAATGGTAACACCGATGTTACTAACATAGAGTTCCTAGGCCATGGTTCATTCATATCATCTGACCACACAAGAGTACTAGCAAAGAGAATAGTCCTAACAGGTTCTCCATTCAAGTTCCACAAAAACGTTATCACAGTCAGATACATGTTCTTCAACAGTGAAGATGTTGAGTGGTTCAAGTCCATACCATTGTTCACTAACTCCGGAAGATCTGGTTTCATCAAGGAATCTTTGGGTACACACGGTTACTTCAAAGCCACTTTCGATACTAAATTGAGTGCTCAAGATGTGATTGGTATGAGTTTATATAAGAGAATGTGGCCGGAATTATCCAAGCAATGGTCTCCCTTGGAATAATATTATATATCTGAATTATTTACGTGTTTGATTTTATATWACTGGAATTATGTTTACGCCATAGGAGATGGATAWTGGTTAGGCTTTATTAAACCACTGTGAAATGTACATTTGAACTAAGGATTTAGGRTTTTTTTWAAATGCTGTGATCACTGTTTCTTTTATAGCAATTGTAACAACCCTTACGTCGCCTTCAAAGCCATAGATGACTTATTAATCATGTYACTATAATGTCCGTGGRTGGATTGGTCATTCATTAAGTACGTTGTTTTATTACGTTTAACGCCACCAAGCAAAAAAATAGTCCCCRTGCAACTTATCTCCGTAGTTGTGGGAAAAAAGAGAAAATCCCCCTGCTCGCATTTACTTAATATCGATTTACAAAAAAAAGAAATTTAACAGTAAAGTGTTARGTAACACAYTGTATAYTCATCTATAASAGTCATAARAGAAGAWACCACCAAMTCAGCAACCATGTCTGGATCATTTATGGAACAAATAACTACTGATGCAACTGCCAGCAACAGAACATCTTTCACGTGCAATGCCTGTGCTTTAACCTTCCCCTCATCTGATATTCAAAGATTTCACATGAAGTCAGACTGGCACAGATACAACTTGAAAAGAAAGCTTGAAGGCTTGATGCCTGTGTCAAGTGAAGAGTTCCAAGTCAAAATAGAACGTTTCAACAAAATTAAAGAGTCAGGTATCTTGGACGACTATGAATACAGCACTGATGACAAAAAGGACAGCCACATTTTCAAAAATAAAGAAGTGTCCAAAGCGGAAGAAACTAGCGATATTGCGGACTATGAAGAATCCAGCGAGGAGGATGAAGATTCTGACGACATGTCCGTTGATTATGAGCAAGCTGATGACAAACAATCATTYAACATCAATAAGTTGAATATTAACAACAAGCCTGTCAATGAAAACATATCTGATACAGACGGAACTGAATTTTATAAAACCACCGACTTCAATGCCACCACTGCCTCGGATTACACMTCCAGAGAGCCAACAACAGACGGAGACTCTGATGTGAGCTCAGACTCAGACGACGATGGAGAACCGGATGAACTAAGTGTGAATGACTGTGTGTTCTGCTACCACGCATCAAAGGACTCTGAAAGAAACATTAAGCACATGTTCACCAAACACGGATTYTACATACCAGAAAGATCTTTCCTTGCTGATCTTGAAGGACTWTTGTCATTCATTGACTATATCATCAACTGTGAAGAACATTGTTTGGTTTGTGARTACCAAGGTTCCGGTATCAAGCATCACTTGGAGAAGAAAGGTCATGCYAGAATGRTTTATGAGACACCAAAGCAAAAAGCTTTRTTCAAGGACTACTACGACTACTCCACTGCTTCTGAAGTAGACACCAAGGTTAACAAAACACCCCATGAAATCAAAAGCATCAAGTTTGACATTGRGGAAACAAAGGCCCCAAAGAAGATTTCAGATGAACAAAGAAAGTTGAAGGAACAGGAACAAGACATAAAGAACCAAAGACAACAAAGAGTTGCWGCAGCCATTGGCAACTACAAGAAGAACGACAAGATGTATCCTGGTGTTTCTGCCAAGCAATCGGAAACTCTTGTTAAGCAAATAAGAAAGATGGAGATGAGATACCACAAAAAGCAAAACAACAGAAGAGCCTTCCAGCAGGCCAACTTCCAAAAGCATTTCAGAGAYGAATTGTTACAATAAGGAATTACTATATATGTTTTTTTATATACTGTTTATGACACTATTATAATATTCTAGRAGRTCACTAAACTGGAAACTGTTTGAGTTCATGATACTTTTGCTTGAGTTTGTGGATAATGATCTAGCACTGGTGACGGGACTACACAAGGGTGAAGGCCCATTGCTTGTGACGTTTTTGTATTGCTCAATACTGCTCAATCTCTGGTTCAATAACTTGAAAGATGGTGATGATTGCGGCAAAAGCATCAAAATGGAGTATAGAAGCTTGATCAAAAACTGCTTATCAGGACACAACAGATCGAGTCTGACCTGAGTCATGGACTGAGATTCTAGCAATTGAACCAAGATGTCAATTTGCATSAGGTTTTTTGGAAGTAGCTCTTCAAGATTGACAAATCCGAGGATAATGTTGTATCCSAGTTCATAGTTCTCAGAAATCAAACAGAGATAAATTAGTGCAGATGGTTGTATGCACCAGGMTTTGAAAAGATTGGTGAAGAATGTCCAATCATCATTCATCTTCAATTTCTTTCTCAATGGATAGAACTCCTTGGATGCAATCATCTTCTTTGCCATCATGTTTATTATTTCAGTGATGAATTTGTAGTTATTGGAGTTTGCTTTGAATCTGGAGTCTAACAGAATTGAAAGGTTCTTGTAAAGCTTTTCGTAGCCTAAGGTAACACACATTGTAACAAAAATGCTTTCTCTCTTTTCTGAAGAATTGTCATAGAATTGAGACTGCCAGTTATCCAGAAGCATGTTCAAAAACTTGTTGAAGTAKGAATCACTTGGGTCCAAAGCATTGATCATTTTAAGTAAAGTCAAACTTTTGCTGACAAGTTTCAAGGCTTTGGTGTTATCAGTGCCCTTGATCTTCAAATCATCAATGTTGTTCACTATCTTGTCGAAATTCATTTCYTGGTCKTCCTCATCCATCATCAGGTTACCATACACATTGGAGATGCTTTTGCCTACTATGGAATTGTTCGARCTTTCAATATTGGTTACTGAATTCGGCTGTAACCCATAATAAGCATCTCTATCGTCATCCATGGTCATTGCCTTGATCAGTATCAAAAAGCAGTTGTCATTGAAGACCTCACAGTTTTCTGAGGTTATGAAAAATTTGTAGACAAATATCAACCAATTCAATATCAGTATTCTACTTTCATAACAGCTCTCCTTGAATGTTAGGGCTAGACTATTGATTAGTGAAGTTGTTGGTATTTTAAATGTTCTTCCTYTTTCTAATAATAGTTGCTGTGAAATGGTTAATGTTTCTAGMACTTTGAAGTTCAACTTATAAGCAATACTGACRATCTTATTYTCAATCATRTTTCCACTTGTCAACCCCTTTATGTCCTTGCTTGATAGAATRCTRTTGGCACCWGTATTTTTCACACTTGATGAATCATTATTCTTGGTCAAAGATGCCATTKTTGGCTTCTTCACAGTGTTGTCTATGTATCCTATATTATCAGAAAGGCTGGTRTTTACGTTAYTACCTTCATAAAGTGGAATTTTCTTGAAACCTTGTTGWTTACTTCTCACACTAATGTCACCCAACTTCAAAAGCAAAGAAATCAAATCAGCAACATCCTTGTCTTTGGATTCAGCTGAGGTGCTTTCAGAATCATTCTGAGGGGTATTAGACCCATCATCTTGAGTCTTAGTCACTGTGGAATGAATAATATCTGTTATTGGCCAATATTGGATTATTTCAGTCAACCATTGCAACACAACCTTTTGGATTTGATGGTTACTACTGGATAATGATTTGATTAATGTRTGTACTAACTTCTTAATGTCCAAGTATGGTCTAGGAATGTATTCCTCRCCATCAGTAACATTGTCGTTGATAGGCACAGACTGACTTTCAGCTGGAGCTGGTGCGTCATCTGATTCATCCTCAATGTCATCAATACTCATGTTGTTTATTATCAACGATTTCTTTCTGTCCTTTATAGTCATGGAACCACCAGGAACCTTGTGGTATCTATTGTTAGTGTTACTGCTTGAAGAATTCCAACTATCCACAGAAGATATTCTTTTGTTGTTGGAGTTTRGGGGATAATTYTTCTTRTTTGRTTGWGGCTTYAAAAATGCAGARTTTGACTTCTCAGAAAATTGATTGTTTGAAATAAGATGACTCTTGTGGGTTGTGATATCCTTGGACACTATACTAGCCTTGTCATTTGTACAAAGCTTTGTTCTTACAGTTCCCAGTTCACACACTTCCTTGAGCATTCCATCCAGCAATGTTGTGGCTATCTCTGTAATTTCCTTGCTTTCACCAATATCATCCAAGTATAGAAGAATGGCGTTTATGAGCCATGGTAAATAAGTAACCAAAGTCAAGTTAGGGCACTTGTTCAGAACCTCGATCCATGACATCAAAAACACCTTTGTATTGTTGTTGTTACTGTATATTCTTTCTAGAAGTAATGGTACAAACTTATCCATTCTGATTGTTGAGTTGGCAGGTTGCTTTAATTTCTGATTTGAAGGCTGATAGAAGTCAAATCCTAGAATGTGTGGATGTTCGTTATCATGTTTGATTTGATGCTGTTCTGAAATGTCCTTGTACTTGATGTTGTCAGGGATTTGTGTGGGAGTAATGTTTGTTTTCTTTAATTGCACAACTGTTGACATTGATATATTGTCGTCCAAAGTTATCAAAGTTGAGTAATCACTACCAAATTCAATGACAATATCTTTCATTAGTCTGTCAAGAATACTGGCAGCTCCCCTGACGTTGTTGATGGGGTCCACAGTAACTAGGCATAAAATATCAAAAACTTCATTGAAATACTTTAATATCTCACCTTTTAAAATCTTGGCTATATTGTACAAGGATTCACAGGAGTAGAATCTGACTAAATCATTAGGATCATAGAAAAAGGGTAGCATTGCAGGAATAATTTTATTTGCAAACTGCAAAGAGTTGCTCTGACCCAATGAAATAATAATGGAGGCATATGCCATAAGCTTGGCTATACGAATAGTGGCTATATCAGTGATACCCTCAAAGATATCGTTGTTGTCATAGATTTCAGCAGGCTCAGAAGTGCCATTTGATGACAAGTTTACATCCAAAWCCTTATCGCCGTTCTTTGAGTGACTGGCTTCGCTGATGATATTGTCTTCATTACTGTCAGTTTGTTTATCTTCGTTAGAAAAGTTAGACTTTTTGGTGCCACACAGTTGGTTGATAATGTTGTTCAGCTTGTTGATACCATGCTCTTCGTAGTAGATGAATTTTATTTGTTTTTCGAGCTGTAACGCAGCCTTTTTACGAACCTCATATTGTCTGTCCAGTAGTCCTCTGACTATAACTGGATCCATGTTTTGATTAATATATGGAGTTGTCTTGCTTGGGTGTTGTTATGATAGCTGTTTAAAAATAAAAAAAAAACAAAAATAAAAACAAGCGCGTWATCAGCAGTGGTTCTGTTTTTTTCTTAGCAAAAATCAGTTTGGTGTGCTAATTTCTGTTAACGCTTTTCTTTGGGTGACAGATCCTTAATCAAATAGACCAAATTGATGATGCTTTTGTTCACAGGTGAGCAAATTGAGTTCTAACTTACGTTACCAACAAGCTTGGATAGCACAAAGAGAATGATGCTATCACTTTTGCTTRGCAAAACATATAAAAATAAAGTTTACATCTAYGGTGTTAAGTAATATGTACATAATTTTTTYAACATGTAAACTTWTTWAAAWTTAAAAAATTTTATATATAATAAGTTACTAATTTTATTTGTGTATTAAWATCATACTTTTTGCTTTTGATAATGCTTTGAGCYTWCTWCATGCATCAACAATATAMGATACCATCCAACATGATACTCAGATTACCCATAGKTAACAACAGCTGCACAGTGTCATCACTTGTTTAGTGGTTCTTATCAGTGGGCATAATGCCTATGTCCGACACTTTTCTTTTTTTCCAAAGGTTTTACCAAAAGCAGGAAACACTCTAAAWTTTTTATATGTTTTTTTTTCTCAATGGTAACATCCTTTATACATTTTGTATACTATTCTGAAAGTCTAACATCTTTTATCAAAACTACTCAGATACTTAACTTAATGATTAGTCAATACTATACCAATATCAGCACTTAACCAGATAAAAGCACTAAACTTTTCATAATGAAGAATTTGTTTAACTTTCACAATGCTAAGCTTCCTGATTTAGGCCTAAGCTCATCAGAAAACGTCATATCCACTCAATACGATGTTATCAATGATTCTATATCCATCCTAACAAGATCAGACGAAGATTTGAACATCAAGCAATTCAAAAAAACAGGCCAACTTCTAAGTATYGAATCCATTCCTATTTCCAATGTTTTATTAAGCGAAAATGACAACTTCTCTCTAATCTCTTTCAAAAACCAAGAAATATTCAACAARTAYACYACTATTCTGTCCAATGGTAACATATTAGAAACATACTACACTGTAGTCGATGATGATGTAATCGAAGCCAACACCTCCATTGTGGGTACCATCGACACAGGTATAATGGCTGCATCATGGTCTCCTGATGAAGAACAACTGTCATTGATCACCAAATCCAGTGATTCCGACAAATTAAAGATGATTCTGTTCACCCCAGATTTTGACATTTTGAATGAATACGTCTTTGAACTTGATGATTTGAAAAAGAGTAAAAACGTTAATGTTGGTTGGGGTAACAAAACCACACAATTCAGGGGTAAGGGTAAAAGACAACAGGAAAGAGAACTTYTAAGCTCYTTACAAAACTCGGGTCTATCCTCAGATGCACTTAAGGCTGTTGGGGGTGTAGGTCTGAACGGTGATGTTGACTTACTGAAGGATCCAACCATGCCATACATGGTYGACAAGGGGTTATTAACTGATTTTGATAATGATATGCATGTTGAAGTCTCATGGAGAGGTGATTCTGAGTTCTTYGTTGTYAACACAATTGAAAAGGATGTTCTTTGTAAATCATTCCARGAYGAAGAGGAAACYTTGGTTGACAGACGTGTTTTAAGAGTMTTTGACAGACARGGTGCYCTTGAAGCTGTTTCCGARCCTGTCGATTTCATGGAAGGYTCTCTWTGTTGGAGACCTTCAGGTAATCTGATATGTGGTATACAAAGAAAGAAACAGATGCAATTRGAAGAAGACAAGACTTTGGATTTAATCTTCTTTGAAAAGAATGGTTTAAGACACGGTGAATTCAACACCAGATTGGACGTTAATAATGAAWTGATCAAGCAACTAAGCTTCAATTCCACAAGTGAAATYYTGGCCATAGTAACTGATGACAAAATATACCTA
This sequence comes from Hanseniaspora opuntiae, assembly GCA_001749795.1. Classification (NCBI taxonomy): domain Eukaryota; kingdom Fungi; phylum Ascomycota; class Saccharomycetes; order Saccharomycodales; family Saccharomycodaceae; genus Hanseniaspora; species Hanseniaspora opuntiae. The sequence goes on from LPNL01000002.1 coordinate 990,977, forward strand.
TGGACCACAAAGAACTACCACTGGTTCTTAAAGCAAGAAATTTCAATTCCAGARGGTATCAAGAGCTTACAATGGCATCAAGAAAAGGAATATCAAATGATGATTTTAACCAATGACAACAACATTATCATCAAGCAATACATTATTGACAACATCACTGGTCCAACTTGCAAGCCTAATGACATGGCYTCTTCTCTGGTAATTGATGGTCAAGTTGGTAACATCACACCATTGACCAAAGCCAACGTTCCACCTCCTATTTAYTACAGAGACATYGAAYTGGATGAAAACTGTAACAGCATAGCCAYATCTGAARAGAACGATTTACTTGCTGCCATAACCAATGARAAAGTCTAYGTGGCCACYTTGGACAAAAGTAACAACAAATTCAACTTTGATGTAACAAAYGAAATACATAAAGCTCAATTGGACCTTGACTCTCCAAATGATATYTTGAGACAGGTTTGCTTTGCCAAGGATGATGTTATTGGTATATTGGTGGACTCAGACATTGATGGCTTATCATACTTGGTRTTYATTGATAAAAATGGATCTCCAATAAGCAGATTGGACACTTATGAAAARATYGTCATGTTCAAGCCATCTTTTGATTTCCAAAAATTCACTTGGGAAACCATTAGAGGATCAGTCAAGGTAYTGAAGGATTTGGAGTCTCTKGAAATYATTGAAGTTGCAACTTTCCCGGCTTTATGTAACAATTTTGTTTACAGAGAAAAGACATCCACTTACTTTGATGAATACAATGACGAAGAAAAAACTGAAACACAATCWTTAGCTGTAGGTTTGACTGGTAATGGTAAGTTGTTYTTGAATGATAAGCTGATTACTAACGCTGTCACTTCATTCTTAATGTCTGATTATTTGATTATGTTCACAACAGCTCAAAATCTATTACAATTCTTACATTGGGAAACTTTGGACTATAACACTATGGAACAACTACCTGTGATTGAAAATGTTGAGTTGTTGAACGATGAAAGATGTAGAGCTATTGAAAGAGGTTCATTGCTAGTCAACTGTTCTACTGGATCATCTTTGGTTGTTTTGCAAGCCCCAAGAGGTAACTTAGAAACAATTTATCCTAGAATCATGGTTCTRAGACAAGTTAGATCTTTGATCAAGGACTTGAAGTAYTTRGAAGCCATTGAGATYTGTAGAGTTCATAGAGTTCAACTGGATATTCTTTATGACTTAGATCCTGAATTATTTGAAAAGAATGTATTCCAATTTGTCAAGCAAGTTGGAACCTCTGTCAAAAACGGTGAGTAYCTGGACTTGTTCTTATCTGCATTACTTGATGAAGACACAAACGTTACAAAATACAAGGAAACTTTAAATGAGAAGAATGTTTGGATTGAAAAGGAAAAGCCTAARACCGAAATGCAACTATACATTGAAAATAAGTTCTACGATGCTTCTAAAAGTAAAGTTAACAAGATCTGTAAATTGATCATTGAAGCTTTATGCAAAGAAGAAAAYAACTTGAAAGAGACTCACTTGCAAAACATTATCACTGCATATGCTGTTCAAAAGCCTGAAGGTGATTTGAGCAATGCCTTGAAATTGATTTCTAGCTTAAAAGATGATGAGAAAAAGCAAGACGATCTTTTAACATACTTGTGTTTCTTATCAGATGTCAACTTACTATACAARACTTCTTTGTCAATTTATGATTTGAACATTTCCTTACAAGTTGCTCAAAAGTCTCAAATGGATCCTAGAGAGTACTTGCCATTCTTAACCAAATTGAATGACATGGAGAGCAGCTTGAAGAAGTTCACTATTGATGACTACTTGAAAAACTATGAAAGTGCATTGAAACATCTGTATTCTTATGAAAAGGTCACAGAAAGATTCATCACATACATGAAGCAAAACCAATTGTACAAGCTGGCTYTGAAGTTGACTAGAAGAGAAAAGTCTGATCAATACAAGATATATGAGTTYTATGCTTCATATTTATCTAACTCATTGCARAACTACAATGAAGCTGGGTTGATTTATGARATTCTTGAAAACATTGACTTRGCCAAGTCCTGTTACATAAACGGTAAGCAATGGGCAAAGGCATTGCAAYTGACCAGATTGCATACTCCAGACACATTGGAGGAAGTTGCAGATGAATTGATMTCATCTTTGGAYTAYGATCACGACTATGCTTCCATAGCTGAGATATACCTAGAATTCTTGAATGACAAGGACAACGCTATCAAGAACTTTGCCAAATGYTACAAATTCGACATYGCCATGATMCACTGTGCTGGTGACAAGGAAAAGATAGAAAACTTGGTGGACCCYGTCATGTCAGAGAACTACGGAACATTGACTGAGTTGGTATCTGAYTTCAACAAGCAATTAAACTCTCAATTGAATAGATTGCGTGAATTAAGATTGAAGAAGGAGGAGAATCCATTTGCCTTCTACGAYAATGAYGTTTTGAATGAACAAAGAGATGATGTCTCSATCGTWGCTTCAGAAACYTCCACTAAGGAGTCMTTCTTCACCAGATAYACCGGTAAAACAGCCGGTACTGCCAAGACAGGTGTTTCAAGAAAGACATTGAAGAATAAGAGAAGAGAAGAAAGAAAGAAGGCTAAAGGTAAAAAGGGTACAATTTACGAAGAAGAATACTTGATCCAATCTGTCGGAAGATTGATAGACAGATTAAGAACCACTCTTCCTGATTTGAAGAGCATGATTGAAATGTTAATCAGAAGGGAAAGATTGGAACAAGCCCAATTACTACAAAAGAATTTGTTAGTTGTCATTGAATTCTTAAAGACCAATGTCAAGGAAATCTACAGTATCAAGGAAMTTGACAGACAAAGAGTCAATGAGGAAACTGGTGAAATATACTTGATAGATGAAATACCAGTTCCAAAGGTTCCAGAGTTTGAAAACAAGTTCGAGTTACTAGATTACTAASTATATAGTTCCGTATTTATTTATAATTGAAGAATATTCTTTCTACCTCGTGTGTCAATGCATGCTTGATTGCATGGGTTATAGATACTTTAAGGTTCCTTTGTCTCTTGGAGACCCCTTGTATCACAGATCCGTCTGATGTTATGATGATGTCCACTATGGTTTCAAATCGCAGTGTGTCATTGTTATAKRCGATTTGGTTGATTTCAATGCTGAACCCATTAAAGCCAAATGCTCTGGTAATTATKGATAGTAGTGTACTYAATCGAAATCTTTTGTTGCCGCTATAGTCTAGCACATTAACGTCTCTTATGACATGTGTTAATTTATTAAKTGTTTKAGTGGAGTTTATTACACTCCCCTGTGTATTATCGTCTGATTTTAGATCCAAGGCTTYGTATTCATTAAAGRCCTCATTAATCCAGCTATGAAACTCCATGTATAGGCTATTTGACCAACTTGTCTTTGGTATTGGTGGTTTAATCGTCACCTTCTTCTTTACYGATTTGGTGATGTTGAGTGCAAACGCGTCTTCTATGCAGTTCTSTGCTTGTAATTTTTTTTCGTTGGCGGAGATCAAAAGGTGCCAGCGATGTTTACACAGAAATGTTTCTTCACACATTTTTTCCCTCCTACGATTTGAAATACATAACTTAAAAGTTTATTYAATAAAGAACCATATAAACTTGAACTTGATAAAGGGTTAGTATGGAGATATTTCAAAATATAATAGGAAATACATCTACAGYTATTAACAGCTCCGATGCAGTTGACACCAAAACTGCTCAGAGCACCATTCTGATCTTGATTGACAGACTGGAAAATTCAAACTTAGTGTCTGATAGAAAAGCATCGATCCAATCGTTGAAGTCATTTTCTAGAGAAAACAGAGAATTTATTATTGAGAATGGTATAAAACAAATTTTAAACACATTGAAGAAGGATGCTGAATCATCAGATATGATCCAGCTTGTTCTTGAAACATTACTAAATTTACTATTAAGAACAAGTAACATGACAAAYAACAAAGACTTYAAAATGGTTTACAAATCAAAGAAAAATGAAAAAAGACTTCAGTATGGAAAGTACCCMTCTCCTATAGTCCTAAATGAAGATGTTAATGACATTTTCGATGATTTTTCAATTTGGATTACTGATGAATTTTTGAAAATGAAAGATTTTTCATTGCAACTATTAATAGATACTTTAAATTCCGATACTGAACAAAATTTCTATTTGAAGTTATACTCTATATTGACTTTGGAGGCTGTATTCAGTATAAGACCTGAGTTGGCTATAGAAGAATTGATTCAAATTCCAACAAGTTTGAATACTTTAATTAATTTGTTAGATGATGAAAATGTTCAAATTAAAAATGAAACCTTATTGCTGTTGACTTCATTAGTTGACAATGAGTCCAAAATTGGATATGACACAACTCACTTGAAATCGTTAATTGTATTTGAGGGTGTTTTCAGCAAACTTTTCAACATAATTCTAGATGAAAAAGAAGATGCTATTGTAAAGAATGATTGTTTTGTTTTGATCAACAGTTTAATTAAGTACAATACAATGAATCAAAGAATTTTTATTGAGGATAGTACTTGCTTAGAGAACATCATTAAAATATTATTGAAATATTTAAACAGTAATTATCAATGGGTTGTTAGTTCAGACACCGAGGAGGATTTGGAAATGTTGAACAATATCATTTGCATCATTAATTCATTAGTTGAAGAAGACACTGACATTACAACAGACAATCAAAATCACTTATTCAACAACTCAAATATAGGCATGATACTTTTGCAACTAAGTTTCAAATCCGGAGTTTTATTGAACTACAGAATTGCATTTTTGGATTGTGTGTCCAGAATAATCAAGGGCAATGCTTCCTTACAAGAAAAGTTTGGATCCATTGACATTCCACTAATTGATCCCTTAAGTTCATCCAACAATATTTCAGCAACTTCATCTCAATCTGAATCATCTGTGGTTTTACCCGCATACAAAGTATTATTAAATTGGTCCACAAAGCTGTCATCAGTGCATGCCTTGAAGTTAAGAATGGTTTCCAATGAGTTGTTGAAATCTTACTTATTCTCCAACTTAGATATTCAAAAAGATTTCATTGATCACCAGGCAAAAGAATATGAGGACTCAGTGGATATTCAAACCAATATATTTGCTGGTCTTTTAGATTATGATCTCAGTTTATTGATGGACTCTTACAAATTGTACTTTATACTAGACTTGATCATCTTTTTGTTTGATCAAAATCCTGAAAATAAAGATTTGATTCTACATCAAAAGGATAGTACAAACTTTATTGAAACAATTTTGGAGTTGCTATTAACACACCTAAACTCAAAAAGCTCTAAAAACTTGAGAGTAATTTTGCTATATTTGCAATTTCTGGTCTATACAATTTTCCAAAGTTTTGAGTATACAGACAACTTTTTGAAATCAAAGTTGAATTTCAAGCAAATTTTGAACTATTTAAATGACAAGCAACTACAAGTATCTGAGATGACAATAGTCAAGGAATTTTTATACTTGCTGATTGGTACTGCTTATGAATTCAGTAGAGCATCATCACCTATTGAAAGACAAGAACTTCACAAAATGATATTAAAGACCACTTCGGTTGAGAATTACAAGAACAATATAAAGAAAATGTATGAAAATGCTATTGTGAAGTCTTTCACAAGGATTGATTATTTGCTACAAAATGACAAGGCTGATGGTAAAGACGGTAATTCATACATTGAAAAGTCTACTGGTTTACCTAACCTTTATTTTATCTACAGCTTTTATGACTTTTTGGTAAGTAATCAATCACAGTTTGTATTGTCCTTAAAGCAAAGTCCATTAATTGATCCTCAAGAAAAACTAAGCTACGAGACTTACAACAAAGTAAATGAAAATCTTTCAGTTTTGAATGAAGAGTACACTGCTTTCAAAGAGGAAACTCAAGAAGAAATCAAGAAACTAAATGAAGAAATATCTGTTAAAAACAAAGAGATAGAAGATATTTCAACCAAGTTGGAGAATTTCACTAAAAGCTTTGAAGAGATTAAAGAAAAGCATGAAAAAGATGAAAAAGATTTGCAAGAAAAACTAAAAAGTATTGATGAGCTAAAGAAAGAAAAGGAAGTTCTAACAGAAAACACTCTCAAAAATGAGGAAAAAATTAAAGAGTTGGAAAATAAGCTGGAGGAAAAATCTAAAGCCTTTGAGAAGCTTGATAATGAATTCAAAAAATCAGATAAGTCTAGAACAGAATTTGAGGAGGGTGTCAACAAGATGAACAGAGAACTAAGAAATCTGTTGCAGGAAAAGTCCTTATTAGAAGAGAATCTCGAAAAGCAAAACAAAAATCATGAAAAGACTCTAAAAACTAAGGAGAAGCAAGTTGAAAAAATAGAAGAGGAACTAGAAACACAAAAGAAAGAATTAGAGAGCTTAAAGGACACAATAAAGAGTTTAGAGATAAACATTGAGAACTCTGAAAAGTCTAAGGCTAGCCTGGAAAAGAAATTGCAAGATGCTCAAAATAAAATCAAGAGCAATGAAGGATTGATTCCAAAACTGCAAAGTAGACTGAAGGAAAGTGATGATAAATTCCAAGAGATGGTTTCAAGCAAAGATAAAGAATTAGAGGAAAAGGATGATTTGATAGTGACTATTTCTGAAGAATTGGATTTAATCAATAAGAAGCTGACTGACAAAGAATCTGAACTTGATGCATTGAAAACAGAATCTAAAGAAAAAGAAGATCAATTATTATTGACTTTAACAGAGGAAATTGATTCATTAACGAAAAAAGTCAAGGAAAAAGAAGACGAATTGGCAGACATTCAATCCCAAAAGGTCATCGAGTTAAAAAAGTATGACAGCTTAAAAGATGAAAACAACAAACTTAACACAGAAGTGTTGAGCTTGAGGGAAAAAGATTCAGAAAACACTAGCAAAATTGAGGAAATAAGCACTGTTGCTCAGAAAACTGAAGACGACTTGCAGAAGACTATAACTGATTTACAAGATCAGCTCAATAACATTTCTAATGAAAACAAATCTAATGCTATTTTAGCCCAAGAATCAGTAATTTTGAAGAAGAAAATTGAAGACATGGATGGAAAGGTATCTGATTATGAGTTAAAGTTAAAAGAAAGTGAATCCAAAATAGGACAGCTTGAAAAGGATGTCGAATCTATGGAATTAGTCCAAAGTGAGCTTTCTGAGGCCAAGGCAACAATAGAATCATTGATTCCATTGAAAGCTGAACTATCAGAAGCTAAAGCAACAATTGATAGTATTACATTGGACTTATCGAAATCATCAGAAAACATTGAATCATTGAAGCTAGAAAAGACTGGCTTAGAGGAATCTTTAGCAAAAGTTCAAAGTTTATGGGAGGAAAAAGAGGACGAAGTAAAAACTTTGAATGTTTCTTTAACCAATTATGAGGGTGAATTAAAAGATAAACAAAGTTTGATTTCCTCGTTGACTGCTGACCAAGAACAACTGAGACTAAGAATTTCTGATTTGGAAAAATCTCAAAATGAAAAATCCACTGAGTTCACTGCTAAGTTTGACGAGTTGACGAAACAATTATCTGAAAGACAAATCTCTTATGAATCTGTTTCTTCCCAATTGAAAGATTTAGAAATTGATTACAATAAATCCAATGAAGAGTTGAAGACTTTGAGAGAGGATCTTCTATCAAAGACAGCAATGATTAATGAATTAAACGGTAAGGTCGAAGAAAAAGGTGCTTTGTATGATGAAGTTAAAACTCAACTAGAAAGCGTTGAATCCGCTAACAAATCTTTATCCGAACAGGTAAATTCATTAACAGCTCAATTGAGCAATAAAGATTCTGACATTGACACTTTGAAGGCAAGTGCAGATAAGAATGCTGATTTTATATCTGAAATTTCACAATTGAAGGAAGACATTGAAAATAAAAATACTGACTTGGAAAAGAAGGAAGATGCTATCACGACATTGACAAGTGAAGCTGCTGAGAAAGTTGCTGAGAAAGTTGCTGAAATAGAAGAATTACGAAAATCAGTAAACTCTTTGGAAGAAAAAGTATCAAGCTTGGAAGACGAATTATCTGAAAAAGCTTCATTGATTGACAATTTGGAGAAGAATGTTGAAGGAGGTGAAGTTTTGAAATCTACCATCGATGAACTGAAAAAAACTGTGGAATCTTTAGAAGGTCAAAAAGATGACGCTGTCAAAGATTTATCATCCAAAAATACTGAACTTGAAAGCTTGAAGAAACAGGTAAAAGCACAAGTCGATGAAGTTGCAGACTTAAAGACACAAATAGAAGGTAAAGAAAAAACTATTAGCGAGCTTGAAGAAGAAGCTAAGAAGAGCGAAGAAGTGCAAAAAGAAGCTAATGGTTTGAAAGATCAAATTGAAAGTTTACGTTCAGATAAACAATCACTTTCTGAAGATTTGGAAACATTGAAGACTAAGCACACCGATGTGTCTGCTGAGATGGAAAAGCTAAAGATTTCTTTAAGTGAGAAAGAAAATTTAATAAGCGAGCTAAAGAGTAGTGTTGAAGGGGATGAAGCTTTAAAGAAAGAAATTGAAGATTTATCTGCTACAATTTCAGATAAAGAAGTCGTCATTAAGGAACTAACTTCAACAGTTGATGCCTTGAAAGTCGAAATAAAGGACAAGGAACAATCTCTAAAGAGTCAAATTGAAGTATTGGAAACCTCAAATGCTGATTTAATAGAGAAAAAGACAGCTGAACTCTCTGAAAAAGAAACTGTTATTGAACAATTGAACAATGAAATAGTATCTTTAAAAGAGTCCATCTCTGAAAAAACCAAAGAAATTGAATCCAAAGAAGCTAACTCTAAGGACAGTTTTGAGAAATTAACTGCAGAAATTGAAGAATTGAAATCTGAAGTTAACAAAAAACAGGAAATTATGTCATCATCTGCTGAAGAAGTTAAAACTTTGACACAATCTCTAAAGGAAAAGGATGAGGAAATAAGAAAGATGTCAGCCACAAATGATGAAGCAAAAGCTTTAAAACAAAAAATCACCGAATTAGAATCTGAAAGAAATTCCTTGACTGAAACGATTGAAGAGTTAAAGTTGAATGCAACTAATCTTGAACAAGAAAGAAAAGACATGGAAGAAAGATTAAAGGACCAAGAGGAAAAGATGACTAAGTTGAACGTATCTATTGAGGAGCTAGAATCGCAGAACAAAGCTAAGGATGATGAACTAACATCCAAGCAAGCTGAGATTGACAAAGTGACTTCAGAAATAGATAATGTTATGGACATGATAAGTACATTAGAAGGTGAAATTACCAGCAAAGAAAAACAAATAACTGAGTTGGAAAGTTCTGCACAGAAAAATGAACTCAACGAAGATGAAGATGGGTTATTGTTATTAATAGATGACTTGGAAACAAAGAAGAAGTTGTATAAGGATCAATTGAAGGCATTAGGAAAGGATGTCAGTGACGATGAGTGAGATTTATTTATGGGTATATATAACAAAAAATAAAGAACTAATTTCTTTCAATTGCCCTCATTTTATGAATTTTAATATGTGGGTCATTGATATAGTTGTCTGCAATAGCAGTGATATCCTGTGGTGTGATAATAATGGTTTGTGTTTGGAGTCTATCCTTCAAGGACTCAATGATCAACTTTGTACCGATTTCTCTGTTGACGTTGTCCATGAACACATCGAACTCATCAAGTGCAATGACTCTGGATGAAATCACACCCCATGTAGCCAGCAGCAAAGACATTTGAGCAAAGGACTTCTCTCCACCAGACAAGGTATCTACATCTCTGGTTTCTGTTTCCTCTCTAGATCTTGCAAAAATTGTCAACTCTCCCTCCATTCTGGAACCATTATTTTTCTTTCCTGAACTTAATATATTGCTATCGTTTGACATAGTTTCCAAGGCATTTGGGTTCTGGAAGGATAAGTGGCCTACAAAGCCTCTATACTTCATGAACTTGGAAAACATGGCGTTGGTTTCTTTGAAGCAGTCTGTTTGATGATTTAGATACGTAAGTTTCTTTTGATGTAAGAGATTGTGCATTTTATTGAGAAGCGATTTGAAGGATTTGTAATTGACTCTTTCTCTTTTGAACTTTGTGATGGCATCCAAGGCTTGCATTTCCAAATCAGGCAAGTCTTCAACAGAATACTCTGAATTCTCATTCAAATGATCCTCTAGCTTTTTGATTCTTTGTTCAATCTGGTACTTGGAGTCATTACTTAGTGAATCTTTGATTGATATAATATCAGCCTGGTATGGTTCAATGAGGGCCTTTTTCTCCTTGAAGGAGTTTCTTTTAGCAGTTATTTTTTCTGCTAAAAGATCTGATTCTTTTTGTTTAACTTCATATTCACTGGCAGCATTCTTGATCTTAAGTCTTACTTCATGGATATTTTTCACAATATTTTGCAAAGTAGCAGCTTGGTCGTTCATTTCCTTTACTAACTCTTGGTTTTTGCTTTTGTGCTCATTCAGCTCATCAGTCTTGATCTTGAGTTTGCTTTGATTATCCTTCAACTCATTATTTAAATTATCCAGTGAACTTTGAGTCACTCTCATAACTTCTTGCAATCTCAAAACTTCATTCTTCAAGTTCTCGACTTTATCTGAATCCTGAATGGCCTCAAGCTCTGTGGTGATACCATCCAGTTTTTCCATTAAACTTCTTTTTGATGATCTGAAGTTGAGTTGAGATTTTTTTATCAATCTAATTTGTTCAACGACTTGAGCAATCTTTTCTTCGTAATCTCTATGAATCTCCTTTATTTCCTTTTGCAGTGAAATCAACTCTTCCTTTAACTTACCTAAATATTTATTCTGGTTTCGCATGGTTATATGCTTTGTAACGTATCTGTTGACTATAGCTGAACCTCTCGAGTGCAGGAATGTTGCTAGGTACCCGTTTTCCTTGGTTATGGCAATGACAACGTTTCTTGGATACTTAACAGAAAGAGCCTTTGCATCGTCATAGTCTTTACCCAAAATCAAGGTATGAACACCTGCCAGATCCACAAAGACACACTTTATCTGTTCATTGGCAAAGTCCAACACATCCGTCATTCTCAGTTCATTGTCGCTTGTGTTTGGTATATCTCTTGAGTAATTAAAAGTGCTCATTTTTCTTATCAAAAAGTTAAACCCAGTTTTCATGCCGTGTTTGGACAATGTTTTCTGGAGTAGTTGCTTATCTCTCAAGTTACTCACCACAAACGATCTTAGTTGAGCCTTCAGTCTATTCTGAACCAAAACAGCCCAATCAGCTTCGTACTCCTCCTTGATGGTGACTAAAGCACCCAGCGGACCTATTGGTGGGGATGAGAACTGTTTGCTTTTAACAAGATAGTCAATTTCCTTTAAGCATTGCTTCATGTTGGGGTCAAATGAGTCGTACACATCAGTGTTTTTTTGCTTTTGAGATGAAAGAATTTGCATGTATTCTTTTATTGTACCGTTGATTTGTCTAACTTTAGATTCCCTTTCTCTCCCCAGCTGAGCTTTTTGTTCAGTTAAGGATGCTATTTCCTCACCAGAGGATGCAAACTGTTCATCCAGGGCATGTATTTCCTTTTCCAAGGAGCTCTTTTGATCCATTAATAATTTATTTTTTTCATCAGATGATTTGGAAAACTGTTCATATGCAACATTATACTCTTCCTGAACCTGAACATGTTTTTTGGAAGTTTCCAGATAATCCTTCTTAGTTGCCCTTTCTTCTTGCTTTAAAGAGTTTATAAGAGTCTTCAGTTCAAGGATATCAGAATCATAGCCGTCCATAGTTGATTGCAGCGCATACATTTCATCCTTTATGGCATTTATGTTTTCCTCTACAACAGCCTTATTGGAAAACAGCTCTTCAGTCTGCTCATCAGCATCGGACTCCTTTATGAGAACCAACTGTTCAATTTTTTCTCTCAATTTGGTAAGCTTTTCAAGCCAGGTTTTGGCCTCCTTGTACTCCTCCTGCATTTCCAAAAAGACATTGTATTTTTTCAAAAGCGTGATTTTGGAGATCATCTCCTTAGAATCACGAACTTTATTGAGAATGGATTTGGCCTCTGCAGCCTCCTTCTGCAATCTATCCAAATTGGGCTTGATCATCTTCAGGGTAACAGCTGTTGCGGCTAGATTCTGTTCAGTTTCGTTGTAGCTGTTGTAGACATAGTCAAAGTAGTTTGCAGCGGCAAAATTGTCATATTTTTCCTTTTTGGACGCAGCGGTTAGGAACTTCTTTGCCATGTCCTGTGTCAAAAACACCATTGGGTTATTGATTCTTACACCCAAGTAGTTCAGCAATGCCTTCAAATGCGACGACTTCAAGTCCTGGAACTTGTTGTCAACCTTTACTCTGAACGAGGAACCTCTAGGACCAATGGTTCTTTCCAAGATGATTTCACTGCCGTACAGTTCCGGCTGGTAGGCAAAGTCACCCTTGTTGTTGATCGTTAGTGTGACTGAGCATTTATCCTTCCCATGCTGAATCAAGCCCTGCAGCTGCCCACTTCTCTGTGCCTGGGATGCATTGGCACCAAGCCCCACGGCAATGGCTGTCAAAATGGCGGACTTACCAGTCCCGTTGTTACCGATGATGAAGTTCAGGTTTGGCGTGAAGTCAATGAAGAAATGCTCATGACACATGAAGTTGACCAGCTTCAAGCTTTTTATGTACCCAGCCTTGATTGTGTACTCATCATCGATCATGGGTGAACCCTCAATGTCGATGGTGTCATTGGAGTTGTATTTCATCTTCTTGCTTTGAGGTTCATCCCTTTCTGTGGAAAAAGATGTCTCGTCAGACAAATTGGATAAATCATCCTTATCATCAACTAGTTTTCTTTTTAAAGACATAAGAGATAAATAAAGGTTGTGATTTCTTTTAAATCATTTAAGCTTTTGGTTTGGGTGTTACTGTTTAAGTGTACCGTTAATGGGGGGTTTACCACAATTTTTACTTCCTAAAAGAGTAAATAAAAAAAAATGGCATAATTTTTCGCGTGCTGAAACAAACTCGTTCACGTGTTTATTTTAGCAAAAAAAAGTAATTTAGTATTATAAGTTTATTATTGTATATAATGTTTGTAGAGATAAAAAAGAGAGTGTATTTTTTGTATATATTCAAATCATACTCCTCTACATGATGATGGATTCAGTTTCAACATTGGCACCAATGGTCTTGTGAGGCAAGACCTTACCACCGTTGACGTAGATTTCATCCTTGATGGCAACATCATCACCCATAACGGTGACACCATCGGTTCTGGCCCACTTACCAACGGTACAGTTCCAACCAACGATGGTGGACTTGACCAAGGCGTGTTCCTTGATGTGGGAGTTCTTCAAGACAACGGACTTGGTGATTCTGGCACCTTCACCAACAACAACATTTGGACCAATGACAACATCTGGACCAATCTTGGCACCCTTGCTGATCTTGGCAGAGGCATCAACCAAGACATTACCAACAACTTCGTATTCAACATCGGCGTTGCTGACTAGCTTTTGTGGGGACTTCTTGGACAAGGAGTTCAAGTACAAGGAGGAACCAGCTAAGAAGTCCTTTGGTTGACCAACATCCATCCAGTAGCCTTCCAAGTCGAAGGAGTATAGTTCCTTGTTTTCAACCAAGATAGGGAAGGTTTCCTTTTCAATGGAGGTAGGCTTCAATTCAATCAAGTCAATGACTTCTGGGTTCAAGATGTACAAACCGGCATTGATTCTGTTACCAACGAACTCAACTGGCTTTTCAACAAATCTATCGATCAAGTTTTCGGTGGTCAAGTCATGGACAATGACACCGTACTTGCTTGGTTCATCAACCTTGGTGGCAACAATTGTACCCTTACCACCGTGGGCCTTGTGGAAGTCAGCCAACTCCTTGAATGGGTAGTCACAGATGACATCAGAGTTCAAGACAAAGAATGGGGAGGCATCCTTCTTCAAGACTTCTTCAGCCAATTTCAATGGACCAGCAGTACCCAAAGGTTCGGTTTCGACAGAGAAGGTGATGGAAACACCGTATTCTTGTTCGTATTTCTTCAAGGTTTCAACCATGACTTCTGGTCTGTAGTTGACAGCCAAAACAATGTCAGTGACACCGGCGTTGGCCAAGGCTTCGATTTGGTGTAAGATCATTGGTCTGTTACCAAACTCAACCAATGGCTTTGGGGTTGTTAAGGTCAATGGTCTCAATCTGGTACCATAACCACCTACTAAAATTAAACCTTTCATTATTTGTTATTTATATGTGTGTATTTTTTTCAATCAGGAGAAATAAAGAGAAAAAAGAAGACGAGTGAGAGTGTGGAAGTAGATTAGTACTTTTTGTGTTGTTCTTTTTTTATTTATTATACTGTTGCAGGGATCACTTACTTATTCTTTCTTATTAATATCAATAAAACAATGTATAACTATAAGATAGTATCATATAAAGTTTGATTAATAACACAAATCTCAACAAAAAATTTTTTTACGTTCCTCCCACTGCGAGTGTTTATTTTTAACACCAGAATGTACAACACATCACTGGAAAAATTTTTCAGTGGGACTCACCGCCAAAAAAAAAAAAAACAACAAACAAAGAATGCCCACACGGTCAGTGCCCAGTGTTTACCAGTATTGCCATACGTCATTATTTACACACATTTATATATACCACGGACTTAGGCCACCTCACTCCAACTCATCAAGCATCTTATCTATCATCGCCATGTCAACATCAACAACCGGCACATCCATGAACCGTGACACAATCCTTCTGTAGTCCACTGCCCTGTCCATGCTCGCTTCAGTGTAGTAGTCACGCGTCTTCTGCTCGTTGTCAAGCATCAACCTCTGGATCTCGCGCACCTTCTCCAGCTTCACGTCAGCGCTCACATCCTCGTTCTTCACAAAGCCAAACACATTGTTCTCCTCCACTTTCTTTTCATACACAAACTCCTCCAGGATCTTCATGTCAAGCTTCATCTTCATCTCGTCAATCTTCATCCGCAATGCATTGTTTTTCAGGTTTTCAATCCGCATCAACTCCTGGTTCATGTATGCCTTGTTCAGAGTCCCCATCAAGAGCTCTCTGATCTTCGGTATGATTCTCACATTGATTCGCTCATACATCTTGTTGTACTTCTCCATGTTCTCTTCATTGGCCCTGGTTATGGCCACACTTTCTCGGTACATGAACTCTCCCTTGCTGTTCAACACTTGCTTCATGTCAACCTCACAGAGCTTCGAAAATGTGTGTGCATCGTCCATGTACTTGATTCTCAACACTGTTATCATCTTGTCATACACCTTTTCATCCTTGAGAACTAGCAAAGCTACGTGTAGTGGGGTGTTTCCATCCAAGTTCTCCTGGTCATGTATCAACATCCGTGTCAAGCTTATCTTGTCAACAAACTTCAACGTCTCATCAAACATGTAGTTAAACCTTGTCTCCAAGATCCTTCTTGTTTCCAAGTCCTCGTCCATGCTTTTCACCAGGTTCTGCTTGAACTTCAACAACATGTGAATGATGTTTTCGTTCTTGAAGTTCTGGAAGGATATGAACTTGTTGAAGCTTATCAAGTTGTCGTGTTCCAAGAACCACTGCTTGAACAACTCAAATATCCTCAAAGCATCCTCCCTCATCATGCAGTTCTTGTACTTGAACATCTGCATGAAACAAAGGTCGCCCTGGAAGTTCATCTTCCAGATATTCACTTCACACTTGGTGAGAATGTAATCGATTAATCTGATGTTGCCTATCCCGCAGGCCAAGTGTAGCAATGTGTCGCCCTCCATGTCAATTCTGGAGTTGATTATGAACGACTTCTGAAACTCTGCCACATCCTCCACTCTCTCTATGCCATACTTTTTCAAGTCATTAATGTCACTTTCAGTATTGCTCTCATATTTCTGTAATAAATGCATCAACTCATTCAACTCATCTTCCTTGTTTGTTAATATAAACATGATTATGTTGTTGACCAATGCATTCCCAAATTTGATCTCTATTTCTGCATCATCACCCTCCTTTGTGTGTCCCTTAGCAACACCTTCAGATTTAGCCAACTGTGTTCTTTGGTTTGAGACTGAGTTGTTTCTGGACAATGTTACAACCACGGGATCATTCACCTTCATGACATTCTTGTTGTAGAATGGCGTCATTGGCTCTTGTCCCGCATTGTGTCCCTTGTTTGGTGTTCGTCTTATTGAGCTTGTGTGGTTGAACCCATTCATCTTTGGTGTTTGCAAATGGGGGCTCTTATGTGTTGATAATGTTGTCAAGCTTGGCAGCAAAGAGTTCATGGTGTTCTGACTTGGTTCGTCTATTGTTGTGTATCCACTCTTGTAATGTCCAGAGTTCATTCGACTTGCCGCTCTCGTCTTGTTCCCGTTGAAACCTGGAGACATCGCCACATTGGCTGCTGCAACCAAGGATGGCAACTTCATTTGTGATGTTCCTCCTGTCTGTTGTGCAGTGGTTCCTGAGTTGGAGTAGCTTCGTGTGTACATTTGACTGTGTGAACCAAATGGCGACATCATCCCCATCATCACATGATTCCCCGACACTGGCGAGTACAAGAGATTGCTTATGTGACTTGTGGCACTTTGGCTATTGTAGTCATTCCCCAGCATCAGACCCTTGCCTGTGTTTTGTCTTTGGAGCTTCACTGGCTGCTTTCTGGATGTCGCATGTCCTGACGACACTGACAGCATCCCATTGCTCATCATGTTGTCCATTTGTGAGTCCTGTGTGTATTCAATGTCAGAGTGTGCTCTTTTCAAAGCCACCAGCTGGGAATGAGTTTGCATGCTTAAGTCATTCATACTAGACATCATGCTTTGATTGACAGAGGAAGCTAAAGAGTCAGCATTGAGAGAATCCTGAACTCCCTTTGCTGTCTTAATACTCTTCCTTTTCTTCAAAGCCTTCTTATTATCATCCAAAACCAAGGTTTCGTTTGGTTCATTTTTCTTATTTTTACCTTTCACACCTGTTTCCTTCTTGATCTTTGCTGTATCGTTCTTTTTGGATGCGTGTGTATGCTTTGGTGCAGGCTCAGGTTCAGCTTCACCGTCCTTAACAACGAAGTTCAACAAGCCCTTCAAATCCTCATAGACATTGTACTTTTTGGCCAATGAGATGGCCAGGGATAGGGGCACCCAGGTACCCTGATACTTACCAAACCCACCCTGGACCTTTTCGTGTTCCTCATTGACAACATCCTTGTCCAAAATCCTGGTTCTCTTGGCCTTGGCAAAGTTTGCTGCCTTCAAGATATGTGTTGCGTTGACCCAGTTGTCAACCTTTCTCTTCATGATGGATCCTGTTGGATGGGCCAGCTCGTAAACATCAACATTGCTGTATTTGGCTCTATATATGTGATACCCCTCCTTTGATGGCAGTGTGGGTGTGGATGATGTTGAGTTTTGCTTTGATGAGGGGTTGGTGTTGTCAAGAACGTTCTTGACTGTTGCATTCGAATCGACCGGTAAAATATTGTGGTGGTGTGCACTGTCGTCTGGCTTTGAGTTGTTATTGCTTACTGCAACCAAATCAGATATAGGAATGGCTACCATGTGTTGACTCTGTAGATGTATTGGTTTGCCATTTCCTTTCCTTCATACAACAAAAGAAAACAAAATTGCCATTATCAATGTTTTACGCGGCGTGTTTTTTTCTTTTTTTTTTTCCCTTTTTTGTTGGTTTCGCATTCCACATCCACGGTACTGTTGGATTCTTTTTTAAAGGGAAATTCTCTACACAAAAATGTAAGAGCAAGCAACGCTACCAATGGGAAATGTAATAATATTCATATACAGAACTTTTCAATATATACACCTATATCAGGAACTTACTTCTGAACAGCATGATGTCCTTCATGCTCAGTCCCAACTCGTTCATGGCATAGTCCTCAATGCTGCCAAACTCCTTGTCTATTCTTTCATTCAGTTTCATCATCAGTAAGAAATCATTCATTTCAAATCCCTGCTGATCACTATTCTTCAGGAGCCATCTTGTCAAGCAGTGTTCCATACATACAGTGTACTCATCAACTCCTAAAAGCTTTAGTAACATCATAGATACCAGGGATGTTTTCCAGTGGCCACTATCGGAAACAAACAACACGCTGTTCTCTTTACCAACAAGAGTTCTTCTCCTTTGACTGAGCAAATACTCAAAGATACCTTTGAATGCATCCTTCATGTTCAAAAAAACGTTGTAGTATTTATTTGTTAGGTTATCATAGGTTTTTTCTTCAACTTCATCAACGCTATCTATTTTTAAGAACTCAACGGATATTGGGGTGAATATGGCTTCATAGTTTTCTGGTAAAAGCTCGCAGGATTTACCGCTTTCAGTTATAACATAGATCTTGTCCAGTCTTAAAACATTTTTCAGTATCAAAACACCTTCCAGTGATATTTCTCTTAGGGATGCTGACTTGAAAAAAACCCCTCCTTTTGTATCCAACTTCTCATTCAGTGTTGTATATCCTCCAAAGTCCCTTAGGTTCTTGATGTTTGAAATGGCATGCGGACCTGGCCATCTTGGATATGTCAACACTTTGCTTTGTCTACCCCTAACTGCATCCTCCTCATTGTAGTACTTGATTCTTGTGCAATTCGTTGTGTTGTTAAAAACAGCAAACCGTGAAATTTTCTGATCCAGGCTGACATACCTCTCGATATGCTTCCCCACCAGGAAGTTGTAGTTAATCTTCCCCCTCTTTAATGGTAAGTTCAATGGGTTGGCGTCATTGTCGACCACACCAAAGAAGTTGTGGTCTGCATCATCGATCAAAATCAACCTGTGTCTTGACTGGAACAGCATGTCAAATTTTGTTGCCGCACTCAGGGGCATGACTTGCTCCTTGCATCCGTAGATCGACAACACTGAGCATCTTTGATCAAGTGATTTGAATCTTTCCTTCGTGTCAACTTCAATAACAGAAAGTGATTCCTTCATGGGGATAAAAATCTTTTGTAACTTTCCGTATCTAAAAGTGTTTGTGTAGTATCCCTTATCCTGCTCCCAGTTGGGGAAGTTCTTCATGATCTTATGTTTCAACCCAATCCCATCAAACCTTCCTGAACAGTTGATCAAGTTCGGCACAAAGTCCATGTACTTGCTCTGCAAGCAATGAACGTGGAACTCAAACATGGACACCACAGCTCTGGAATGCGCAATGATTGTGTCCAGCTTGATGTTTACGATGTCTCTGAAGAATAAGTAGCAGGTTTCGATATCCTCCACATCTTGCTGTAAAGTTCTGCCTTCTTCGGGGTTTTTGTTTTCTTCTGAATTACCCAATCCTCGAAAATCCACTCTTAGAATGTAGTACCCCTTTTTATGGAGCAAATCATCAATTATGGGAAGATTGATGTAGTTCTTGTGGCCACAATGCCCATGCAATAGCAATATACCCTTTTGGAGATTTACAGATTTATTTTCATCAGGTCTGGAAAGAATCGCGGATATCCCATTGTGCTTGTGGTACTGTTTATGCTTGATGAAAATTGAGTGCTGACAGTCTGAAAGTTCCTTTTCAACTGGATCGTCATTTGGCTTATACTCAATGAGATCCTGCTTGAAGTCCTCCACGATGTTGGTTATCTGGAAGCTCTTCTTCCTTTTGATCGTTGCTGTTATGGATGATCTTCTCTTCTGGAAGGGTATGCTCCGTATGAACTCTTGGTGTCTTTCATCGTTTGTCTTAGTCTTGGTGATTTTTCTATCCAATGTGTTGTTGAATGAGTCCACATGTTTCTCATCATACTCAAGTGCTTCAGTAGGCGATATTGAAAGCAAGGGCGAGGCGTATCTGCTATTCAGGCTACTACAGGAGTCTTCATCACTATCAATAGCTTGACTGTTATTTCTAGACATTTGGTATATAAGTTTGGGGTTATGGGGATGAATATTAATAGTGTTATCTATGTAGAAGTGTACGTTTTTTTTTGGCTTTATCTCCCCCTTCAAATGGGTTCGGGTTTAAGAGTTAATCTTTTCAAACTCTCACATTTTACAACATACATTTTTTAGTCTCATAAGTTTTTTTTTATTGAACAGAATACACTATCACCAAGCAACAAACTAGATCACTAATCATACAATGTTTCAAGAGTTTAGTCCAGTTGTTTTGCTGATAAGTGATAACTCGAAGCATCAAATAAAATCACCCACATTTGACAAGGAAAACACCAGCAAGTTTTACTATCAATATGTTTACGATCTTCCCCTATTCAACAAGATAACCAACATTGACTCATTTTTGAACCACAGCTACAACGACAATGAATTCATAATCGTTAACTATAGCAAGGAAAGAGTCTGTTATAACCTAATATTTGACACAAGGGATAAAGAACACGTTACAAACAATATGTTAAGCATAATGGAAAGCTTGAAAAATTTCCACATAGTTTTGAACTACTACTTTGAACTGTTGTACACACAGGAAAACATAATCAAATCTGTATCCAATAGATTGACAAACACATTTAATGAAAGAGACCTGAATCAAATGATCAGCACAAAAAGCAACTTGGACAGGTTAAGTAAGGAAAAAGACCACCAAGTAACAGTTTCAAAGATACTTGATCACACCGATAGATTGAACTTGCTTTTGAGTGTGAACTTATCATTTGATAACAAACTGCTGGAAAAGGTCCCCTTGCCAAAGAACCTGTTGTCGTTCTTTGAAACATTTGCCAAGGTCACCAGCGAGAAAACTAAAACAGACACCAAGATACTCACTAATGAGATATTTATAGATGTTATAGAAACCCATTTGTTGAACAATAGCAATGAGATAATATCAATAAACGGTACCTTGAAGACACAAACGAACATTGATTCCAAAGTCAATGACAGAGCAGTTGTTATCAAAACAGACAAGTTTGAGGACATCAATGGAGTGTTGAGTAAAGACAAGCATGGGATACAGGTGTTGAAGAACTACTCAATACTGAACAGCAACGTGAATGAGGTGAACAAGTTTCCTATATTGCTGAGTTACCAGTACACGAATGAAAATGAAATCACACTGAAGCTTAACACAAACAACGTGAAGTACGCGAACACAGTAAGGATAGAGGTGTCATTGAATGAGAAATCGAAGAATGCGTTCAAGGTGGTTACACAAGGTGACTTGAAAAACAACAATAAAACTTGGGATAGTAAGATATTGAACAGCAAGTCAGGCAACTTGTTTATCCTGAAGATCAAGGATATTGAGGACACTAGCTTGATAAGAATGAAGTGTCAAATAACTGATGGTAAGGGTGATCCTAAGGGATTGAATGTTAAGAAGGTCATCATAGGAGATTCCAACATTTTCAAAGGAGTGAAGTATACTTTGAACTATGAGAAGGAAATAGTGATAGATTAAKATGATATATTCCACTACGGGGGYTTTYAGATAAAATGGATCACGTCYCGCTACCATGTAASGAATAYTTGTGTGRGAAAAAAAAAAGTATACTGAAGAAGTGAACTCATGGAAAATACCTTTATATAGACTATTTCATTTATAACTTTAAACTACACATCAAGAGATACCCTAGTCAATCCAGTTAACAAAAAATAGCAGTATCATCTATCAATGGGCAAAGATATCAAGGACTTGGATGCTCTTTTAGAAGACGAAGATACAWCAYCAAAGAGYGAGACAGAAAAGACATTTGAAGATGACTCACTAAARAAACARTTCAACAAGGTGTTCTACAAGAACCAAAGCAAGGAAACCACTGACACAATAGGAGAGAGTCTGGRTGAATTTGAAGACTTTGCACTGAACAACGACGACATGATGGATGGGTTGACTGACTTACTGAACAATCTGAACACTTCATTGATAGAGAAAAAGACMCTGTATCCRCAAATCAAAGARAGATTGAARGAAAGTAAGGACRCAAAGGAGATAGAGATATTGAACAAAATCAGGGTGATATACGAAAAGGARGATTACTCTGAYGACAACAAGGAGTACCAACAGGAAGTRAATGTKCTGCTTGATGATTTAGAGGACATAACGGGAAACGATGATTTACTGTTCAAAAACAACCTGAACGAAGACATGCTGAAYAAGATGCTTGAGAACAAGGAAGGRTGTGCACAGCAGTGAGTGTGCTTACCAAAGTCTCAGTGTGTGTCTCACCAATAAAAAAATGGGGATACTTTTACTGCCGTATYWGCCAAAATRTACACTGMGTGAAAATGGGGGTGTAAAAATTATATRTATKTTTTTTTCTCCCCATCAGTGCAAAAAAAATATGAACACAATCGCMYCATAGGGATAATCAATCATGTGCACTTTTCCCAGCATTAGTTAAAATCAGTTGAATCCAATTATTCAAAATTACACCCATATTTTCTTTTTGAACATTGGCATTYCAAATCAGTGCAAATMTACWCAGGATATGTATTTTTTTAAGAAAAAAATGTCCTCCATATTAGGGTGTAATTTATTTTTCAGTTGTAGTGTATGGTATTATATAAACTAGATGATACCACATCCATGACAGTTTATGTTTCGTTTTTCAATTGTAGTGTGATCAATGTCAGATAAAACCCAATATATACCAAACACCAGCTAATAGTTTAATATATCACCATTCTTCTACTTCCYTTTTTTTTTTATACTGTAAATTTTAATAWMAATAAAAAAAAAASAAATAAAAGATGTTATTTAAATCAATTGTTTTGCTGTTCACAGCTGTYTTGTGCCATATAAGTAATGCTGCTATTGTCAGAAACACAAGCAACATCACATATACTCCKAAAACACACTAYTTCAATTGGACTACTGGYCAAGGCCACTACAACCTGGATGGTACCTTTGATGCCGAGGTCATCACGTGCGATGCCAACGACGGAAACGGTCCAACCTTCCCATGGCCATCCATCAAGGTCAACAAGGGTGACAGAATCATCTTAACTTTRAACAATGGATTTGAAAACAARAACACCTCCATCCATTTCCACGGTCTGTTCCAAAACGGTACCAACCAAATGGACGGTCCTGAAATGATCACCCAGTGTCCTATTGCTCCTAACTCATCCTTCACTTACAACTTCACTGTTGATGGCCAATCTGGTTCATACTGGTACCACTCCCACACCAAGGGTCAATACATGGACGGTATGAAGGGTACTGTAGTCATTGAGGATCCTAAGTTCCCATTTGAGTATGACAAGGAAGAGGTTCTAGAAATTGCTGAATGGTACCACAAGGACATCGACACACTAACCAAGAAGTTCATGAATGTTTACAATCCAACCGGTGCTGAGCCAATTCCRCAAAACTTGATCATGAACAACACCATGAACATGACTTGGTCTGTTGAACCAGACACCACTTACTTATTGAGATTCATCAACACTGGTGGTTTCGTTTCCCAATACATCTGGATTGAGGACCATGACTTTGAGGTTGTTGAAGTTGATGGTGTTTATGTTGAACCTTACACTGCATCCATGCTTTACATAACTGTTGCTCAAAGATACACCGTCTTGTTGAAAACCAAATCCAGCACAAGCAAGAACTATGCCATCATGCAAAAGTTCGATGATACCATGTTGGATGTGATTCCTGGTGATTTGGTTCTAAACAGAACAAACTACATGATGTACAATGCAAACGTATCCAAGCCAGAAGAAAACATTGTTGATGAATTAGATTTCTTGGATGATTTCAATTTGGTTCCTTATGGTGAATACAAGGAAGAAATCCTAGGTGAACCTGACCAAAGAATCACCTTGGATGTTTCCATGAACAACTTGAAAAACGGTATCAACTACGCCTTTTTTAACAACATCACATTCACTCAACCAAAGGTTCCAACCTTGATGTCTGTTTTGTCTTCTGGTAATGACTCCACTGACCCAACTGTTTACGGTTCCAACACCAATGCCTTTGTCCTGGAAAAGGATGAAATCATTGAAATTGTCTTAAACAACTTGGACACTGGTACCCATCCTTTCCATTTGCACGGTCACGTTTTCCAAGTCATTGAAAGAGACGTTGCCAGAGATGATGACCAAACTCCATTGAGCTATGACCCAACAGGTAACTACTCCTACCCACAATACCCAATGAAGAGAGAYACCTTGTATGTCAGACCACAATCYAACTTTGTCATYAGATTCAAGGCCGACAACCCTGGTGTCTGGTTCTTCCATTGTCACATTGAATGGCACTTGACCCAAGGTTTGGCTGTTGTTCTGATTGAAGACCCACAAACCATCCAGTCCACCAACACCCAACAACTGACTTCCAACCACAAGAGTGTTTGTGAAGCYGTTGGTGTCCAATACGAAGGTAACGCTGCTGCCAACACCAAGGACTACTTGGACTTGACTGGGGAAAACAAGCAACACAAGAACCTGCCAAACGGATTCACAGCCAAGGGTATTGTGGCCATGACCTTCTCCTGTTTGAGTGGTATTCTTGGTTTGATCACCATTGCCGTTTACGGTTTGATGGGAATGAACGATCCTGAGTCTCAACTTGACTTCATTGAAGAGCTGGGTCTTGATCCTAAGGAAGTTGTTGAGGAAAACGAAGACAACACCTCAAGCTTGACCTCATTGATCGATCAAAACGACAGAACCAAAGGTAACGACAGTTTGTAATTAACTTTTAAGKAGAYTCTTTATATATAATAATATAATAATGATTTTTTTTTTCTTATTTGAAAACWARATGAAGATGGARCTAATTATYGARTAATCAATTTCTGTTGAATATAATATAAATTCTTTGTTTATTTGATTGGTGTAATTATTCAAACTTCAAAGATCATRGGGTTGTGTTACGTACCCGACTTGAACATCGTTTTTCCAAAAAAAAAATATAGTTCAATTTCCTAAAGCGGATGTCTGTAATTTCGTTATACTGCTAWTWTTTTTATGCTTGGTGAAAAAAAGGTATGAACATCATCCTTGACAAGTTCATAATTCTGTTCAATWAAAAGGTGAATAATCAACCAAATATAWAAAAAAAACATATAACACTTTGTGCTTTTGAGRCTTTCATTATAACTGCMGACAAAAATGAATAAYATTGTTGATGAGAATATCTTAAAGAAACTAGGTATCAATAAGGAGCAGTTTTTGAAAAAGCAGGCGTTTCTTAGAACCATGCATCTTGGCGTGAGTAAAGCATACAACGATTCATTCAGAAATGTTGTMTCRCTAAACTTTCTAAACTCTGCRATTGATGAGATGAACTATCAAAACAACMTGAATGGTGCAGATGCATCTAATGATGAYCCAAAGCCAAACACTCGCAACCAACATAGATTGAACAGAAACACATTYAGCAGAGCWAACTAYTACTTCACYATAACGTCACCGGATTACATAAAGCAACTGTTTGAACAGGATTACGAAGACACCAGCGAGGGAAAGAAGGAATTAGCCTCCCAGATCAACACCATAACATCATTCATCAACTCTGTTGAGAGACACCTGGCCCAGGGGTTTTTGGATAGGTCATCAATGGATGTCGTTCAAGAAAGAAGATCTTACTACAARACTAAGGAGGATCCACTGACCAAGGAAACCTTTGAGCGTCCCCATGTCCACGGYCTCTTYAAGGAATATTTCAAYTCATCATTGCACGAAACTCCACTATTTGAATACCTCCAATGTCCAAAYTTRAAGCCMTTYATGTCCCCYCTCTGGGTTGATGTGTTCAACTTGAAGAAACACACAGATGTCACCACAGAGGATCTGGAGGCTGTGTACAAGTCCGTGTTTGAATCAAGTAATCATAAAAACCACATAGACAGCTGTAAAAATATGGATTTACAAGTTTTGTTCAGAGAAATATTCTCAACCAAGGAGCTAGGCAGAGAACAAGAACTCAACAAGTGCAAACTGGCTGAAGTTTTRAGCAACTTCAAGATYATGAAGAAAGAGCGAGCAGAAGAAATAGAAAGAAACTTTGTTAATATTTTCCAGAACCATTCCTTCGAGGAAACAAAACTTTACGAAAGCATAGCMGCAAGTCAGGCATATCCCTGGGTGTTACCCGTTGACCAACGAAAGAGTCTTTTCATTGAGGAAATTAAAAACAAAAACGAGATGGAYACAATAACMTTCATGCARAACTATACACTTCTKTCATCWYTGGTCAAGCAGGGCGGGCCTAACTACAAAAACACCACATCAGAGGAAACAGATGATGAGTCCATAAATGGGAACTCGGACATAGCATGCACAAACGAGKCTGATYTCAAGAGAGCACAGGARGAAGTACTGGGTGATGAGAGATTCACAATAATGGAGGTGAACATTGCGAGAACACCAAARCTGATGTTCAAGGAGTACGTTGAAAACAGCAAGAAGAAGTTTYTGGGACARTACTTYGARGATAACAAAATCAGCAAGGAACTGTTCTGGGACAATCTAGAGCTACAGCTGGAYTTTGAAAAGYTGYTGACTGCMCAGATCACTGAACGAAAYGTGTTTTATTCWGTGGCTTGGGCYAACTTCATGGAGGGACTGATAAACCATTACATGGAGGAGGAGATAATACCTGGTGTGGAAACWGATGTTTGTCAAAAGATGCTGCAGCCGGCCCTGAAGCTGCTGTATTACATGAAAAAGTATGATGGCTTACAAGATTGCAAAGGTGTTGACCTGAAGGATAGAGAKATACCWACATCTTTCAAGAAGTTRCTCAGAGAATTTGATGATYTGTATTATAACACKAATAGTCAAGAACAGGATAAAAGATTGCAAAAGTTTGTGGATCAAGCTGAAAAGTATATTGAACTGTACTACATACCTGCCTTRGTGATGATGTTGATGGAAAGCATGAAGAACTACAACTACCTGGCTATCAAGGTCATTGAGGGGTTAGGACCGCTTTTCTATTATCTAGATCCTGAATTGGCTGTTCATGATGATTCCGAAGAAGAATCAGAGGAAGAGCCAATGGAAAACATCACTCCAGCCACACTTTTCTCCAAGCTTTTCAATGTTTCCTCCCTGTTATCAAAGGGTCTTTCTTTAGAACTGGCAGAACAGCTTACTAAAGAAATGTCCACCTACATTGAAAAGGAAGGTGAAGGCAAGATTGAACAATTTGAGGTTTATAAAAAATTCTTTTATCAAATATCGGATAACTACAAGCAAAGATTGCTCAATAAATTGTCGAATTCCAACTCTGATGATCCAATAAAGGAAGAAGATCTAGATAAACTTGAAGAGTCCTTAAACTCAGTATCCTTGCTAAACGAGAACCTTCAAGCGGAAGTTATGGGCATGTATTCCAAAAGTATAAAAGATAAGCAAAAGAAGGAAGATGTTGAAATAGACACTGGMTTCCGCACATTTGAAAGAATCTTCAGCATWGCCGTGGAGAATAAATGGATTTAAGARRAAAAAGGTCWWTTTTTYTKTWWAARTWAAWTATATATAAAGCTCAACTAAAKTCTGTGTCTTTCAAGTTTGTTGTTGTGGGTRGGCAACTCCTCATACTTGTGGTTTTTGAATTTCTTTAAGTTGATTTTCTTYTTTAATTTGGATGGCTTATACTTCTTGACAAATGAAAAGTCTCTGTTTTTGCTGTTGATCTTGACAAAGATGAACATACAGATGAATGCGACAAGAACAACACTAGGAATGATGATAATAATTTCCAAGATTGTCTTACCCTTACCGTACTTGCTGTGTTGTTTATCAGTGCCCCAATGTTTGAATTCCAAATCATCTCCGTTTTGCTTAACGATCTTTGTGCCTCTTATGATGGACAGCTTGACTGGATTCAAGGTTTCATCCAAAGGATGGAAGTCATTGTCAGACATGTAGTCAGGCTGGATTGTTAGCAATACTTTTTCTTCAAAGTCTGCATTCTTCAAGAATGACTCGTCAATGTGTATTGGTAAGAAGCCCTGCTTATTGGAGACCCACTCAGAGCTCCAGAATGACAATTGATCACTGTTTGATGAAACAACATCTCTTTTGTTCATACCTTGATCCTTTAATGATTCTGAGACATAAGTCAAATGAATTTTCACCTTGTCAGCAAACTCTTCATTGATATCATCATAAAAGAACTTGTAGTACCAATGAGCAAAGTATGTTTTGCCCATTTTCCAAACAGTGTTTTCCTTAGGAGCACAGAATGGCTCTGAGGTTAGTTGAACGTTGGTGTCAAACTCCTTGTTGTTCTTGTCCTGCTTGTARTATATCTTGTCCTTTGGATTCATCTTGTTGAAGTTAGCAGGAATACATCTCATGATCGGATTCAAGTCCCATTCATARTCTGGATCCTCATTAACCTCAACAACTTCAACGTGAACTTCACCMGGCTTCATACCCTTTGGCTTSCCCATTTCCTCATAGCTGAAGGTTTTTGTTTCTTCAATCTTGAAGTAAGTGGAGTAATCAATCAGGTTRTAGCCACCRWWTTTGATTTCGTGACCGTTRACTAACTTTGGCTTCATGGTCTTTGGAGATCCATCCTTTTTGATGGARACCCAGTGTCTYAAGTTRAAATCCTTTGTGGCAGTAGATTGAGGCTTAGCAGAAATGGTTATAATATCCTTGCTGTTGATGGATATGACTTCTGGTTGGACTTTTGTAACTATTGTTGTAGTTGTTAGGTCAATTGTTCTGATCCATGGAGCTAAAGATGTAGGCTCAACAGAYGATGAAGSARCRGAYGTGGTRGATGGTGTCAACGCRTTGACATTACCTAAGAGGGTRRYTATCAACAGAGATGATAGTACTATATTTTGTAGATCAACAARCATGAATAGTTAATTATTGGGAGTAAACAAATMTATRCAAAGAAAAACCACAGYTTYTATTCACTTGCGTTACAAATAAAATGATCCTTCARTACAATGGCTGTATATCTTAAAGATGCTTCTTTAATATATGTYTGGTGTGYTGWGGATTATACMTTGCTTWSWGATYATATATYYAAAGTATAATCCTTACCAATGTTGTGAAATAAGTCATCAACTGTGTCTTTTTTTTTGGTAYARATTTTGTTCACCKTGTGTAAAAAAAATTTATAYGGAKWYCCTGTGTAGCGTGTRGAAAGCGGGTTGTGTRCATTTTTTCCTTGGATAACCCGTACAGGGCAATTCTTCTCAATMRGYACTTCATRATGCTGAATAGGCCAAACCATACACTTAGAARAACCAAYAYATWCATGAAAGAATCTATAGACAAYATCAACAAGTCTCTYATTGAACACTTTGAACAGTTCAATGATCTYTTCAAGTCACAACTGTACCCCTTACTGGAAAGTACCAAAAAGGCYATAGACTCAGAGGACARTGCCCTGGCAGAGGAAGTATTCTACAACATCAATCTAATTCTTAATGACGAMAATGTKCTGAARRACATCTTTGAGGTTAACTCTATTCTACACAAGGAAATTGACACAAGCGATGATTTAAATACTATTGAATATGAACTGACAAAGAAAATCATCAAAAAGTATCACCCTCATGAAAAAAATGACAAATACAATGATTTGTACTTCGAGATACTGGGGGTCTACAACAGTTTGACATATTATAGATTCAACAAGAACTTCTTACCGGACATAGTGCAAAACATTTTGAAGCTGAAGATTAAGTATAACTCTGAAAACATAAAGCAGTACATAAACATTAATGATTTGAACTTGCTTTACTCCAATGTTGAGAAGAACCTGTCAGATGAAAATGCTACTAAGCTTAAGTTGAAAATGGATATAGAAATAGAAGGCCTGAAGGATAAGCAAAACAAAGAGAAACTTGATACTTTGACAAACAARTCAAAGRCAATSGARCAGGTYAATGTTGAGGAWAAGTTCAAGGGCTTGCTTCAAAGTTTGGATGATGTACTTCAGATCGATATGTAACTTAATATATTTGTTTTATAAAAATTGTGTTTTTGCAACTTTGCTAAGAGAGTTTGATTATGGTAAGTCACGTGTCAYACCATCAAAAATGGGCACAGTCGCATCCATCACGCGTAACTACACCATTTTTACTTTTTTCTCAAGCTTCTGATCTGTATTCCTTCAATGAATCTATCTGAATGATAATGATACAGAGATACAATAATATCAACCCCAACGGAAGCTTGAAGTCAGTAGTATTTATATTCATATCAATATGAGCAAAGAAAATAATTTTAAAAACAGCTCTAAGCAAAAGTATAAGTTCAACCAAATTCAACCTATAAAGCTCCAATCAAAAAGAAAGTTACAGAAAACAGAGGACAATACAAATGWCAAGAAKGAAACTCCAATTTTAGATGTTAATGAAATGTTCAAGYATGAAGAAGCTGACACAACGGATTCAAGTGTCATCAAAAAGGCATCTCCAAATGAGAGTTCTATTCTCATATATGGGCARGCCAMTAAGCCATCCAGAGCGAGTATAAAGAGAAATCCCAAAATACARCAAACTAGTAGTATAAACAGTCCCAYAGCTCTTAATAAAGTGCAGAATAATAGTAACCTCAGTAATATRTCCTCATTCAATGGATCACCTTTRAGAATAGTKCCCTGTCARAACACATTCATGAATAATGACTTTTTGGAAATAGACAGTATAGGCAAATCAGAAAAGCCAGGGGACAGTCCMTCTCARTCAGGTCAAAGACAACTGAGGGTYAGTAGATCAYTATCAGCCATGAGTCGACCATCTCCMCAAAAGGCAAATGAAGAAGAAAGASTCACTGATGATACTTCACACTTGATTAATGCAATGTTTGAAAAAATACCCCACCTAGCGGACCAAGAGATCCATGAGGACGATGAACATGATGTTGATATAGAGAACAAGAACAATGAAAAGAAACTGAAGCAACTTGCGTTCATAAAGCAAATGAAGGAGGATTTTGGGTCTGACTTCTTGGAYTCYACCAATGACTCSACTGAAATAACTGAGATYAAAGTSGTTGAAGAAGAAAAMGAWGAAATGRARKYMTCYGAGTMTAGTGACTCCTCAGACGATGATGAATTGTTTGATATGATGGAAAAGACTCTTGARAARAGGAAAAATAAYACKGARCCTTACTCYAATGGTTTGRTCACMAATGAAGATGATATAAAATTTTAYGAWGTTGACACCACCTTGGTTAAGGARKCMTTGAAGTATACGACMTTTCAAMARGACACTAARGGCATAAGWCCWCATTTGTTTTTGAGACTACTRATTCTTAAGGTTATCAAGGACACTGATGCACAAGGTACAATCATCTTGAAATGCTGTGATTCCAATGAGGCTATTTATACAATCATATTGAATGACGTGTGGACTCGAGAATCAGACGGGATTGAAACATACAAGMMACATGAAGTCATTCACATAACGTCTTTGCTGCAAAKCCAAAACAGCGAGAACATGACGGATGACATGAAGACACTGTTATTTAACAAAACTATAAGACTAAGCAAARAAGATTCATTGTTCATTGTTACCTCACCAGACATTCTTATTTCAGGAACGACTCTGGCAGATGCAATAACATGTCAAAGACAAACTGTTATTAAGAGAAATTTTGGATTGCTAAGCCAGCCAAGCATTGTTCTGAACAGGGGTATTATCATCCATGAGCTCTTCCAAAAAGTTGTCAGAAAGTTGATCACTCCAGAAACTGTCACAAAGCAGGAACACGATAAAGACGAAATGAACCCAAATTTGATGTATGACAAAATAATGACCTTGTTYAAGCACGGATACCTAACACAACTGYTGAAAAAGATTGTTGYTAARCATAARTAYGACGTGRTTATATCAGACGAGGTRGAGTTGGATGAYTTTATAGAATCGTTACAAAGACAGTTTTTGCCAATCATTGAGACATTCATATTTGARTTTCTATGTCAGGAYACMGAGTCCAARCTTGTYAATGTCCAGGGGCAYTCYCCATTGAGRATAAAAATGAAAGATGTGTTGAAAATCGAAGAGCCTGTAGATTCCTCCATTTTTGGTATCAAGGGTATMATYGAYATGACYATCAACACAACWCACGGYTAYATGCCCTTRGARATCAAAACYGGGAAARACCGTAGTTTAAAACATGCAACACAGACATTGATCTATGCCCTGCTGCTYTGGGAAAARTAYGGYGTYCAAATTGATTACTTCTGGATTCTTTACTTAGGTGACATGGATGYGTCAGGRAARGAYACTGGAAGCTTTTCCAARATCAACAGTGTTTTGAATAAAGTTGACTTTRACGAGTTCAAACGAATGATMAATTTYMGAAACACACTGAWAAATTTCTTTGACAATGAATACATCATGGAATCACATGGAAATGAAAAGGACATTGAAGATGTGCTCAAAATTCCTRRCTTGTTRACCGCAGGRAAGAGYACCTGYGAAAGACAATGTTGTTGTCAGGATGTATGCACTGTTTTGAATAGACTTGAAAGGGTCAATAAACCTGARTTTGCCAATWCAAAGCAGGAGTCAGATGATCCACAAGTGAAACTTTCAGTGGATTCAAATGTRCTRCTTTCAGGAGAGTATGTGAATCAACTAYTAGGCTCATTGTCTCACAAAGATCTGCAATTCTTTCTTAAATACTTCAAGGCYTTRCARGTKGAAGAYAARGAAAACGAACTTGATGTCAATGGATATTTCTTACAGTCCAGTGTATTAAAAAACAACTCCATTGGTATGATGAGTCTTGTTAGTATAAGAAACTGTGCTAATTTGAGCAAAGAGGGAACTCAAATATCTGACATAATAAGGCAAAGTATGAACAGTGAGAAGGAATTAGAAGGAGATATTGATGATGTTGAAAATGATGACAAATTTGAAATGGTCTTCAAATTTGATAATTATAAAATAAATGAATCCAATGGCTTGAATGTTTTTGACCCGTGTATCCTTAGTGATGAAATAGGTCATTTTAGACTCGACTATGTGACTGTTCGAGATATAAACTATTCATCAGGTATTATAAAAGTGCTTGGAACTCAGGACATTACTAAAAAACTAGGCAACAAAATTGTGGACACCAACAATAGTAAGATCCTGTATAGATTAGATCTGGCCAAATATGACATGCCCAAYAAGATTGCCAAGTACAATCTTGTTTCCTTACTYGAGAAGCGCAACACAAATYTAAAGAATTTAATAGTTAACCCTGAATACAATTTAAATTCTGATGATCCAAGAATCTTTAATAGCATTGAYACAWCTATGGTGAACTGGGACTACTTAAATCCAGATCAAACWTTGGCCTTGAAAAAATCCTTATCTTGTGAGCGGTACTCTTTGATMAGGGGWATGCCTGGAACTGGTAAAACWCARGTGATAACYGAGCTAATCAATGCACTTGTTTCCAATAATAAAAAGATTCTGATAACYAGTTTCACTCATTCTGCAGTKGATAACATGATCTTGAAGTTATTTGAAAATGAYAAGCTGGACCCATCAATGTTYAAAATTTTAAGAATAGGTACAAACCTGGCATCCATCAATRCCAARAAYCACAAATTCACTGTTCCWYACCAAGTTGAGCATGGAMTCATMCAAAATCATGAAGACTTRAAGAAACTTGTTGATGAATGTAATATAGTGGCCACAACMTGTTTGTCTGCCAATAATTATTTGATCCATGAAAAAATGGCCGCAGGTAAATTTGATTACTGYATATTRGACGAGGCCACTCAGGTTAACTTACCTATTAGTTTGAAGCCTCTAGAATGGTGTAAGAAGTTCATATTGGTAGGAGACGATAAACAGTTGTCTCCATTGGTGAARAGTAAAAGAGCCTCGTTGCTAAAAGAATCTTTRTTYACGAAGATGAGTAAACTAGATCCAGAAAACGTAACAAACCTAACAATMCAGTAYAGAATGAATCAGGACATAATGGAAATAAGYAATTATYTGGTYTAYAACAATATGYTAAAATGTGGAGACTTCAAYAAGGAAAGATTGCTACCAAGATACAAAACCGATTGCTTTGACAAAACTAGTCTAGAATATAAGGTCTTAAACAATGAACAAAGTGTCTTATTTATTGACTATTCTAAACTAAATGAGGATAAACGRTTTGAAGATRTGGTGGTRAAAAATTCGTTAGTAAACTTTGGTGAAATTGATCTGATAAARAAAGTCATTGGCATATATGAACAACGAGYYCCTGATRGTGATYGTGACGAATTTGATTTAGTCAAAGACACGGGTATACTGTCGATTTATAGAGGACAATTAAACGAAGCTGTTTATGAAATAAACATTAAAAAGAAAAACAACTTTGARATTTTGACAGCTGATCAGTTTCAGGGAAGAGACAAAAAGCTGATAATCATWTCATTYGTCAAAAGCAGGYTKAACAATMACAAAGACGATGGMAAACTTGATGAAGACAGTATTCTGAATGATCTAGAGAGAATAAATGTTAGTTTAACCAGAAGCAAATGCAAACTGATAATGATCGGTAACAGTGCTAGCTTGCAAAAGATACCAGTCATGAACAAGTTCATCAATGAGTTCTTGCTCAAAGATAAGGCAAAGTATGTACATGAAATGSTTTARTAKATACTGRCAGTACTATATATGATTTGTGGATTGCTTTATTCGCTACGCGGTCAAATTTGAGATTTATGCGCGCTACCAATATACGATACCATAAGGTTTTGTTTTGYTTTTCCCTGTTTCCTTYTTTTKTTTTTCYTAAACGTAAAGTGGTTATTTTTTTATRMAGATTTGTTAATCATCACTTRATTCATRYSAACCCAAGCATCAAAWTAYATARCAACATCTCTACATATAAAAYATGAGACTCAAAGTTGACTTTCACAAYGATAATAACTTRGATGACACAATWTCACTWCGAGAYTTGGCTCAYAAGCCWTAYTATGTTGAYATGAAGCCCTTGGTGGATTCAAAGTCYTACGACTCYAAGATTCTAGATACACTYATAGTGCCTTCCACTTCAGATCAAGACAAATATCAGATCATACAYYTGACYAAYAARGGTAGCTTAATTATACACCACATCAACAAWCATCAGGGAGATGTGTCCACAAAAATATACACATCAATTATTGATACGGAAGACCTATATGAACAAGACATGAAATACTTATACTTCAACGAGTTGTTGAACTGTTTACTAGTTAAGCTGAAGARTAACATCACTTTGTTGAGCTTGATCAACTTTAAAAAAATAAACAAGATCATAGAGAAAAATCTTGATAGAAGCGTTAATTTRAACATTATACAGAACCAAACATATGTYSTGCTGACTTATCAAATAGGAAACATAATAAAGTTCTTYATATGGGATAGTAACACAACACGGTACTTGAAGCTTAAAATTCTCAATTTAGATGAATATAAGAGGCTTAAGAAACAATCTAAGTTGATTAGTGTAGAGTTTGTAGATGATATAGAAACAGACATTTTTCTCTTATTTGAAAATGATGTCATGATTTACAACATCAACAGTTCAAGCATCCTGAACAAAGATTCTCCATTGAGAATTATACAAAATAGTGCAAATATTAGGCATAGTGAAATTATAAAAATGATAGATCAAGATGTTTCCAGTGCTTCAAATGACACACAAAGCATCAAGAGTGCAAAAAAGAAAACGATATATGTGAAGTTCGTAGGAACACTAAAGGATGATATTACGGGTGCATTGAGGGTTGTTGATAACCGGGGTAATGTTTATATTTACAGTCAGCAAAACTCTAGCTTATTAATATTTGATGATAAATTGATATTGGAAAATGATAACGCTTTGATAGACCGTGTTGAAGTTGATTTTAGGAACGTCAAAACCATATTTGTTTATACAAACGATGGTAAAAATGTGGATATTTGTTTCAACAACTATTCAGTTTTGAATCTGGATACATCAGTTGTTGACTTGAAGAACAATAGATCTATACATATCCTCAATGACTTTGTGATTCACATTGATTATAAAGAAATTTTTATTTCAGGTGTGGAGATAGATTACGACGTTATATTGGAAAAATGCAGCTTTGATCATAGACCCATGAATATCATAAATCTGATAAATAAACTATACGAAGAAGATCCCAATGCAATAATCACAGAGTATCTTGACCTAATAAGATCTGTGTATAGCAAATTACTGATTTTGAAGACTGATTTGGCCAAAAGCAGTGACATGGTTTTGCAATTTTTCAACAACAAAGCTATAAAGTACATGCTGCCCTTAGATGTAGTCATGGAAGTTAACAASAACAAAGAGTTTCAGAAGGAATTTATCAGTTACCTTCTTGAAGTGAAAAGATTGTTAATTAACATAGAGAAGGGAGATGCGGAAAAATACAACTTCTTTTTCAATGACAAAGTGATTATWGATAATTACAATTTTTTTATCTACAACGAAACAATTGCYGAAAGTTCCAATGATTATCTATTTGCAGCTATAGATGAAAGGCTTTTGGAATACTACATAGAGAAAGATATTAAKTTGGTTGATATATTTCTCAACAATGAGAGCACAAAATGTAGACTCAAAAGTGATTATATCTTAAGCAAGCTCTTAGATTTATTGAAAGAAAATAATAATCARGATGTTGTGTCYATTCTGAAGGTTATTATGACATATTGCATAAAAAATGAGAGTTATAGACAAGGCTTTGAGATAATACTAAGYYTAGACCAGTTTATGWCWCATGTTGAWATCCCTCARGATTACTTATTCAAAGTTGCAATTTCATATTTGATCGAAATGTTTGGTTACTTGTTTGGTGAAAAGGCTGCTATGRTTGACGAATCCCAAATTGACATGTTTATTCAAATAGTTTCTGAAACAATGTYCATGAACTCTGAAATCGTGAACAACTCRCTATACTTAAAGTCCATATTTCTCCAAACCAATGACGGCATTTACTTTGATGGCTTAGAAAAGGACGTTTTTACTCATTTTTGCCAAAAGATCCGTTCTTTCMAGCCAAAGACGTTTTWTAGAGACTTTTTGGAATTCTACGCCTTTGCAGACAACAACAATGTTATATTAAACACCTTGATAAATTATTACATAGAGACGGATGATTTCTTCACCTTTCCAAGTATACTAAACAAACTGTATGATCTGCTCAACAACAATATCAAGAARTGGATGCCTTTTGAAGTCATGAGTCTATTAAACGACAAGGAGTCTTCATTGAGTTCAGGATGGGAGAATGAAAAATGGTTYAAGAAGTATATGCAAATAAAATGTTTGGTATGGAAGGAAATGCAAGAGGAYAGCAAAATTTTAAGTTATTAYTATGAAGACAAGGAAAATGGRCTATCMGTGTGTATGAAGTACATCAAAAGTTTGAATCAAGATSAAAACCGYTATGCCCAAGCAGTTGAATATYTGGGWTCAYTGATCTCAARTGATTATCAAGAATGGWTGGTCTACATTGATGAGTTCTCTGAAGTTATAGATWTTAAGAATATA
Source organism: Hanseniaspora opuntiae (assembly GCA_001749795.1). Classification (NCBI taxonomy): domain Eukaryota; kingdom Fungi; phylum Ascomycota; class Saccharomycetes; order Saccharomycodales; family Saccharomycodaceae; genus Hanseniaspora; species Hanseniaspora opuntiae. Next base: position 1,028,377 of record LPNL01000002.1, read on the forward strand.
CCGGAATTCATTAAGATATCTGATTTGAACGCCATCATGTTGAGATCCTTGATGAATAAATATGAGCGAACWTCTACAGTAAAGAAAGTTTTCAATGCCAACAATGCTGTTGCCAATAAACAGGTGAAATATTTACATAATAAAAAGCTCAATGAGTTTACTGAGATTCAATGAAAAAAATATATATTTATATRATGTGCTTAAGATAACAAAAACTTGACTACACAGTCATTGTAATAGAACAAATCATACAAGTTGTTYTCCTTTGATGAGATCAGCTTATTYAAATCATTCAAAGCTTCATCAAACAACTCCAAGTTYTTRTTGATAAYGTCGTAGTGGTACTTGAAAATAACRTTGACAATTCCGTTCCAAATTTCAAAGTCTTTGTTACTTTCAATTCCCTTGGAYACCTTTACCAACARTTTCTGTATGTGTTGTGGGTTGGACATTAATTGGATATCCAGGTTCACTTGGGAAATCGATATACTCTTCAAGTGACTCAAGAAGAGTTCTTCATTATCTTTACCCAAAAGCAGYTTTTCAAACGTGGTGTTATATTCYTTCAGTTTAGGTGCGTTGCTCATGGTTATATCCTCTTCAACATCATCASTCTTATCATCATTCTTGGAAACAATACCCTGTCTCTYCTTGACATCCGCATCCAAGTCCTTTTTCAACTGAATGAAGAAYGATTCTTTCTTCTGTTCATTTGGTTTCAAAACACCTTCCTTTGGCTTGGATCTCTTTCTCAAGGTTTCTATATTCAGTAACTTCTGCATGTTTTGCAAACCCAAGTTACCCTTGGTACTCAAAGTGACTAGTTCTGGGGCTATTTGTTCTTTGGTTTCATAGAATCTGTTGATGATAAAATCGGAATCCAACTCCTTTCTTTGTTTCAATTTGGTTTGGTTGTGCTTGTTGTTGTCTTGGTTTCCATTTGGAAGATTGATTCTAACAAATTCTTCGTATTGCATGTCTCTTAGTGAAATGAAGCTATTGGCATCGTTTGATATGTTGAATATGGACTTGTTCAACCATAAACAAATACCATTCAGGTTCAAGTGGGTGGTGATCAAGAACTGGTCATTTTCACTGACATCAAAGCTGGTGATTAATTCACTGTTATCAACAATGAACCCATCAATGCAGAACCCTGTTGAAATATCCCAGATTCTTAAAGTAGAGTCCAAAGAAGTGGTTATCAAGTACTTACCGTTGTTATAGAATTTCAAGTTGTTAACCTTGTTGAAATGACCTTCTAAGGATCTGATAACCTTCATGGAGTTGGTGTCTATAATCAAAACTCTAAAGTCGTCATCAGTGACAACAGCAATCAAGTCATTCAAGTGGCAATATTCAAACTTCAAAATATTGATGTCATCATCAAGCTTCAAAGACTGTTGGATCTTGTTTCCGTAATAATCCCATTTACCTATGACACCATCCAATGAACAAGAATACAAGAATTGGTTCATGTTGTCAATTTCACAACCTACAATCTGCATCTTGTGAAGACCCTTGAATCTCTTTTTGAAGGTCATGGACTGTAAGTTGTACACTTCTAAGGTACCGTTGATCATACCAACAATACCAAAGTTCCCACATGGTGATATGGAGGAGACACARACATTGGATTTATCATTCTTCAAAAAGTCTTGTAAGGTATGTCTTTCAGTGTTGTAAATCTTCACAACTCCAGAGTTTTCAAAGTTGATTAACAAGTTGTTGTCCCATTTTGATTGCTGGTTCAAGGACATGGMCTTTGGAACACCGCCCAAGTAAGAAGTGTTTTGGCTGTTCAGAACACCTGGTATCTTGACTTTATTGTTTTTGTTTGTGAATCTTGTGGATTGAGTCAATTTTCTTGTRGAGAATTCCCACAGTGAGTCCTCAGATGCTGAAACAATGAAATGACCCTCAGAGTCCTTGAATCTGACTAATGATGGTGGTTCCTTGTGACCTTGTAAGGACTTGTACAATCTGGCGTGAACAGTCAGTGTGCTGTCGTTTTCATGAGATTGGTTGGTAACAACGTTGTTGTCCTCAAAGATAAACATTTTGATAGCATTGTCATTACCTTGGGTTATGAACCCGTTTTTGGTGGATAGGTATCTGAAGCTGATTATGTTGTCGTGCTGGGCCATTAATTCTTGTTGGATCTTCTTCATTACTAAATCATAAATTATTATGGAACCCTTGTCAGTTGTAATCAGCAATAGGTTGTTGTAGTCAGCAGGAATGCACATGTTTGTGATGTTCCCATCCAAGTTCAAATTCATCTTTTTGGTAACASTATCCTTCTTAACATTAATGAATTCAATGTGGTTTGTAGTTTTATGGCATATCACCATGTGATCCAAAATAGGGACATTGTTGAACACCTTGATGCCACTTGGTATTAGGTTRGTGTGTATAAGCTTACAGGTTCTTAGATTGATGATGTGATAGCCAYTTTCAAAAACAGCCAGTATTTTGTTCAARTAAGTAGGAATATGTTCAAATCCTAAAAACTTGTTRTTGTAGTCATAATCAGCAAGGAAAAAGTTACCATGGTCTTGTATAACAATTYTGAAGTCATCAACAACRGTTTCATTGTCTGGAACATTACTTTCAGTGGCTGTGGAGAACTCCTGCTTGAACTTTTTGCAAACAAGGACGTGATTTTTGTTTGTTATGAAGACAACAAAGTCATTCAAAATATCAAACTTGACAATCTTGTGAGTCAAYTCGTTTTCYTGCTTGTAGCTRCCTATGATTTTGTTTCTAAAGCAAACAATRAATGTTCCRTCTGCTAATAAAACATACACATAMCCACTCATATCGGTTTTCARCTGGGCAATTTTRTTTTTGAATATTTGAGATTTGAACAAAATGTTGAAGTTTTTCAAAGAGTAGATGATGTATTGAGACCCAATGGAAACGGTTACATAATCCATGGATAGGTTAATGTCAAAYAGGTCCTTGTTAGATGTAGGTGATGAGAACTGAGAAAGGATTTGGTAAGGCTTGAAAAGCTTTGAGGAGTTGATGATCTTCGTCTCTTCAGAAGACTCCAACTTGACCTTCTTCAAATCATTGGCRATATCAGTCATTTTTGCAAKTWATGKATCAGATAATAGAATGATGTCTGGTGATTYGATTCTACTYTTTMTGTATTGATATATATGGTTTTGTWATATYAGGTACCTTTTCACAAATAYAATTATATGAAAAAAAAAATAATARTTGTAGGAAAAGGCATGATTGAGTGCGWATTGCGAAATGGCCAAATTAGGAAATCCCAGTGGGAGTTSTTCTTTTTTTKTGGAAAAAGAAATGTTTGCTGTRRTGGTCACATGACTGGTTTCTTTTCCSCATCAACAAATTTGAATCATTGTTATTGGAACACAGAAACACATCATTAACCCCATATARCATACAGTRTAGRARGGACACTCAGWCCCTYGYTTAAYATATATAWGARGTTTCAAAAAAAGTCGTAAAWATATTGATTCATAATAGGGTATATAACAGATGGTGGAAACTATRTATGCACTTAGCTGGAACCGTAGTTACAGGTCAAGGAGTACTTCAAGTCGTAGTTAGTGTCGTAGACACCCCAATGTCTTTCAACATCTGAGCTGGAACCGTCATCAGCGGTGGCYAATGGYTTGGTAGGYTCRTCTTGCAACTCAAACATGTTGACATCAATGCCGTARGCYAACAAGGTACAGATACCCTCTTGGAACAAGTCAGAGGCATTGTCAACAGTCAATGGGGCTTGGCCAGAGGTTAGTTCAGTACCGCCAGTTGGAGCACCGGTTTCACCAACAGCAATGTAGAAGTCGTCAGTGCCCTTGGCTTCCTGGATGGCCTTGACGGCTTGCATGACATCATCRACTARGGAGTGGGACTGGTTGTTGGCAGTTTGGTATTGCCAGAATGGGAAGGCRTTGACCATGATGTARTCRGCAGCTTCRATGGCTGGGGCATTGGTRCCGTTAACCCAGATGTTCCAGGAGTCAACAGTACCAACAGAGACATCGCYGTATGARTTACCGTCCTTGTCTGAAATGTCGGACAATAAAGTCTTGATTTCACTGATCTTGGAGGCAAGGGATTGTGGGGTCAAGTCACCTCTGTACAAGGCTTCAGAACCAACGGAAATACCAGCGATGGAGTCCTTGGAGATGGTTGGCAAGTATGTGGTCAAGGCAGTCTTTTCAGCTTCAAAGTGRKCKTCATCAACTTCCCAAAYACCCATCCAAACCTTCATYTGRGTGTTTGAGTTCAAGGCAGAGGCAATGTTTTCCAACATGTTACAGTCRCTGACAGCGTAGGTCTTGATGTAGTTGGTGAAGGCACTGGCCTTTTCCAAGGCTTCACTCCARCTGGMTGWGTCTCTACAGTTACCRTCARCACCRCTAGAGGCAACGTTGATACCTAGGGTACCAATGGCATAGGCRGWTTGGGTGAAAAGAGAAACTGCTAAAAGAGCAATAGTWGTGATTGATGAGTATTGCATGGTGTGGTTAAAAGAAAAATATAGCAAAAGATTGGGTTTATAGCAAAAAAAACAATTGAARTTTMTAAGTTATTGTATCAACAAAAGGGKKGTTTTTTTTTCTTTRRAWTAAGCAAGTACTATTTCTTTGGATTTTTCCTTMATTATTATTAARTTTAAATARCTTCARTAAACTGTCTTTCTWKAAWAGTAAATATATCTACRAGACAAACTTGATTTACAAWTGATCTCAGTATAGAAAAAACACAATGTCGCTTTGTTATTTTTAGCATTGTATTTTCCCAGTGCGATCTGTGACTGGCGAAAATCATAAAAAAAAWTTTTCACCGCCTTTGTCAGTGACACTAACGTGCTTCTATAATTAAACACGGTCTAGAATATACCAAAACGTGACTACCAAAATATTAACAATCTATATAACTACACATCAAACTTGGTCAGCGTTATCATCACAGCATCCTCAGCAGTGATCACATGGCTGGACAGTGGSACCTCATTGTCGAATATCTCCAGAACATTCCCTATTTGCTGYTGAAGGTTGACATCTCTCACCTTGAACAGGTTGTCCAGGTTGTACACTGAGTTGAACACCATCAGGACCTGTGTGGGGTTCTCAGCATCCTTCACYTTGATCCCCTTTCTCAATGGATCCTCTCCCCTGGTGACTTTTTCAAAGTTGTTTCTCAGTATCTGGTTYTGGAAGGACTTCGAGTGGATGTCCCCGCAGTTTATTAACAAACTCTGGTCATACCCCTCCTTCTTGATGCATCCCAAGTACAGGTTCTCTATGCTGTCGACCATTCTGATTGTGTACCCTATGTTGTCCCTGTGGATGTTCAGGTTGTCTTTCCCGTATGCYTCCTCTGGTGTGACRATTTCYCTTGTTTGTTTATTCACAGTGACTCTCACATTGGTTGGTATCAACTGGTTGGACAGCTCCAGCAGCTCAGCYTCGCCGATCTGGATGTACTTCGTTTGCTYGTAYTTGCTGCTAGCCTTYTTGTTTGGRTGCTTCATGGTCACGGAAATACCCTCTCTGTACAGGTTCAGCATGTCCTTCTTCACCKCAACATCACCCTGGTTGATCAGTTTGTTGAAGGGCAATGTGCTGATCTTAGGCARCTTGGAGCAGTACTTCAACAGGGGCATGTATTTCTTCTTGAAGGTGCTTTTGACCARGTACTCTGGTGTRATGAAGTACTGCAGGATGGTTGACATGATCACGGACTTGGTGGTTTTCTTTTCAGTCCCCGTGTATGGCTTTTCCTCCAAGTTGTCATTCAGAATAACCAGCTCATTGACGTTGTAGATCAAGCACGCCTTGGCTACCTGGTACAGAACATTGGTGATCTGYTCAAGATTCTTGCAATTGCTRATMATYGAYGTTCCCACACAGATCGARAATCTGCACTTCTTGCTAGGCARCTTGATGGTCTTTGTCTTTCTGGTKGYCAGCTTAGGAACCTTTGTCTTCTCCTTGAGAACCCTCTTGACCTTCTTGTTCTTTTTGGCCTCCTCAGCCTTGGCCTTCAGCTTGTTGACTTTCTGGACCTTCTTCTCGGTTCTGATCTTTTTTATGTTCTCCTTCTTTGCCTTCATCTTGTTGTTGACYTTCTTCTTGATCACTGTGTCTTCACTCCCATCGTTGAACTTGACCTTGGTCCCCATTGGTTCGTTTGGTAYTTTAAAGCTGTTGGATGCCTTGTTGACATGTGATGACAGCCCCATTGTATTCTGTTACTGTTGTGTTGCTTYGATGGYTTTTTTCTATGYTAATGAACARTATAAGGTATACAAWTCAATTGAATACTTGTAATTTCTTTCTTTTTTTTTTCTTTCTTTCTTTCTTTTTTTTTTGAAACTCAAAATTTCCCTTTTTAGTTAAAACCTTYACAGGAGTAARAAGAAAATAGAAATATAGCCTAAAGTCACATGACTGCACAGCCACACAACMAAACAATATCAAARTAYATCATACACTAAATTACTCTGTTTTATATATAACTTTTCTTTTCTAAAACWTTGCTTAATAACAAATTATAAATGAGCAGTGCTGTTTTGGTGAATCTTACCGTTGAAGGTCCAGTCTTGGACAAAGGCTTGRACAGCATGGGTTTGGTCCCAGGTGGCCATGTGACCAGCATCGTATATTCTCAAGAAGGTTAACAAACCRGCGTTCTTGTATTGACCAACTTCCTCTTCATCAACGTACCAAGGAGCCAAGGTCTTGCTRCTGTATTCTTCATGGTCAGGGTAYTCAAAGACATTTGTCCACTCTAGGTTACCCAACCAGTTACARATRAAGTCCTTGTCACCAGCATAGATCAAGACTGGCACTTCAGAGTCAATCAAGTACTTGACATCCTTGACAAAGTCCGGTCTCATCCAGTCACCAGTGAACAAGAAGTTTCTGTTGATSTCAAAGTTACAGCCTTCAAAGTCCTTGTCGATTTGGGATGGATCAATACCAATTGATTCCTTGACCCATCTTTGGTTCAAGAATGAGGAAACATATTCAGTTTCTTCGTAACACAAGGTTCCCTTACATTCCTTTCTAACATCATACACATTCTTACCRGTTTCTTGGTATGGACCCAATTGGGCRTTGTTACAGTACAAGGCAGCAGGGACACAGGTCCAAACAGACTCGGTRTTGTAACAGGCATCAATTAGGGACAAGCATCTTGGCAAGGTTTCCAACATGGTGTCACACTCCTCAGGACCCAAGACAGGGTCAGCACCTGAGCCAACACCACAGGCCATGTCATGGTAGGCTGGGTATTGGTGCAATGGATCAGTCAACCCATTACCAATCATAACAGATGTCAAGTTGAATGATCTGTCTTCATGAGTCAAGATTTCCTTGGAGAACTGTGGAATGTAATGACCAGCATAGGACTCACCAGCAATGTGGAARTCGTTCTTTGTCAATTCTGGGAACTTGGTGAAGAACAAYTCCAAAAAGGCATAGAAGTCCTTACCAGCAGCAAAGGTGTCACTGACACCTTCAGAGTCAGTGTAGGAGAAACCGGTGCCAACAGGTTGGTCCATAACCAAGACATTGGCGTGCTTGTTCCATGCGTCTTCATTGTAGATTGGRTTCAAGTCYTCATCAATGAAGGCTGGACCAACACCCAAGAAGTTRGAACCACCAACAGTGGCACAACCTGGACCACCGTTCATGAAGATAACAGTAGGGTCGTTTTCTGGGTCRGATCTGGATTGCCAGAAAATGAAGAAGAAGTGCTTGTCCTCATCCAAGATGTCCAAGTAACCAGAGTACTTCTTGGCATTAGGTTCCAAGATGTCCAAGACACTTTGTTGCTTGGARGAAACACCTTCCTTTTGGTGGTCAATCAATCTGATGGCGTAGTTGTCMCCAACCTTGAATTGGTTAGTGATAACTTCAGTGGCATGGATGGCACCATTTTTCAAGTCATCAATGGCCTTGTGCAACTTGGAAGAAGTCTTTTCCTTKTCAGAGTACAACAAGTCATCAACGTTCATTGGCAACTTCATGTTACCCATGGAGTAGTCCTTGTTGAAGTATTCTGAAATGTCCAACTTGTCCATGATGTTTTTCAATAGAGTCAGTCTGTGGTCYTTTTTGGAGGAAGGCAATTCATGGTTGTTGTTTTCAAAGGAGTTTTGGAACAGATTGGCTTCAGCAGAGATAAGAGAAGCACAAGCGGCAGTGGTAGCCAAAGTACTAAATTTCATAATGTGGTATTTTTTTTTTATAATTAATAACTTAGGTTGTATTGATTATACTATAAGTTATACTGGTTACTTGTTATTATTTTTAATAGAWTAARCAAATAKAASAAWTKWTATGTTCTATCCARAATAGTAAAAACTTTTATATRATTAMCACTTTSTCTTATAAATGATAACAGYTTTATRTACAAACAGAGTAGATTCTTAGAGTGAATGAGAGGTTAGATAACAGAAAATGAAAGGGGGTGTTTATTATATACTCTGCGCATATAATAATTTTTTTGGCTAACACTAAACTTAAAATGTTTACACAAATAATATTACCGCTGTTAAGGATATACGCTTTGATAAAAAAAATGAGCCATACACATCGGAGATTAGAGGGACTAACAARCAAAAAAAAAAGGCACTTCYCAATTGGGAAATGTCATGTGACTAGCCATGTTCAAGATAAACACACACAACTACTTTCAAAGAAAAAAGAAAAGAAACAATCATCAATTSAAAGAAAACTAAAAATTACCTATTTGGGAAATTTCTACMTATTTCTACTTCTTTTTTTTCTTTTCTTTTTAACAGAACAAAAAAACTTAACAAGATGGATAATATAGAAAAATCAATTAAATTTCAATACTTATCWTCAWAAAMTTTGTTAAWCAARTAAYAGATATTTAYACAAGAAACCAAATACAAAKATGTCATCAGTAGCTAGCTCTACTTCCACCAGTAGATTAACATCTACAAACATCATTTTACTGCAAAACTTAATCAAAAGAGATCCAGAATCCTACAGAGAAGAGTTTTTGCAACAATTGAACCATTATGCCACTATCAGGGACATCTTTCTATTGAGTGAACAGGCCAACACCGGATCCTCAGAACAACAACAACAGTTGGACTTACTGAACGATGATGAAAGTGTGCCAACCAACACCAATGCCAACTTCAGCACAAAGAACATTGATAACCAAATCGTCACTGACTTTGCTGAACTAATCGGGTTCATTGCCTCTGTTTGTCAGTGTTACCCAAAAGAAACTGAGAACTTCCCATTGGAGTTGAAGACMCTGATAATYGACTACTACTCTATATTGAACTGGGAACTGAAGGAAAAGATCATAGTTTCCTTGACAATGATGAAGAACAAGAAGTTCATCACTCCAGAGCTATTGATCGGTGTGTTCTTCCCTATCCTACTGAAGCCAGTCACTCTAGCTGATGCCACCCACTCCAARCTTATCAAAACCATATGTTACGACAACTTGGTGCAGTTGCTGAGAAACGCCAACAACTTGAAGGGGAAGAAGAAGGATGTCAGATTAAACAAGGCCACCCAAGCCCTATGTTTCAACATGTTGGAAAACGGGGGCAAGGAGGCTCTATGGGCCTGTAAGTTGACCAAAGAATTATGGTTGAGAGGTATCTGGGACGACTCACGTACTGTTGAGATCATGACCCTTGCCTGTACAAACTCTGACTTGAAGATTTTCYTGAGTGGTGTTCAGTTCTTCCTTGGTGCCGATAAGGAAAGAGATGACTTAACTCAACAGATGCTTCATGAGGACGATGACGAGGATGAGGATCTGGCCACCCTAAGACACAGACTGCAAATCAACAAGAAGTCCGGAAAGAGAGCCAAGAAGATGACCGCTGCTGTGTCCAAGTACAACAAGAAACAAAAGAAGCTCCAATCCCACCARATGGTCAACTACTTGAACTTCTCYGCCATCCACCTGTTAAGAGATCCYCAGGCATTTGCTGAGAAGTTGTTCGTCATTTTGAACCAGGGCATGCTGCCAATTTCAAAGCAAAGATTGCAGCTGAACCACAAGATATACCTGATGCAGCTGATCTCCAGAATGGTTGGTTCCCACAAGCTGATGGTGTTTGGTATCTACACATACTTCCTGAAGTACCTGACTCCWAAGCAGCAAGACGTCACAAAAATCCTGGCCTCCGCTGCAAACAGTTGTCACGACCTGGTGCCTCCAGAGAACATCATTGTCATGGTCAAAAAAATCGCCAATGAGTTTATCTCCGAGGGTGTCAGTTCAGAGGTCTGTGCGGTTGGTTTGAACACCGTTAGAGAAATCCTGACCAGACAACCACTGGGTATTGAGGGATACCTGTTGCAGGATCTGATTGAGTACAAGGACTCCAAGAACAAGAGTGTTGTCAATGCCGCCAAGGGTCTGCTGTCCCTGTACAGAGAAATCGCACCTGAAATGCTGAAGAGGAAGGACAGAGGTAAACTTGCTTCTATACAGCTACAGAACGACGACAAGGAAGGCGATGAGTTCAAGAACATCAGATTCGGTCAAGACACCGCTGCCAATGCCGGAATTGATGAAGGGTTCAAGTTGTTATCTGAATGGAAGGAAAATGAGGGTAAGAAGTCCGACAATGAGGACGACCAGTGGAGTGTTGAGTCCAGATCCAGYGATGAGGATGCTGATGACATTGAGGGTGACTGGATCAACATTGAATCAGACAAGGAATACGATGTCAACATGGACACCTCTGATGAGGAAAACGAAGAAAAGGCTGAAAAGGYTGAGAAGAAGACTAATGAACCTGAAGACTTGAGCAAGTTGTTGGGTACGAAGATCTTGACACCACAGGACTTTGCCAAGATGGARGAGTTGAAGCGTGAGGCTGGTGTCAGCAAGTTGATGGGCTTGAAGAAAGTCGCCCCAAGCAACGACCAGGTCATTGAGGACACTTCTCTRTTTGGCCTAAAGACCCACTAYAGAGCCACCAAGGAAGAAAAGATGGCCAAGATCAAGGAAGGCAGAGAAGGMAGAAAGGAATACGGATCCGGTAAGGGTAAGCATAAAAACGGAGAACAGAAGTCCACCACCAACAGAGAAAAGTCGAGAAAGAAGAACTTTGTCATGATGATCCACAAGAGAGACGTGAAGGGCAAGCAGAAGATATCCATGAGAGACAAGCAAAGATTGCTGAAGGCGCACATTGAGAAGCAAAAGAAGAAGGGTTTCTAGGTGTTTTAGCTATATATCAACGGTTGACTTTATAATTATGTTTTTTTTTTTAGTATATTTGCTGTTAGAATTATGATCTKTGATTATACGGAATTGGTTACGCACCTTGGATTGTCAAAAAAAAAATATATTTCTGGGCTAACTCTCCGATAAAAACGGCAACGTGGATTCCGTAGGGTTGTGCCCACCCGATGTTTTTTTTTGGTATATAAGGCAACGTATGAGCTAAGTGATGTGTAGGGGAACATGAACGTAAACACAACAGAGTACWYTAACAGCCCCCCCCCAATTGACACTTTTGTTAACGAAAAACTAGSTACAGCCTCCAAGGATTTATCCACAAGAAAAGTATAATAAAATGTTGAATAGAAACATAATCAAAAAGCAGCTGTCAGCCAAGAGATTCTTGAATATCCACGAGTTCAGAGCTCAAAACTTGATGAAGTCCTACGACATCCCAGTYCCTAAGGGGTACTTGGTTGAGGATGCCAAGGACTCTYTRAAGYTAGCTGAGCAATTGTTCAAGGAAAACTCCAGTCTTGARAAGCTTGTTTTGAAGTCCCAAGTTTTGTCCGGTGGTAGAGGTAAGGGTCACTTYAAGGACTCTCCATTGAAGTCTGGTATCCAGTTTATCACCAAGGAYGACTTGCCTAAGGTGAACCAAATCGCCTCTGACATGATCAACAAGACCCTTGTCACCAAGCAAACTGGTGCTGAGGGTAAGAAGGTCTCCTACGTATACTTGACTGAGTGTTTGAAGGGGATTGAGCAGGAATCCTACTTGTCCATGATGCTTGACAGAAACAGTCAAAAGATCTTGATTGTTGCCTCTGACCAAGGTGGTATGAACATTGAGGAAGTTGCTGAAAAGACCCCAGAAAAGATCCACAAGTACTTCTTRGAAATCAGCACCAAGACCTTGGACTCTGCCAAGGCCCTAGAGATCAGTAARAACTTGGGCTTCAAGGGCGAGGAAAACATCAAGGAGGGTGCCAAGGCCATCCAGAACTTGTTYAAGATCTTCCAAGAAAAGGATACCAGTTTGATTGAAATCAACCCTATAGCTCAGCTGGCCACCGGTGAAATCAAGTGTGTTGATGCCAAGTTCTCCTTTGACGATGCTGCTGAGTTCAGACAGAAGGAGGTCTTCTCATGGAGAGACTTGACCCAGGAGGAYCCAGATGAGGTTGTWGCCTCCCAAGTTGGATTGAACTACGTCAAGCTGCACGGTAACATCGCCACCCTGGTCAATGGTGCTGGATTAGCCATGGCCACCATGGACACCCTAAAGCTATACGGGGGCACCCCAGCCAACTTCTTGGACTGTGGTGGTACYGCCACTCCAGAAACCATTGAAACTGCTTTCAAGTTGATTTTGAAGAACCCAGATGTCAAGACCATCTTTGTCAACATCTTTGGTGGTATTGTCAGATGTGACTACGTTGCTGAGGGTTTGATCAATGCATCCAAGAACTTGAACATCAGCATTCCTATTGTTGTTAGATTGAAGGGAACCAATGTTGACATTGGTAAGAAGCTGTTGAACGACTCTGGAATGAACTTCCACTTCATTGAAGAGTTTGACAAGGCTGCTGARAAGGCCGTCTCCTTCACCAAGTAATCTCTGGTGCTTTAATATTACGTACTGATTTATATAAGATATTCTAATTTTTTTTTWAACAATTTATACAGGGATTGATGAAGGTTCTTTTTTTTTRCARTAATAAAAARTAAAGAGAGAGAGATAAGATATGATGATGATTTTAAGGAATATATACATAACATTTATTAAGAAACTGCTAACAGCGTGATGATTTTCTTTCAACGAATCGCAATGCTTTCATAAATGGATCGAAACTATAGATTACTTTTTTTTTTTTTTTTTCGCTATAGCTYATAAACACAATAAGGGCCGGGTGGAAGTAACGTCAACTGTGYTTYATTCAAACACAGTTAAATTTGTTTTATTTTTCTTATTTTCTCTTTTGGAAGATTATGTTGTCTGTGTCGTTATCCAGCTGAGGGTGGTGGACGTTTCCAGACTTGACTTCCTCAGGAGCCTCTTCTTGGGGACCCTTGATGATATACTTGAAGGTGTCAGCAGCACTTTCGTTCAAAGTGTTGTATCTCCAGTTGATCAATCTTAGGATCTGGTAACCAGAGGTTAGACCTAGGAAGAAGTTGACGGAGGCCAACAACATGTTCTTAGGCTTGATGACAAAGGACCATCTGGTCCAGATCATGGCGGTGGCTATAAGAGAAAGGGACTGGGTACCGCTGACGGACTCGATTGGTCTGTTGATGTCGCTGATACCAGCAAAGACTARGCCCCACTTCAAGGTAGGAGCCCAGAAGTGGATGGTCTTAGGGCCAGTTTCGCTATTTAGGAAGGCTTGGAACTTGGATCCAGAGGCAGARGCGGTGGAGCTGTATGATCTCTTGAAGGAGTGGGCGGAGTTTCTGAAGAATGATTTGAACATTKTGTGTATTWTATATTTTTTTWTATATTATTTGATTGGTGTTTTTGTTTATTTAMTTTTATAATTATAAAAGCTTATCTAATATAYACATAAYYTATATAATAATCTGTTATTYAAAAATGCTGAAAGAGATGTATCTATAAGTATTCACAACCTTCTCTCCCGTATTCACTTTTTGTTTCTTTTCTTTTTTTTGRGAGTGTATTTTTCCATGTCCCCCTCTTTTTTCAATCCTTAACCCGTAGGTTGTAAAAGGGCTACTGCCTTTCGCAAAGTCACACATTTTTTGGAAGTTCWTCATTGCGTGTTTCGGAAATAACTCAAGAATTTGTTGATGAAAAAAAWTACCATACTGCCGTAACACGCTCCACCAAAAAAATAACGCTCATGGGGAAAGGAAAGCCCCCCTCTTTGGAACACATGTAAAACAAAAGCACGTGCACAGMAAAACTCACAAGCAGTCCAAACAGTAAAGCATACTCTCATCAGAACTATTCAGCATGGAACACCCAGACCGCAGATAACACACAACACTTYTACAGCTATGGCACTCATGCAGGYTCTCAGTGCASCCACAGAAGTAGCATGCACTTGCAGCACTCTCCACCTGGAACCTGTCCATGTTCTTGGCAAGGTGTCGCCCATTGCTCATCATCACTGCAAAGATGCCACTCACCCTTTTCTTGTCCTTGCATGACTTTTTGCTGTTTGTCTCATGTTCKWTTGTGGAACAMTGCTGRCTGTTYACTTTYCTYTTTCCTGAATGACTCATTGTATCAGTCTACGGTATCGTTAAARGTGCCTTCTTTTGTCRAGATAAWCCAAATGTATTGTATAAAAAAAATTATGCTACATTCCCTTGACGCGTTTATTGTTTCGTCAATCCGACAGAAAGTAAAAAAAAAAACACTCAATCTCGTATGGATAATCATCCTGTACATTTATCATAATATAATATAAAATCATTATAYAACTTCTATGCTAATCGCGTTCATTAGTTTTCATTCAATAGTTCTCTTCTCAACATCAGTCTTCCAGAAATCATATCTGAAACTTGGTTGATCTCCTCCCAGTGGTAGACTGTACCCTTTCTCAACTTCTCRTTRGTTTCCTCGTCCCAGATCTTTTGGATTGGCTTGAAGGACAGCTGTGTTCCGTTGATACAGATGACACAGGCACTTTGGTTTTCCAGCTCCTCAGATCCACATGTGTATATCTTCTTGCCGGTTTCCTTGTCGTAGTAGAATCTCAGAACCTTGGAGTCTGAYCCCTCTTGGTTGCYTTCGTTKGTCTTCARRTTGTGGTTGAAGTCCTCAATGAACTTCACACACTTGACAGCAAATCTCGAGGCAACAACTCTGTCCTTKGTGCTTGGAGAGCCACCCTGTTGGACATGKCCAGGAACAGCTGTTCTGACACCRAACTTCTTGTTGGAGGCTTCATCAATGATGTTGGCGATCAAGTCGGTGGTGTARACATCGGAACACAACTCRTTTCTGATCAGRATCTTACCAGACTTWGTTTCWCCTTGGTCGTTCTTRAAGTTCTCCTTCAACAARGAAATGTCCTCYTGGATRTCTTGTAATCTYAGGTCTCTTTCAGGAGTGTACACAGAAACRGCACCAGAAACTAAACCRGTGTATGAGGCRATGTAWCCACAGTTACCACCTTGAACCTCAACTACAAACACTCTTCTTCTGGAGGCTGAGGCYGATTGCTTGACGGAGTCAGTGTATGAAACCAAGGTGTTCAAACAGGTGTCAGCACCTAGGGAGTACTCAGTACCTGGAACGTTGTTGGAAATGGTGGATGGGATCAGGACCAATGGGATGTTGAACACTGGGTACAACTCTCTGGCATCCTTCAGCTGCTTGACAGCTTGCAGACCCTCGAACCCACCAATGATCATSACACCATCAAACTTGTACTTCTGGAACTGGTAGGCAATGGATCCAAGGTCCTCAGATGGCATGGTTCTGTTGGTACCAATTTCRGATCCACCCAGGTTGTGCCAGTCYTCAACRTCCAACCAGCTCAACTCCTTGACCTCACCATCTTGAATCAAGCCCTTGAAACCGTTCATGACACCATAGGCCTTGTGGCCTCTGGATTGACAGTACAGGGCAGCGGCTCTGGTGGCTGGGTTCAAAGCAGCGGTTGGAGCACCAACATGGATGATGGCAATGTTCAGTCTTTCGCTCTCAGGAACMATTTGGGAACCGTCGTCCTTGACTGTGGTTTGGATGAAGTTGTTGTAGGAGTCAATGAACTCGGAGTCTCTCAAAGAAATGGCCAGGTCAAAGTCCTTCTTCTCAATGGCCTCAGCAACRCTCTTGGTYARCTTAACACTCTCAACMAGTGGCATTCTGATGATCTTGTTCTCCTCAATACCAATCAGTGGGGATGGGGTTTCGGGAGTCATTTCYAARATGGCCTTRACAGCATCAACACCTTGTAAAGTGGCCAACCATCTGTCATGGGCAACGGCAACACCACCTCTTTGGACATGGCCCAGGATGGTGACTCTTGTGTCAAGACCAATCTCAACAAGAACCTTCTTGACGTCCTCGGAAGTWATGTTGTTCAATTGGTCGTCAATGGCACCCTCAGCAACAATGACGGTGTTGTTTCTTCTCCCCTTGTCTCTGTGTCTTAGACAAACGTCCTTAAGTTCCTGTTGCCACTCGCCRGCYTTTGGAGGTCTTTCAGGAATGAAGATGTAGTCAGCACCGGTGGCAATACCAGCCATCAGGGCCAACCACCCACAGTGTCTCCCCATGACCTCAACAACGAAGGCTCTGGAGTGGGACTTGGCRGTGGCGTCGATGTAGTCAACCATCTCAACAATTCTTTCCAGGGCGGAGTACGCACCAATGGTGGAGTCAGTACCACTCATGTCGTTGTCAATGGACCCAACAAGACCAACAATGGACATGYTCTTGTATGGCTTGATTTGGTCCTCGGTGAACTCGCCGTCCTTGACAAGTTCCTCCAACAGGGATGGCCACTCGGCTCTGAACAAGTCAGCACCGGTCAAGGAACCATCACCACCACAAACAACAAGGGCATCAATACCCTTGCTGACAAGGTGCTTGGCACCAAGTTTTCTCCCCTCTCTCTTCTTGAAGTCCATGCATCTGGCAGTACCAATCAGAGTACCACCCTCGGACAGGTATCCCCTGACGTCCTGCCAGTGCATCTGCTGGATGGAGTCGCCACCATCAACAAGACCCTGGTAGCCCTCCTTGACGGCAAAGACATCACAGTCGTTGTAGATGGCTGTTCTGACAACAGCACGGACAGCAGCGTTCATGCCGGGAGAGTCCCCACCCGAGGTCATCACAGCGATTTTTTTCTTCTTCTGGGTGGAYTCCATGAGCTTTGCRTTGATGTCCTTGACGGCAGGCAGGGCRGTCTTCAGCTGGGAAAGRTTCATGCTGGACAGGGAAGGAGACAATGGAGACAAYGGRGTCATCACAGGCTTGTAAGAGGACTTGATGATGGAAAAGGAGTTGCCCAGGGCATCCTTGAAGGAGGAGGCCAGAATCAAGTCATTGTCGGTGTACAGGGAAATGGCTCTTGAAGGKGTTARTGGCTGCTTGTGGTGGTTGGTCAAGACAATGATGGTCTTGGAAATCTTGGAGCTTTCACTTAGGGAAAAGTCAAAGGAGACAAATCTGTACTCCTTGTGGTTAGGATCTTGCTTTAGTAAGTCAAACTGGGTGGTTGCGGCACTTGCAGAGTAGTACTCAACAACCTTTAGAAACTGTTCCTTGTCTGGAAYATTGAAAGTGATCAAGTCAGACATGATGATGTTRTATTTTTTGGTGTATGCTAGTGAGTTGTGTTGATGAATGTGATTGTAAGATGTGTACAGTCAAATTGTATAAAGWGTATAAAAAAATATATATAMTSAAGATTGCAGTTACCAAGGATGAAAGGTTCCTGTTAAGAAATCATACGATGTTTTTTTATYCCTAGATSGTTGGCCTTGTCACCGGAAGAATCAAAAAAAAAAATTTTATCTCACGAGAGTGGGCTATCCCGACGTTGGACCATACGTAATGCGGAATCTTAGCATTTTGGAGTGGTGTGCTCACGTGTTCCATGTAAAAAATAGTGGAACCCGTATCTTAYAGAATTCAGTGTATCATTTAAAAAACATATTAGCAGTATGTTTACATTTGAAAAAACACTATTAWRCMAAWGYTCTAACATGTTGCTACCATAACGTTATTAGCAAATCCTATTTGTAATGATAAATAGTAACACACGATRATGATTAACTACTTTTGACACATCTATTGCTCTTATTCAAAAAAACACACATCATGCACTAWCTTAAYCATATACTACATATATAATTGAATAGWRGCTCACTTCATAGTCTCCTTCAGAGAAACCTAAGCCTCATGATTACCTTTCCTTCCGCTTTTTTTATTCCCCGTTTCTCTGTAGCCAAAAAAAAAAAAAGACAGAAAAAACAAAGATACAGTAAACACAAGTGTTTAATCTAGAAGACTGTTTCTTTTTTAACCTTAACACACCTAAAATCAAACTATCTATCATAAGAATTCTTCCATAAAACCATAAAAAAAAATCTTTATTTATACTCACATCTCTATACTCATGGTCACTTATCAGAGTATTGTCAAAGGAGCAACTAAGATTAAGTTGGCTCCTCCYAAGGAAAAGTACCTAACCCCCATTCTGATTGGCTGTTCATCCCAATCCTCTTCCTCCAAAGACACWCARGAYATTCTKTATCTATTGCACAARAGATTRAAAGAYTCWGCATTYACCATATGTTACAAGTCTCTYATTGTTCTTCATTACATACTTAACGAGTGCAACAACTCGAACAACAACATGCTTTTGACCAATGTTTACAATGAGTTTTTGRACTAYAAGTCAGGTAATGGCTCCCAYGACTACTACTGCAGAGCATCTGAAAGTGATCTTTTGGCCCTGAAGAGATACAAGGAGTATCTTTTYACAAGAATAAGCTTGAGTTACAACGAGAATGATAAGAAGGACTTGGTTGATCCTGGCTTTCTGGAAGTTTTAAAGAAAAATAACAGTATCAACAACGATTCATCAGGCGATTCTTCTAAAAAGATCCCTATAGATGAAATCACCAAAATCATCAAATTACAAATYGAATGTATCAGTAAGCTTCTAAAAAACAAATATTCCCTGCATGATTTATCCAACACCAATGATTTGTTAACAACCTGCTTTAGACTGTTAACAAATGACTTGTTGGTTCTGTATAACATACTGAACGAGGGTATAATCACCATCTTGGAATCCTTCTTTGAGCTGAACATACAATTACAAAGAGAAACCTGTCAACTTTACGATGARTTTGTTGAYATCACTGAAGATGTTGTAAAATACTTRAAAGTCGGAAAACAGTGCGGGCTAAGAATYCCTATCATAAAGCATATCACCACCAAGTTGGGTAAATCATTGAGAGAACATGTTGAAAGCCCTGAAAATGTCAACAATGCGGCAAACACMTCCAAGAAGTCATCAGCCAAAGAACAATTGGAAGCCATTAGAAAGCAAAGACAAATGTTGGAAAGCCAATTGAGARTKACCAGCACCAACCTGACYTCTCCTGTTGCTGCTCAAGCAACTCAGTTYTCAAGCTTCCCTGCAAACTTGCAGCCTCAAGCAACTGCCCAAGTACCTATCCAAACGGGGAACAATCCTTTCTTGGCAGSTAACCAAGGCGGATACGTTCCTCAGCAAGTTTCCCAGCCTGATAATGTATTTTTGCAACAGCAGGCTACCCAATCCAATAACGTGTTCGTACAACARCAAGCTCATCAATCGACTAACAATGTATTCACCCAGCAGCAAGCTCCTCAAATGACAAACAATGTAGTTACACAACAACAAGTTCCCCAAATGACAAACAATGTATTTGCACAACAGCAAGCTCCTCAAATGACAAACAATGGATTCGCACAACAGCAAGCTCCCCAAATGACAAACAATGTATTCACACAACARCAAGTTCCYCAAATGACAAACAATGTATTTGCACAACAACAAGTTCCTCAAATGACAAACAATGTATTTGCACAACAACAAGTTCCTCAATCCAACGATGTGTTTGCACAACAGCCACAGACAACCATATCAACAAATCTTGTGCAACAACACACAACAAACCCCTTCTTCACTGCTAGTCCAAACATTGAACACAACCAGCCAATCCAAAGCAAGTCCCTGAACCCATTCTCAATGGAAAACGTCCAGAAGGAGAATCTCAAGAGACAGCAAACAAACCCRTTCTCATTGAGCAATCAGCCAGAAGTCGCAAACAAGTTGGTGAACAACAATCCATTTGGAATTGAGAAGGAGGGTGCCGTGTTTGGGAACGTTCAACACACAGGCTTTGCCCAGCAACAGAACTACCAACAACAGAACTACCAGCAACAGGCCAATTACCAACAACAGAACTACCAGAACAACCCAAACCAGGGATTCAGTCTGATAGATCTTTAATAGACAAAGTGTTTTCTCTTTTATATATAACCTTCATGAATAGTAAGAATATCCCATTCAGYTTAATCATTATTATTGTAAATTATTTACATGTGAGGGGGTTGTTTTATTTTTCTGTAATCTGTATATATTCAAATAAATAAAAAAAAWGTCAATGTTTTTCTTAAAATCCATTATTCTTGTACTGCACTGTGGTTCTGAGTGGCCTTGACTAAGTCTCTATGGGCCTTGACATCAACATCATTGTATTCGTAAAAGGACTTGACACCGGYATACAAGAACTCCTCTTTCTTTGCGATRAACTCAGGGAACTTATCGGCCATGTGGACTTCAATCCACTSAACGTCCTTCTTGGTCAACACACGGTTTTCCCTGAAGAAATCAACAACAACCTGTCTGTCCAGGTCTGGGTTATAAAGGATGCTCAAGAACAGCTTGTTTTTGAAGTGTGTGGCGGCTTGYCCACTTGTTTGAATCTCAAACTTCTGGCTAGGAGACATGATTGTAGCAGTCTTGTCCAGCTTGAACTTGATCTTGTTCTTGATGGTGGAGGCTAAAGGTTCCACAAAGGCAGCAGCATGGCTTTCAGCATTCAGTCTGKTGAACAGGTTGACAAGCAGGGAAAGTCTCTTTTGATCAAGGAAGGTCTTGGTCATGTTTTCYTGWGTGTACATGACCAAGGTGTCCAGATGGGTGATAGGAGCGAAGTGAACAAATGCKGTGATCATTTGATAGATGTTGTCGTTTTGGAATATGTCCTCGTTGATGTTATTGGCATCAGCCACTCTGGCATTTTCGTATTCTTTATAAACTATTGTTTCTAACTCCCCAGAAATGTTGACTTCAACTTTCTCCTTCTCAATGACCTTATATGGAGTCAGGTAGTTGGCCTTGATGTAGTTGGACAAGGAGTCTCTATTAATGTTCTTGGACAGTTTTAGACCCATTAGGAACTCTTCCACAATCTTTTCGTCATACTGCTTGATGTCTCCCAAGAGCCCATCRATGGTTTTGGATAAATCGTAATTCTTCAACATTCTTGAGGCCAGTTCTTGCTTGTGGGCCTTCAACTTGTAGTAGTTGCYTAAAGTTTCTGGTAACTCATTGAAAAGAACAGCTTTCTTTTCATCTTTTAAAACAAGGTCAAATAATTCCTTGGTCTTTTCGTCTTTGAAGCTGTTTAATTTCTGGTTCAACAAGCCATATTGTATGGATGGATAGTATGCGAACTTGGTAGGCAGTTTGCTCAATGGATTTGGATCAGCAACCAGGTATTTTCCCAGMAGCATCATGCTCATCAATACAGATCTTATTTCATTGCTTGACAGGTATTGGTGGGCTTGTGCATTGGCCAGCACTTGKGTGATGGTTCTATCCTTCAAAGCTTCACGGTTCAAGCCCTTCAGCATAGGTGCTTTAGCTGTAACAAAGGACAAAGGTTGTTTGAACATTTYAGTTAAAGCTTATGTGTGTTTATGTGTTATTGACTGGATATGGGGATATAAAACAAATGCTTACTTTATAGATAGATATTGWYAAATYATAAAATATGAATTTATAWTTTGATAAAATTGARAAAARAAAATGAAAATTTTTCTGGTGAAGAAAACGATAGTATGARAATCCTTCAAACGGGAAAAAATTTTTTTTCTCTTCGGGCTCTTCGCACGTATAAAAATTACCTAAATARGAAATAGGTCATGCTTTTTACCCACACTTCCATTGACGATAAGTGACCATTTTTAAATATATATCAATATAAGCACTTCATAAAGGATTATGATAACCTTTTATATCCATTAGTATATAGCAGGGAATACTTGTGACTATCTTTTCTTCAATTTTTTTTTATAAAAGGCAAAAAAACAGAGTGGTACCCACACCATGTTAAGCTCTATATCCATARAGACTTGTATATAAATCTATATCAGTTGTGATGATCATTTTCAATGCTCCAAGTTCAAGCTGATCAATCTTTGACAAGTACACCAATATCAAATCGCTGTCTGGAATGTTGCAGCAGCACATGTTGTACAAAAGCTGCTGGTTGTTACTGTTCAAGTTCAAGTTTATTTCATAAGTTTGGATTCCTATAAGCTTGTCACTAACTTTTTCTATAACGATTTCCTCTTGTGAGTAATTACTGGCTATGAGCAAGGATATAAAATTCAAAATGTCATTGGAAACTGTCTTTGAGTCGTCAAATGTGTTGAACAGCAACGTACCTGTTTTTGTTAGTAACAGAATMCCATTGAGATTCTTGCTCTTGTTGTGRTACTTGTGTTGCTTGATTGATTCTTTGAATACAGTGTGCAATGCCTTAGCATTRATRATRGAAGGGGTGCTCATTTAATACCRATAGRTGGCTTATGGGKTTTAATATGACGTTCTTGTGTTTTTTTCTTGAAAGTTTTGACTTATCAGTACATGTTSATGTTTTTCGTTCCAAAAGATTCCCCCCGTTAATTTTTTTTTTTGATTGGARATTTGGGATTATAAAGGGTGAAAAAAAAAGGATAAGATTCATAATCATCTTYTTACCCAWACACCAATAATGACAAGCAACATAAAGGATTACAAGCACGTTTCATTCATCAAYGTTCTTCCKGACTTGGAGGAYTATGARTATCAACGTATAATAAACAACAACCGGTTCATTTCAGAYGATAACGAGGTTCTTCACCATCCCCTTTACATCAAAARGCTCAAATCCAGGATAAGCTCTAACTGCATACATGATAAAGATGATACARTTTCAAGACGTTTGTCCATGCATATCAATGATCCATTSCAGTACAACAAAATTATTGACGAGCAAGAAGGATTAGCGAATGAAAATACAAGAAGAAACTCTCATCATTATTCAGGCAGTTCCCCTCCCACTAATAAATTCTCTAATTTAAGGGAAATTGAAGATGTTAAGCTGGTYTCAAATGATTTCTTTGAAGAGGARARTTCCAACCCAAAAAAGAAAAACACCAGCAAAGTSGGYAAGCTATCTAAGGGAAARAACATATCAGATATGACATTGGAAGAAATTACGYTGATTGAGGATGAACTGCAAAAGAGCCGACAGCTGAAGAAAAAGGCAAATTCTGCCGACTACAATTTYGACATGAACAACGAAAGCTATAGACCTTTGATCTCAGATACCATGGAAAACTACATTYTACATCATGACCACAAATCAAACAAATCAATACTGAATCAAAAGGAAAAGCTRATCCTTCAAAATGGGTATCCCACAAGACCCTGGGTAAAAAACAATTCGTGTATTTTGAACTACCAAACAAAAATRAAAGCCTCTCAAAAGAAAAGAACRGTTTTTGTTTACGTGTCWGGAAGAGARCATACATGGACCAGTCTGGAGTACTATTTCAGATATTTGCAAAATGACTATGATCATCTGGTCATAGGAACTTGGATTGAAAAAACAGGTATTATAGAGCCAGAATTTGAAAAGAGTCAGTACACGCACTTAATACACTTGAAAACATCCTTAAAAGACTTGAAGACGATTGAAAATGAYATTCTGCAGTCATGTCATGAYTTTCTGAATTATGCTATCTACAAGAATAAGTACAACAAGCCTATCAGTATCACATGTCACTTACAAACTGCTGATGATGYTCAAAAGGTATTAATTGACTTTATCAATGAGTATCAACCAAACTTGAATATTATTACATCAGTCACGTTCAATCATTTTATCAAGTTTCAAAATGAAACGGTTAAGATGTCAAATTTYTTGAGTAAAATCTCATCTTCATGTTTGATTATAAATCAAGATTATCTAGCTGTTCCCCTTCATCAACGTTCCAATTACTTAAAGCCCACTTCAGGAAAAACTACTAGAAGACAAAACAGTCTTGATATAATCAACGGTTTATTGGAAGAGACGTCGGTGTTTCCTTATGAGAACTGTACTTCAAAGGATATGCATGATTTACACAAATACATTCCATCAGAAAGAAACTTTGCATTTAAAAAATATCACTATACTTTCCCAATGGTTCCYARGAGAATCAATGCTCAAATGAGTGTGAGCAGTGAGGAGGGKTTCTTCATAAGATTCGGATATAAACGACCTGTTATTAGACCACTCCACTTTGAAGATTATGACCAAACTTTGGAGGATGTGACTGTGAACAATTTCTACCATTATACCAACAGCAGAAGAGTTAATGAAAGGATGATGAGCAATTACAAAACAGCGATTGACAGATTCAAGCCTTCCTTATTTTACCTCGACAAGTCCAATGATAAATCAACACTGGCAAGAATGGTATCCAACGAATACAGCCAAAAGTCCTCTGCTCAATCRGGAAACTCAGCARCAATGATGATGTTGAAGAAAGTAGTGTCATCAAGCAGTATTGATACTTTACAAAGAAGAAACAGCAGTGATGGAAACAGTAGTCGGAGAAACAGCTCCACCTCCTTAGATCAGGAYAATCAATCATTCCTATCCTCAAAGGGAATTAAAACATCGGAAGAAATTAAACGGAAAAAAGAAGAGGAACTTCACAGAAAGGAGAAACTGAAAAAGGAAATGGAAAGAGAAATGACTTCAACCAACAGCAGAAAACTTGTAAGTCAAAACCAAGATGCCCTGAAAAGATTCCAACAAGAAAGGAAAATGATGGAAAGAAACAAACAGAWAAGTCAGAGTAATGTTCCAACAAAGAACAGYGGCAATGATGAGAAAGATAAGGAACGTAAGAATAGATCATGGAAGTTCTGGTAGTTATAACTTTTATATATCAAGCTTTTGATYAATYGGATAAAATGTTTTCACGTGATGGCATGCCAATTGGAACCTGAAAAAGAAGAAATACCATGTTGGGTAGTTTTCTTTCAATGATTTATCTCCGATKTATAATTTTTTCCTAAAAAATTTAAAACCAAAAAAAAATGAATCCGACAAGTTCATCAATATTTACTTTTTATCCCTTTCCAATTTWCAAATCATAAACACTTATTTTGGAGTATATTTARCTTGATAACAATAAAAGTAGTGCCAAATCACCAATAAATAACAAAAAYATATAATGAGCAGATTTTACGAACTGAACCAAGCTGTATACACAACAGAGGAYAACAGCCAAGAACCTACATTRAGCAAGCATTTTGAAGACTACGTTGGACCAAAGCACCAAGCCAATGAACTGGTCACCGTTAGATATAAAGAAAACTTGAAGGATTTYATCAGCAAGCAAAGGGAAAGTGTAAGTAGCTTTTTGGYCAAAAGCGAGAAGAAAGYAGAAGAAGCCACTCAAAAGCAACAAACATACGAAAAGAAGTTGTTAAACACATATGTTGATCCTATCATAGATGCATCAAAAACAGAGAAAGACGACTTGTTAACCGGATTGATGGCCATAACAACAGGTACCCTAGCTGGTTTGATTTTAAATAAGCAAATAAAGAGTCTTAGATATGTGAAGCCATTGATGCCMCTATCYCTRGGTTTGATTGCCTTYTMTGTTTATATTCCTAACACMTTTTCMTCATTCACAAAGGTCAGYTACWTGGTTGAGGGAAACATTGTTGGYGAAGGATTTTTGAARAAGCAAGATCAAWTTGTCGAATAYACTTCAAACACAGTAAAGAATACWGTTAACTCCTACMACACCATTGTAGGATGTGTTGAAAATGCCTATACAAAGGCTGAGACCAMTGTTAAGAAGGTTCTAAGTTTTTTCAAGTGATCAATCAATGATTATRTACACTCCMTTATATATTGTAYAGTCTAAACTCACTGTCACATAGCCATATTCGTTAWARAARWACAAYTGCTGTTTTAGGAAATGTAATTAAGGATCATTCAGCTTTTAGAACGACCGAGGATTCCATGTTTTTTTTTTTTTTCACCAGATTAATCAAATGCGGTGCACGAAAGTGTTTTCATGATTTTTTTWTGGAACGTTCTAYTATTACTTTTATAAACAACYCTTTTAGTATACAAACAATGAWACAGTTGTAGGAATAGATATTTGTAGACAAAAACCGATTAATAAAATAAGCAAGTTTATTAGACTACACACACAACTTACTTTTGAAATTAAGCATTAAATTACACAGAAGTATGGATAATCAACAAGCATTTGATATTCTTAACGGATCCACAAACGATACGTTAAATGAAAGCCATTTATCGTCAGCAAACGGAGACTTTAATAATGAACCAAACACACCCATTCATAAACAATACAGACCCAYCAGCCCGGCTGGAGCAAGCTCAAGCGGTGGCACAAACAGAATAAGAAGAAATGGATCAATGAGAAGATCTCTTTTGTTTGTTTCAGGTTCAGGCATGCAGATTCCAAGTCCATCTGCCAATTCATCTTCTGCAAAGTCACCTTACGCAAATACAAGACTTTCACAGTCAAGCGAAGTTTTACCTAGTTCCCAACGAAGAGATAATCTCAGTCCCGCAACAAGGGATGTTGTCAGTCCTGTAGGTAGAATAAGAGCATACTCTCAGGGTACTGATGAAATGATCAAAGAAATTGAAAAATCACCTGAACAAACAAAAATACAACTTTCTGAAAACACACAGCATCCATTGATTGTTACYAAGAACTCMAGCAAGGGAGCCAATAGATATCTCACACCAACACCCATGAACCCAAATGATCTACATGAGAATAAATCTGCCTCAAGCTCTCCSATAGTATCAGGAAACATTGAAAGAAAGCATAGTAGAAGAACCAGCAGCTTTTCGAGTAGATCACTTTTGATGACACCAAACACCTCAACAAACRTAAACAGCTCTGTKAAAAAGAATMTKGAYTACCAAAATATGAAYATGCTYGATAACAGCAATGYTCAGATYAATGATAATTCYAGYACAYTAGGAGAGGAGTCTGTMATCAAGGACRATGARTAYACMCAAAWGGAAGAGAAGAAAACAGAGGAGGAKGATCCRAGTGCYAAGTTGTTTTCCAARCTAGCATTCAAGGARGCWCAGATATTGGARTCCAARGCWGAGYTGGARGAACTCAAAAAGAAAGTKAAGTCAAAAGAAGAACAAATCAAGGAAGAGGARGCWCARCTGGAGGCTYTGAARCAAGAAATGGCCACTGAGYTATTGAAAAARCACGAAGTWACTCCTCARCARGGYGTTTCYAAGATGAGTGAGATTTTAGGSTTAAGAAAGAGAAGYCCACCTRTTACRAATTSCACAAGTGAAATYATGGAAACATCCTTTTCAGAAGAACTAAAATTCCCAAGCAACACCCAGTCATCTAAGAAAGAGGAAACATTTATGGACAAAGTCGAAAGTGGAATGTCACACCAAGGACTGTTTGACTCTGAAGTTGACTTGGATGATGTCGTTTACTCTTTGAACAGTCCACAGAAGAAGCCAATAGATAAGCGMGAGTYTCACAATGAMGTTCCGGACTAYGAAYTGAACAAYAASGACTCAAMACATTGACAAAATGCTGGACACAAAYTTCCCACTAAAGGAAAACACACCTGTTATCAAACCTGCCGGGCATAGAGGCAGTCAAAGCATCAGTGTGGCCAGAGACATGCCCAACAGRAAAAMCATGCCRCAGAGAWCCAAGTCCAGAATGTCCATGTACTTCAGCAAGACAGTTTCRTTGATGAGTCAGTTTGACCAGATCTTGCAGAATGARCTTGAAAAGAAAATGGGTCTTGATGAGGAGACACAGATAGACGAGGAGRAAGATGAAGAAATCATGGATCTTCCACCAAGACCAGATGAGATTGACAACATGCAATCGGAACAGGTACCCAAGAAAACCCATGCAAGAACACTAAGCAGTTATAGATTCTTCGGATAAGTTCTAGTATATARGCAGCTGTTATATATACATTTTTTTTTYCTATGTTATTTATCGGATCAGTAGGACAGTGAGTTTATTTGTTGGATTTCATGTATGCATCGTACATTTGCTTGTATTTATCTGAGAACTCYTTTGGATCTTTGATTTTCAAGTTTTGTATATCCTCCAGTAGTTTACTTTCAGAAGRTTCAAGTTTGTTCTTGAAGTTGTTATGCAGTTTCTGTGTATTTTGTTGGACTTGATTATGAAAAGACATGTTGTTAATGACTTTGGTGTTTTAGCAATATTTGTCTATATATTAAATATGAATTTGGTTTGGATTTCTGAATTTTTTTTTTTCGACAATCGCGGCTAACCATGAAATCGGACACTTTTCTTTATCAACACYGAAAATGGAAATTATAATCTAAAAAAAGTAATTATGGTTAGGGACTTGATTCGAATATAAACAAAACCAAAAACTAATAAGATTTATATAATTTCTASAGCTAAAATGGATGATCTGTTATGGAATGAAAACGAGAAGGCTTTAACCATGAAACTATATGACAATTCATCCAAGGACCCATACCTAGGGCTCTCAACAATGGCCAGAAACAAACTCATAACAAATAAAAACATAATAAACTGGCAGATTAACACAAACATCAAATACGTGGAAGCAGAGGACATCATTAACCCCAAAGAGAAGCTTTTCCCTCTCGATACAGATCTCAACAAAGACCAAGGACAAATAGAACTTTTAGACGAGGATGAGGTTGAATTGCTTGATTCACACGTCTCATTGATTCTTTCATCAAAACGCCATATCAACTCAAACAGTAACATCCAGCATACATCCAAAAAGATCAAAACAGAAACTTTCATAGGATTGTCACAGGAATGCACCTACACAACAAACAACTCCGAAATACTAGARAGTGAMRATGACGATATGTTRGTCATGGAAAACGGATATAYACGCGGAGACACCATATTGACATTTGTAAGTGAASTGTCTGACAATGAGCTTATTTAWTAACAATTATAACRAAGWATAAATACTGTGTTTTATATATGCCCCTTTTCAATTTGTGATAATGCAAGTTTCATAGCGCTGATGATGTTCTTTTTGGATTCATGCAGGTCAGAGTTTGCAGATATCAACTCCATGTTTTTCATRTTCAATTCACCGATTTGTGCAGACATGCTGTCAACTTCATCGACAAGCTTGTTGTTTTCGCTTTGGAGCTTCTTCACTTGTCTTTCCAAGTTCTTGATGATCTTACTGGTTTCATTCGCAGCATTCAAGGTTTCCTCACGAAGCTTTAGAATCTCTTGCAAAATGTGGTCGTGTTGATCATTCACAACCTTTTCATTATCATCCTTGGACTCTGGTTCAAGTGGTGAATTGATACCTTCAGCCATATGAATTGAAGTATCCTCAACATGCGTATCTTCAAGTTCCTCCTTTGCTTCGTCATCAGTGTTCACATCAGATTCAGACTCAACAACTTCATCAACAATGACAGCAGGAAGATCCTTTTCTTCAACTTCAGTGCCAGAACTCTTCAGGTCATTGGAATGATGGCTGTCATTGTCAACAGTATTATTTTCAGCAGTTAAGGTTTCATGTGTCTCAACGTTATCTCTTTCTAARACATTTTCTTCAGAATCATTCTTGTGGTATTCTATGCTTTCCTTTTCCAGCATCATGTGATACTGTGGACTTAAAGGTTCCTTAAGACTTGTGTCATCTGACTCTTCACCAGCACTTATGGCATGATCTATAACGTTAGGCTTCATGGCATTGGCTAATAGGTGAGTGGAGTTCATTGAGTTTCTTAACTGAACCGATATTTCATCATCATTGTAATTATCAAAAAAATCACTGACACCAGCAGCGGAATCCTTACCACCAAGTTGTGAAGTCTCCTCACTAGGTAAATCAAATGCTGTTTCAGTAGGAGTAACTTTTTCTTGATTCTTTAGTTGATTCAACATCGGGAAAGAATTTCTACTAACAGTTATAGGTTGGTTGGCCTTTGGAGC
Organism: Hanseniaspora opuntiae; assembly: GCA_001749795.1. Classification (NCBI taxonomy): domain Eukaryota; kingdom Fungi; phylum Ascomycota; class Saccharomycetes; order Saccharomycodales; family Saccharomycodaceae; genus Hanseniaspora; species Hanseniaspora opuntiae. Next base: position 1,058,450 of record LPNL01000002.1, read on the forward strand.
ATCTGCCTCAACAGGAATGGAATCGATCAAAATGTTAGAGTTGTTATGTTCAATCACAGCCTCAACAACTTCTTCAGACTCATCTGATTTCAATTCTTCYACATTTTCTTCCTTTTGTTCMGRYTTYTTAGGAGAAGGRATGTTTARCAARTCAAGAGAACTTTCRTTGTTGAAGTCATAAACATYAGGAATGAACTCCTTCAAACAGGTTAAGTCAAATGTGTARACAGTGGTTCCAAAGATGTGTTGGTTGGATTCACCATCAATGTCTTCAAAGTCGATATCATTTGTGATGGCAAATACATCATTCAAATCAACAGTGGTGTTGTAGTCAAGCTTGTCACCACCCATGATAAGWATTTTGTTTTCCTTTTGCAATAAACTCATGGAGTGACCGGATCTACCCAATGGCTGGTACTCCAAGCAGTTAGGAGACACTTTGTTGTCCTTAATTTTGTCCACAATTTGAGACTTTTCTTCAGGGAACTTGAACCATTTTTGAGACATGAAGTTGAAGAACCACAAGTCAGAWAGATAAAAACCTTCTTCATCCTTACCTCCATAAATGCACATCAAGTTCTTATAGACCAAACATGAGTGTTCTTGTCTTGGCTTCGGTATACCATCTTGAGCCCTACCAGGCTTACCTACAATGAACTTCCAATCATTGATTGTAGGRTCATACATGAATATGTCATTCAGCAAACCAGCAACAGTGACACCACCAAAGACATAAAGCTTGTTGTCAAATGTGCACATGACATGGTTACTCATAGGTGGAGGAGAGAAGGTTTCTGGCTTGATGACATCCCAATGGGAATCCGTCTTTCTAAATGAGGCCAAGTTGAAGGAATACAAGTCATTGAAAAATAAGTCATCAAACTGACCACCAAACAAAAACAGCTTGGTTCCGCCACTTTTACTTGARGARTCCTTTAATGTTTCCGCATGCTGGATCACWGAGATCTTGTGTCCRTATCTCCCACAYGGTCTTTGRCCAACTGGGTTTGGAATCGTCCATCTCTTGGTGTTGATGTTGAAMAGGTATATGTCATCATCCATTTCCTGCTTTGCATTGAGTTTYARRGTRTCACCACCGAACACAATGAAYGCGTTTCCACACATTACAGAAGCATGTCCCACTCTTGGAGGAGGAGTTTGGTTTGATATTTTGATTGACGTGGATGAGCAAGCAAGCTTGTATTTTTTGGCTTCTATGTGATGGTTTAAAAGCTTGTTATTTKGGCTGTCATACGACTTGTTCAAWGAGTTAAATTGCTCCARGATATCAACATTGTTCACACTTCTTCTTGTGAATCTYAACTTCCAGGTGTCTCCGTAAACACTGTTGCCGTGCAAACCACCAATTAGATATATGTCCGAGGATATTAAAGAATCCGAGTCATTGTTTATGGTTATGGATACATTGGATGCCGAGTGTCTGTATCTCGGGAAGGGAGAGATAGGCAACTTGATCCTATCCCAAGGCTTTAGCAAGAACATGTCATCCTCAGTCARCCACAGATCAGGATTGCTCTGCAARTTCTGTATATCCTTAGTTGAGGAAAAGCTGTCACGACTTTCATGACCTTTTATGCTACCYGTTGGYTGTGWTTTAMTTGARTCATAWYGCTCTCTACCAAKGTTMTTCTCAATGGAMAGATTGCTTGATTTTTTYACATTAGAGTTGTTATTGTTGTCAGAATCAGCAACTATGGTGAAGCTTGGTGATTGTAAAGAGAAAGGTGAGCTTAGGGAGTGTTGATGCTTTGGTCCATCCAACTTATTCGGAATTATCATTTTGAGATCAGTATCTTCATCCTTTATAGGGTGGGCATTTTTTAGAGATGTATTGTTATGTGTGGATTGTGTATCTTCCGGTCTTGTATTGTTTGAAAAGAGTCTTTGGTTAGATGATTTGCCCTTATCAATGTTGYTTGAGGAAGYGGATGTGCTTCTTTGATCTGATTTYTTRAGCATGTKGGAAAGTATGTTGTTTTTGAACAAYTGTTCTCCAGAAACRTCTTGATGATTTGAGGAGACAGAGGGYCTGGAGGTGTCAGCGGCTGAATTGTTAGTGGTGTTAGCGGAGTCATTACTTGTTATGGACGAATCAGCTTGACCTGTGTTGCTTGACTTATTTTTATGTTTTTTTCCAAATTTGAAATGTGCCATTATATGATGATATTATTAGTAGTATTACAGATATAGAGATATTATGACAAAAGGATATTTGTACAGGTGTTAATATGCTATTATAATTTGGTGTTTGGCACTAATTATATTCTCAAGAAGATTATAGATCAGAGATTGTTAAAGATAGATAGTAAACAGTACGTGWGTTCYTCTTTTTTTTTGTTTCTGTGARGTAATACCTACGAGTAAAAAATTATAAAAAATGGCATAGAATAATTAGAACGAAACGATACGGTGGTGTGTGTGTTTTTTCATTTTTTCCCAAAGCGGGAAGAAATATCAAAAGCGTTTAATGTTTTTTTTTTCCCATTTGGTGAGGAGCACAAAAAGGCGGTAAACTTGGTATTGTGGATRCRRCTGTTGAATGATCTCTCACTGTATATCCACTTATCTATGCTGTTCGTAGTGTTTGTTCATTRGACACATTGRCAATAGAGACAGCTGTTCCCACTTAGAACAAACACCTGATTCATGATTATTCTATTTTAAGGATATGCCTAGTTCACTGTTTTCTTCTAGATCGCATACGTTTTTATTTTTTCTTCTGTGGAAAAAAAACCYACAGTGGATTATAATTTTCTGAATCAAAATAGTCACTGGAGCATTTTCCACACCTATTGCTCGGACACAACGCTGCCAGTCCAAAAGACAAAAATCTATTACCCCTTTGGGAAATATAATGCATCATCTAAAAAAAAAAAAGAAATATATTCAGGGAGATTTAACTAATACATTCTTCTCATCAAGAATGTAGCTGACATCCATTGACAGCAACATCTTCACAATTGTTTCCCACGTTACCAATACCATTTTGTAATTCTTTAGGTTGGAGCTTTTTCGGAATTCGCCTATCACATTGTTCAATGATTTCACAGTATTGTTAACTACTATCAGGTTGTATACATTATGCTTACACAGATTGTCAATGTTGAACAAYCTCTTATCAAAGCCCTTGATCTCTATTTGTTTACTGAAYCCGTGTGTCTTGAACACAATTTCCTTTGGATCATGTTTCTCAGTGTCGTTTGGATTCAACAGCACCAAGTTCTCAACATTCAACYTTTCAAAAATCAACTSCCCGTTCAACTGCTCACGATTTTTCATAAACTCTGGCTTAATCAACAGCTCCTTGTACCAGTAATCCTTCAAGTCTAGTGATATGTTCTTTTTCCTTTTGTACACCTTCTCTAATAAGCTCTCTATGAATTTCATGTCAACGTAGTGAGCGATGTTGGTATAGGCCAGTGACTCATAAAACGTACTCGTTTTTTTCTTTATTATTATCACATCACACTCTTTATAGTTTTTATCCTCAGAGATTTCCAAGCCCATTTTATCCAGTATGTACAGATTTGTCTTGTACAAGTCTGCCTTGTGTCGTATTCCACTCATGTAAACATAGTTGGTGTTTGTGGTTTCCGACTTCAGGTCTATTCCAGCTAGTATGACCTTCATACGCTTTCCAGAGTCTTGGAAAGTAAATCCATTGTTGTTCCCTCCGGCTAATGATACACGTTCAGCAATTGAGTCAAATATGGACATGTCCTCAACTGCTGACTTTGTCTTCTTCGGCCTTTGAGAGCTCTGGGATGGYGTCTCTMCAGTATCCAATTTTCGTTTCAAACTTACCACTTCTTGAGATGATGTGGAYTTAYTTTCTTTATTTGGCTTTTTATCTTTGGTGGATATTTCCYGTTGTTCAGATGTGCTTGAGACAGTTTTTGCTTCATTACCTTCAGCATTTACAGTCTGATTTTTTTGAGAAGGTAATTCATTTGCAGCATTTTCTGAAATTACAAAGGAATCTACCTCTGTTATTTGCTCACTTGCTGGTGAAGGGTTAGTTTCAGTGTAATATTTCTTTGTTTTCCTAATGGCAAGATCAGCAGTGTTACATAAAAATATTTCCAAGTTTTTACCTGAATAATCCTTTGTTACATCAAACAATGCCTCAAAGTAAATCTTGTCTATGCATTTAGCATTAACAATCTTGATACCCTTCTTAGCACTAAAGTTGTATTTATCCCCATAGTTAGCATATGTGAATAACCCAGTAAAAGATGATGTCATGTAGTTAACAACATTAATCTCCAACTTTTTGAGCATTGTTTGAGCCATGAACTTTTTATGACCAAAGAATCCTGATAACGAAAATTGAAGACTAGAGTTGTGCTTAAGYTCCTTCTTCGTTATTTTTAAACTATCAAATGGGTAATGATGAGCAAACTTGTATGCTGAATCAATGTCCTTGGCCTCAACATTCAACCCCCATCTTTCCAGTAAATAGTACAAAGAGCATCTGTTTTCTGGCAAAATATAATTTAATTCCTTGGATATGGTATCYTCTATMGAGTATAGSTTAKTGATATCTTTTACAGCAGAMATGCTTTCAAGAGTTTCACCACCGAGTTTTTTGATAATTATCTTAAGTAAAGAAGCCAAAGGCTGAAAACTTGAAATTTCTGAAGAAAAAATAAATTGTGATCCTTTGAATATTTTACTCGCATTTCTCTTAATTACAAAGCTTTGTATTTGTTCAAATATTGTCTTCAGATGAATTGACGGAATCCCATTGCCTTGAGAACCATTTGAGAACGATTCTATTTCATGCTCATCAGGTAAAATATAACATTCACCATCTATAGTAGGCACTGTTGGTTTAACTTCTGTATTCACATCAACAAAATTTAATATTATCTCAAGCATTGAAATTTGATTATCGCTCATTTTCCCACTCAATTTTTCCAAGACACAAGATCTRTARGAAATCRCATTRGCTAATTCATCRTCAAAWCKTCKTTCAGTTTTACCGACWGCTAAAGGCCTTATCTTTTTCTTTTTGGCTCCATTTTTCAGATTTGCAATGTAATCATTGTATGCAATCTGTAARTCATTAAGCCAGCTYTCATTCACAATTGATATATGCAGCATGAAYCTCATTACTCTAGACAACAAACTGTTATTAAACTCTGTCTTTTTCAGATCATGATCAGATCCAAATAAGGGAATACATATCGCATGATTTTTGAATTTGTCAAAGCATTTTTTAACATATTGGCATTGAGTCTCTGGAGTTAACTTGTCCTCTTCGGAAAGAAAATCATCAATGTATACAACATCAGGTTCGTTGCTGCAATTCTTCAAAAGCTTTGTTAATGTTGATAACTTTTTTGTGAATGAAGCATTTTGGAATTCATTGGTTATTATACACACCTTAACTTCACTCAAAACTGAACTGACAACTGTCATATTTTAATTCTTTTATCTTTTGAATATATCTGCAATTTAACAATTTACTCACAGTTTGAAMGCAGTATTGGTGAACTCTATAGTTTTTTTTGAATAGATTTTCGTGATGGTTTCAGAAGTAAACAACATTGAAAAATCCAAAACGCGCTTAATTGATTTYCCAAAAAAAACAAAAAAAAAAAGTCAACAGGAAATTTAACAAAAACTACAGTTACGGCATTACTCAAAACGGACGSMTTTTAATCAAATAAAACCAAAACACATATTGATAACGTTCATCATGAAATTATTAACTTTAGAAAAGAACTATAATGACAAAACTGTTACAAGTAGTCCGGTATATACATTCAGTTRTAATGTTTTRTCGTTAAAGTTGAACAACAAAATGCTGTACAACGAATTAAAAACTYTATCTAAAGACGAGATGATTGATGATTATGGTAATTCTGATGATATTAACCTTCAATCAAGTGTTATTAAGGACATCAGCCATTACCTTTTCAAGGASTTCTCTGATATAATAAAAGAAAAAGTTTTTGATGCTAATTTACAAGTGAAAAGTATCTTCATACATATCTATATCGAAGCTGAAATGGCCAAATTTATTATCCATGAACTAAGATTTAATTTAAGRACCATGTTCAACCAACAGTTTTGGAATTCATTGTTGATGTYTTATACAGTAACGCTTCCATTGAATGTATCGCAAAAATATCAGTTCATTCTATACACCCCTATTCAAAATTTAGCCAGGTACCCATGCTTCAATATCTCACAAAAGTAAGGTTAAAGTGAACAATGTTTACATGATATTTATTTAGCGGCAACAATCGTCTCCATTTTGTGCAGCTCATACCAAATCATTGGAACGGTGTTTTCCTTCAAATAATCCATTTCCTYTGGAGTGAACTCCCCAAGCACGAAGTCTCTAAGAAGTAGCTTTGAAAAAAYGTCATTWTTCCATTTACTCAAACTTATACCCACAAATATCTTTACATACATCATATCATCGTTGGCACCCATGTACTTAGTACAGTCTCTGACTCCATTGTGTCCTCTATCAGACGAATGTTTGTCGCTGATTTTGATTTTACCTATAGGAGTGTCCACATCATCCGCCATGATGTAATTTGAAAATGTATATTTAGTAGCTGGTGCCGCATCCTTGTAGTACTTAAYATCCTTCAACTGTTCCTTAAAGAAGGCATGTTGCTCTGAAAAAAACTTTGATACCACTGCACCATTCKWGTTCATGAATGTATTGTCTATATAGCCAAAGCAAAACGTTTTTCTGTACAAATCAAAACGCTTTGCAAAATCATAGTCATAAAGTTTCAATGGTGGTCCGTCGTATTCATTGTTAAGGTCAATTGTGGGTGTTACAAGCAGCATTTTGATTCCCTCATGGTAAGCATGCTTCAAGTTCAAGTTCAGAATATACYTTGGTTTGGTAGCTGGTTTCTTATGAGTTATAACYWTMTCATCGAAGAACTTGGAAATATGTCTTTTGAACTGCTTCGTGTTTGGTTCTGCCCTAGTTCTGGCAATAAGCTTGTGTGGAGTCCAAGCCTGTGTTTCCTTCAGTGTGGCTAGTTGAGACCACATAGTCTTCATTACAGTTGCAGCTACATTGTGTCTGGTGTTTTGATACATTGGCTCCGGGTTACCTAGCCCTATGACGGAAATTATTCTGTGTGAGAGTAAAGTCTTAAATTTTGGCATTTTGTAAGCGTAACTGATACAAGATAGTGTTGGTTGTCGTTGCTGTTTGGAATCAGTTATTCTTTATTTGTATATTGAACTTAATTTGCTATTTGAAACATTAAAATATTAAGATTTCGGATGTGGAAAGAAAAAAAAGAAAAAAAAATGAGGAATAAAAATTTTGTTTTTAACGCAGTGTTAATAGATTTGAAATAACAAATTAGCAATTATGTTATGTTTTCTTTCTACTTCTTTACTCAGAAACATCTATTYAWYAWGATWATGACATTTACTCAATATATRTGTAATTAAAAGCCCTTATGAACTTTTATTTTTTTGCACTTGTGGTTATTAACGTCTACAATTTTAATATAATCATATATAACAAAAAAATAGCTGTGCAGAAAAGGTAAATTCCACATATCTTGTTGCCKTCATTATGAATTAAACTACCCTAACTTATTGAAACTCTCATCTTTCCAAGAGTGATTTAGTCGACATGCCTAGATAAAGTGCTGTATGACACATTTTATACCGATAGCCTTTCTCCTAAAAGTAGAAAACTCCGTGGGCTGCCAATTAATTAATAAAATTACACGAGGACACACGTGCGCACAGTGCAATAATGGAAACAGCTTTATTTATKTTTTTTTCTCAAAAGTTTCTTCCGGCCACTGACTTTCACATGATACAAGCTTATTTAAGATGATTGGCAGAATGATGGTTGCAATATAACTTTATTAAAAWAACAACACATCAGAGTGTTGTGACACAATCTCCAATTAACTTTCAAAAAAACATAAACAAGACACCAAAAWACTGATACACACATAATGAAGTTCGGTAAGTACTTGGAAGCCAGGCAACTTGAGCTACCTGAATACAACGGATACTTTATTAACTACAAGCAACTRAAGAAACTGATAAAGCATCTATCAATACGTAAAATAGATAGCGAAGGCAATGCCATTGTTAGTGTATCGGAAACTCCTGACAAKGTGGGAACTTCCTCGGAACCTGTTTACATGGTGCTTCAAAGTAACAAGGCGCATTTCTTTTTCAAGTTGGAGAGAGAATTGGATAGAGTMAACGCTTATTATCTTGAAAAGGAGACTTATTTCAAGAACATGTTGGACATTTTACAAAAAAAGTTTTCTCAATACCAAAAGACAGGTAGATTGATCAGTAAGGATTCATCCTCATAYAAGTATCTGTTAGAGTCTTTAAAGAGATTTCATAGAGAAATAGATCATCTTACTCAATTTATTGATCTTAATAGAACTGGGTTTGGGAAGGTTCTTAAAAAATGGGACAAGAGATCACATTCCCACACCAAAGATTTYTACTTAAACACAGTTGTATCCATACAGCCTGTTTTCACACATTCATCTGACATTGCCTTGATGACTGATTTAACCACATCACTTCTTCTTGAATTGGAAGAGATTCGAGAACAGGCCGATCAACAGGGTGTTTCCAACTTATCCAAGTCAAACTTGGACAATGAAAGAGGCTATATTTCTGAAGATGAATCATACTTGCAATCCAGAAGACAATCATTGAATTACATGGTTCAAAACACACCATTGCTCAATGCACAAAAAAATATYGATAAGCCAGGAAGCYTRAATATAGGAACCTTTGATTTACAAACTGAAGGTCTTGGGAAGAAACATTCMATAGGAAAATCATTTGTTGAAAGATCAGATGTTTTCTTTTTGAAYTTGGAACTRGAAATTGATGGATGGAAACGAGAAATTGAAAGTATTTGTCAACTAAAGGATATTGAACCCAGAAGAAACGCACTAAAGAACTTCCCAGAAAAAATTACTCAAAATATACTGTCTCAACAAGAATTAATTCAATCAGTGAATATAGATACTCTTCTTAAAAATATTATGATCAGAGTCATCACAAAGCTATGCTTTTTATGTGTGAGYTCKGAAAAAATCAATGATGAATGTCTTCAAATAYTGTTTGATAGTTGTGATTCCATGAATCAAGTCAACATMGAYTACYTACTTATTGAYAAYGARGACAGTTATATTTTTGACAAAAGAAACTTTTTCCATGAAGCCGCWGCCTGCAAGAAGCATACAAGATCATTTATTTTCAACTCCGCCATCAAGATGTACAATGAAAATCAAAATTTCTTAGAATACTTCACCGCTGTTGATGTATCTGGCAGAACACCTTTGCACTACGCTTGTGAACTGAAYAAGTTGCAAATAGTTATCAGACTCATAGACTTRATATTTGCACACCCAGACACTYTGATGAAGACACTAAAGATGATTGATACAAGTTCCAAAACTCCATTGATGCTGGCCATTGAAAATGAAAATATTAATGTTGTTGACCAGTTGGTGAAAAGCTTYYCACATATAGACATGCATGTTGACAAGAATTTGTCAACTTCGAAGCAAATAAGCATTTTGAATCTTGCTGCCAAAACTRTTAATTACAAGATMATCAAGGTTATTTTGGCAAAYATTTACAAAGACGAGAACATAAAGTCATTTGCAGACTATCAAGGCTACAAGCCACTTCACTTGGCAGCAGAAAACGGTGCTACCTTGGATGTGTTGCTGTTGCTGCTACAACATGGATGTGATCCTAATGACTTTGACTCTGTTAACAACTGGACTCCAATAGTGTATGCCATAGTCAACAATCAGAAACATACCACAGAATCATTGATTGTTGATTGTGGCTGTGATGTCACCATTGGGGATAGCAAGTCAATGAGTCCTTTGTTCTATGCTTGTTGGCAGGGATCCGTTGAGATGATCAATATACTGTATGAAACTTACAAAGCAAAACATATCAACTTCCATGCTGTTGATGACAAACACGATAAAAATCCAAACTTTAACAATGGATTGCTAAAGCCCATGAGTTCAAATTTCAATCTTGAACTAGAAAACTTCTTGATAACAGATAGCGATAACATACCAGATTTGCAACTTCCACCACCATTTATCCCATTGAAGAAGTATGGACACAATTTCTTGGAACAAAAGTGCTTTTTGAGACTACAATTTGATTCTGGTTTAAGAAGTATCATTTTGAACACAGAACAAACAGAGGCCATCGCCTTGAGTAACTTGGGAAGAATCACATTGACTTCTCACTCCAGTGACTTGATATCCAAGAACATATCCTTGCCTGTTGAGTCAAGTTCAAGACACATAAGAAACCCATTTTTGAAGGCCAGAAAGTCCTCCAATTTGTCACTCACTGCWGAGTCATTAAGAATARATGATGGTMTCTGTTGTGAGGAGAAGATAAACCAAAGAAYTAGTTACACATTCAAGGAYATAYTAAGTGTRGGKGACTGYGTKGATGAGGCTGTTTTCCAACTTGATMGATTTGAAGGGSACWCARATCGATGTAGARCTATATTCKATCTCAGGTACCAAGATGGTTGCCAAGACAGTGATATCATATGAGTTRTTRAGCCAAGCSAGAAAYTCTGCAACCAATGACGGKACTTTGGTTTTACCYTTGCTAGATTCAAGATTGAAGTTGATGGGGCAACTGMTTGTTAACTTCCAGATTATCTTCCCATTCAGCCAAAAGACCACGGACATTGATGTGTTCAATCTGGAGACTTACTGGAAGAGTAACACAAACCTGCCAAATGACATGACCACAGATGACTCCATTGTGACATCAAGTTTATCTGGTAAGTATCTAACTTTGCTAGTCACCTTGTTGAACGACGGTACTGTGGTGGTTGCGCCTTCACTGAGTGTTAATGTTTTGGGAGCGAAATTGCTGCTGATAGACTTRAATAGGAACACTTTGGAAAAGTTCATACAAAAACCATTGGATGATTTGACAGAACTGATACATGACTTYTCGGGAGTTGCTGAATACATCAACAACAACTACATTTTGTTAGATTCCCTGATGAAGATACTTCCTTCCAACATCAAGATTGATGTGAAGATATGTTTCCCAACCATGGATGAAGTTGARAATGTTCCCGTTAAGATCACTTCTCCACACATCAACATTGACAATTTCGTTGATGATGTACTAAGTTCYATTTTATCGTATGTGAAAACCACTTGTGATGGATCAACAAARAAGATCGTCTTTTCTAGTAGCAATCACATGGTTTGTTCTATATTGAACTGGAAGCAGCCTGTGTTYCCAGTTGTGTTTAACATGAATGGAATCATATTCAATAAGAAAAAAGAGTTTGAAATTGAATCGCCAAACCATTTGTTGGATTGTGCTGTTAACAAGGATGTTTTGTCTCATTACGGATTCAACTATCAATCTGTACGGGAGGTTGTTAACTTTGCCAAAAACAACAACCTGTTAGGTGTGATAATTCCTAATCAGTTACTAAAACTGTGTTCTGAACTAGCCTCTGAAATCAAGAGTAGAGGCTTGTTGCTAATAGCAGGAGGACTGTCGAAGACGGAGTTCACTATGGAGGACAGTAAGAAGAACAGTGCTATCAATGGTTACAAGACAGATGAATATTTGATATTCAAGGATGATGAGGACGTACTAAAYTTCAAGAACGAGTGGTCTTTTGACATGATTTGAGTTGTTTTTATATATAGTAGTTATCCGCTACGCGTTTTTACTTTATGTAGCGCACTATAAAAAAWWTTTTCYCCTWRTTAAGATTTTACAAAGTGTTTTTCGCCCCTTGAAGAAATTGAAAAAAAAAATCTTATAACACTTATGGAATAGTTTCATCAATCAACCAAACAGTATTATAAAWATATATAAACACCACACTACTCTATACACTCGTTGAATAATATTTTTYCTAAAAATGAGCTCAGACTACGAAAGAATGATGAACAGAATCAAAAACTTACAAAACCAACCTAGACGTGGGCCTAACATGGGAATGAGACCTAACCCGTTTCCTAGAGGCAACATGCCAAAGGGCTCCATTCTGTCAGGTGTTGCTTTAGCAGCCYTGTTGGGAGGAGCTGTTTTGATCAACAACTCTCTATTYAACGTTGAGGGTGGTCACAGAGCCATTATGTACAGCAGATTGGAAGGAATCAAGCCAAAAATATACTCTGAAGGTACACACATAGCCCTGCCATGGTTGGAAAAGCCAATTGTATAYGATGTCAGAGCCAAGCCAAGAAATGTATCYTCATTGACTGGTACAAAGGACTTGCAAATGGTAAACATCACCTGYAGAGTGTTRTCCAAGCCAGACATGTTYCAATTGGCCACTATTTACCGTACATTGGGAACTGACTATGATGAAAGAGTGYTACCAAGTATTGTSAATGAAGTTTTGAAGGCTGTTGTTGCTCAATTCAACGCATCACARYTAATCACYCAAAGAGAGCATGTGTCCAAGTTGATCAGAGAATCRTTGGTCAGAAGAGCTGCCAAGTTCAACATATTGTTAGACGATGTCTCCATAACCTACATGACATTCTCTCCTGAGTTTTCCAAGGCTGTTGAAGCAAAGCAAATTGCCCAACAAGATGCCCAAAGAGCAGCCTTTGTTGTGGATAAGGCCAAGCAGGAAAAGCAACAGTTGGTTGTYAGAGCAAATGGTGAAGCCAAATCCGCTGAGTTGATCGGTGAGGCAATCAAGAARTCCAAGGACTACGTTGAGTTGAAGAGACTAGCCACTGCCAAGGACATCGCCGAGGTGTTAGCCAACTCTCCTAACAGAGTCATGTTGAGCAACGATGCCTTGTTGTTGAACACTACKGACTCAAGAAAGTAAATGTCCCCATGAATACATGTATATATCAMGATTTTTTTTTTAAGAAAATATTCTTTTATAAAGTATATAGTCTGTTKAAGAGTAAACCAGTACTGATGATTATCGATATGTATCAAGATCTGAYTTCGTAATRAGCAACCAAAGGGATGGAAGTGGAATAATCATCCATGATCTAGATCGTTGGTGTGGATATGTTCTATTTTCTCCTTTTTTTTTTCGGCAGTACCGCAACCAAAAAAMYCACTGAGTTGCGCTTGTCCCAGCAGCTGGCAATGTTTTTTCTCCCTTCTTCGTATTTCCAGATGAGCTTGTATCAGAAAYAGTACACACTGCAATGAATACATGTTGACGAACCCACATCAACACATAACAAAAGAGAAACCAGTGCTTGTTAACAGAACTATCAACTCTTTTCTTTGTTAATACCACTCTTTGTTAATACACATATAATACATCATCTATGCTGTGGCTATCAGAATCTCAGAAGTTTGGTGTGGGGTTCACCATCATCGGTACTGTATTGATCATCCTTGGTATCTTGRCCTTTTTTGACAGAGCCCTGTTGGCAAGTGGTAACATACTGTTTTTGATCGGTATATTCCTGATCATCGGACAAAACAAGACATTCATATTTTTCACAAGACCTACCAAAAGAAGAGGGAGTTTGTGTTTCTTCTCGGGTATCTTTTTGATCTTGTTCATGAARTGGACATTCCTTGGATTTATCGTGGAGTTTGTGGGTATCCTGAACCTGTTCGGTGATTTYTTCTCTGTTGTAGTTCAATTTTTAAGATCAATGCCAATCATAGGACCTATTCTGAAGCATCCTAAGGTCGCACCATTAGTGGACAAGCTAGCTGGTGTCAAGGTCCTGCCATTATAGATATTAGAGTCTATTGGAAATGCATGAACGAATGGTTCACTATATATTTGTTATAATAAAACTTAATTTGAAGCTTTTTGTCATTTTGATTTACATGATCCTAGTARAGGCATGACTGATCCTCTTGTTCGGGTAAGTAACTTAGGCAAAATAAGTTTCCCAAATAGGAAATATATCAACACAGTCCAGTATAGATTTTTTCTTTCTTGSCATTCTCAAATCAAGKAATTTTTCCTGYTTTCGTTTGTTTTTTTTTTTTTGGTGTTTTTGGGCATAKAGCATATAGTGATTTTTAGCCTATAGTTAAACATRTTAACAGTTACCAATARTTTTATACAAGACCAATCACACTACCATATAAAATTCATCTATAAACACTTTGGCAATGAGTAACCAAGTGGACTATATGGGAAATCCATTGGATGACTTTGACAACAACAAAATAAGTGGTAACAGTACATACAACACGGATGACGCCGATGATAGCAGACACAGACTGAGATCAAGAGCMCCWGTTGACTACAAGAAAACAAAATATATTGAGGATCACCAAGATGATGATGATGATGCAGGTATCAGCTTTGATGAYAGCAAAGTCAATCAACAACCTAGGCGTAAATCATCAAGAAGAAACGACGATACTGTTGATGAGGAAGATGAGGAAGAGGTTGTTTCAAGAAGGACCAGAAGATCCAATACTAGAAAGACTTATTTTGAAGAATCAGATTTTGATGATGATAGCGAGGAAGAAATAACAAACACAAGAAGAAAAAGAAAGGACGATTTTGACGATGAGTATCACGTTTCTTCTGAACCTGATGCAGATGATTTTGAGTAYAAYTTTARWAATAAAAGACGAAGAACAAATCGCAACACACGTTCATCTTCAAGAACTTCCAATTATAAAAAACATGCTGCATTGAACAACTTTATAGATGATGATGAGGAAGCAGAGGAGTCTTTTGATGAAGATAGTCTAATAGATGATYTAAATGACCTGGCTGATGAGCAAGAACAATTTGAGTCTCCGAAGAGACACTTAAGAGAAAGATCTAAGAAAGTGGAYTATAAATTACCTCCTCCTGACTCTGACATCAATGTATTCAATAAATTYAACAAAGAGGATATTGAAGATCAAGATGAGCCGGCTCCAAAAAGAAATAATAAAAAGGCAAACACATTCGCCAAGTTCWTATTATCTGGATCAGAGTTTCCAGCTAGAAGATTGTATCAAACCTCAGGTCCATTTGGAGGAAACAACACCATATCTCTAATAAACAAGTTTGATCATAATAAGAGAGACCTGTACAAGGASGAACTATTGAAGGAAACTGTTGAGAAAAAGGAGGAAATAAAGACGACAATTGTCAAGGCTGATTTGAATCAACCTCTTTTACTCCCACCTAATCAACAGCATAAACAAAAAAATTATACACCAAAGCTAGCRGGTATGGATTCGGATTCATCCTCTTCAGGAGATGAGCAAAATACAGCAGACACAGATCCAGTGGCCATCCCAAAGGAAACCTCCTTTGATGACATTGGTGGGTTTGACAACTACATCACACAACTGAAGGAGATGATTACTTTGCCATTGCTGTATCCTGAAYTATACACGAACTTCAACATCCAGCCACCAAGAGGGGTATTGTTYCATGGTCCACCRGGTACTGGTAAGACWCTGATGGCCAGAGCCCTGGCTGCTCAATCTTCAAAGGATTCCAACACGAAAATAACCTTTTACATGAGAAAGGGATCGGACATCCTTTCAAAATGGGTGGGTGAAGCAGAAAGACWGTTGAGACTGTTGTTTGAGCAGGCCATCAGCACGCAGCCATCCATCATATTCTTCGATGAACTGGATGGGTTGGCGCCTGTTAGATCAAGTAAACAAGAACAGATTCATTCATCCATAGTATCCACGCTGTTGGCTTTGATGGATGGTATGGACTCCAGAGGCCAAGTCGTTGTCATTGGTGCCACCAACAGACCAGATTCATTGGATCCAGCCTTGAGAAGAGGAGGAAGATTYGATAGAGAGTTTTACTTYGGAYTGCCTTCCAAGGAGGCCAGATMCAAGATYCTTCAAATACACACCAAGGAYTGGAARAATCTTGAYTTGAACCTGTTAGAACAAATTGCAGAGYTAACAAACGGGTTTGGTGGTGCTGATTTGAAACAGYTGTGTGTTGAGGCTGCCCTGACTGCAGTGATGAGAACATATCCACAAATCTACAAAAAGCCAACGGATGTAGAAAAATCCAAAAAAACAGGAAAGTACCAAATTGATGCCAAGAATGTTGTTGTAGGAACAATGGACTTCAACGCTGCTCTATCAAARGTCAATCCTAGCTCMGCCAGACAAGGAGGCGCTGCAAGTTTCAAGGCCCTTCCAATGGGGTTGAAGGCATTGTTAGGAAAGCAAGAGGACAGGGCASAAGCCATGTTCAAGCAAATTTTCCCAATTGAGRYTTCTGGAGAGAAAAATAAATCCATGATTGASTTTTACTTARAAAACGAGATGGTTGACAACTCCTTGACAAACCTAGAATTCATCAAATCCTTAAACGATTCAAGATTCAACAAGCCATTGATGTTYATTGAGGGAACAGGATCAGATTACATAGCAAGCTCAATWCTGCACAGAATGGACAATGTCAACATACAAAACCTGGATATTAGCAGTTTGTTTGCTGATCTTGGTAAAAGCATGGATCAAGCTATAATYACTGCTTTCAATGAAGCCAAGAGAAGACAGCCATCCATTCTGTATATCCCAAATGCTGACACATGGGCGGAGTGTATATCCAACTGTCAACTGGTATTCAAGAGTATGATGCAAAGTATAAAGACATCAGACAAAGTCATGGTTTTGTTTTCAGGAGAAACGTATTCGGACAGTTTGGATTATTTGTTTGTTAGAAACAAAAAAAATGTATTCCAGGTGAAAAATCCTGATAGAGCTCAKTTGGAATCGTTTTTCATGAGCACCATTGGTGAGTTCCTAAAGAGTGGATCCAATGTATTGGAAACTAGTGTTAAGAGATCCATACCATTGCCTGAACTGCCCTTTATTGAAGATAACCCAATTATCGAAAAGGTTGCTGAAGATGGAAATAAGGATCCATTAGATTCCTTGAAAAAATACTTGGATGTCTACAAAAAGTCAGACATGAAACTGAAAAACAAGCTTAAGGTCAAACTTGCTGGTCTGATGGACTTATTGAAGATAAGATACAAGAAATTCAAAAAGCCGTTGATTGACGATGAGCTTTTGATTCCGCTATTTGAAACAAACGCTTACCATACACCAGTCTATGAAATAGAAAACAATCTTGTGAAAGATACCACCACCAATRTATCCTTTTCCAACATGGATCTGGACACCATTGAGGAGAGATTGTGGAATGGGTACTATTCCGAGCCTAAGCAGTTTTACAAAGACATAMTGCTGATATACGATGATGCCATCAGAACAGGAGTCAGGGACAAGATCATCAGTGCCTCTGAAATGGTTGCCAACAGTGATGTGTTCATTGATGAGATGCTATTGCCGACTGAACAGTATCTCACAAATGAATGGAAACAGTGTAGAAAGAGAGATGACCTGAGAGAGAAGCTGAAGATCGTCAATGGGGTTGATGTCTTTTTGCCAAMTGGTGAAGATGATAACAAGGATGAGGAATCAAAGCAACCTGAAGATGTTGTGACAAACACTGTTGAAGTGGCAACTGTTGCAGCTGATGAAATTGTTGAAGATTTGGAAGAGGAACAACCTGTAGTTGAGACTATTCAAAATCTGAAATCTGAAGTCAAATGTGATGAAGATAGACTTTTGAAATTGATCAAGCTATTAAGTGAAAAATGCGAACACAAGTCAATAGACTTAGCTCAACAGTGTGTCTCTGATATACTGAATAAAACATGGACAATTAGACTTGAAAACGATAAATCAGAATCCTTGGATATACTTGAACAGTACGTCAAGGACTCCTTTTGATAAATAAACCTTATATACATTGTTTTTCCTTAATCTAAGAACTTTGCCTTGATTTTCTTAGCTATRCCTAAMACTTTCTTATCATAACCGTATTGWCCTGTGATTTGGATGGATAYRCCAGTATCCCTTATAGGGATGGATATGCAAGGCAAGCCAGCCAATGACATAGGAATTGTGAACACATCATTGCAAAACTCATCCAAAGGAGAAACAGAGTTAGAGCTTAGGAAATCAGAAAGCAGCGGAGCTTTATCGACTCCAGTCAATGAAATTAACACGTCGACGTTATCCCCGGTGGTGWCTGTGTTGCTATAAAGTGGGTGYTTGTCCTTGAAGCAATTGTTGAACGCCTCAATRAGYTCTGTTCTTAAGATCTGTGCCTTTTGGAATTTGTCTTCATACARGTCAGAGGATARATTGTARTTACCCAGWAGAATTCTCTTTTGAACCTCATCGCCAAACAAGCTTCTGKTGTTTTCAAAAATATTGACATCTGTCTTATCCTCGACCTTTGGRCCGTAYCKGATACCGTCATATCTAGCTAGATTTGAAGATGCTTCAGCAGGGGCTATGGTRAAGTATATTGGCAATGATTCATTAATYTTCTCTATTGAAACAGACTTCAAATCAAAGTTCTTTTCATCCGACAAAATCTCACTCAAAACTTTTGTRTAGATCTCATTTGTTGCGTTGGGGATACCGGATATGTTRAACTCTTGAATCACRCCAATAGATGCAAAGTCATGAATGTCATCAAATCTATCAATGTAATTCAACTCATCTCTGATGCTTTCGTTCATGCTTGTAGGATCCTTTGGATCATATTGATTCAACACGTCATACACAGTYTCTATGGTGTTGACATCTGCTGACAGAATCCCTACTGTATCCAACGATTGRGCATATGGAACCACGCCGAATCTGGAAAYTCTCCCGTAGGATGGCTTGAAGCCYGATATGTTACACCATGCAGCAGGCAATCTCACTGAACCTCCCGTGTCTGTACCCARKGTRAAGTGTGCGATTCGTTCATTCTCRATGTTCGATCCAGGTATGATGGCCGATGCGAGTGCAGTTGACCCTGAGGATGAGCCACCTGTGACTCTATGTTCGGAGTAATCAATGTCAAWGTCAYACTCGGTGTTGTTCTTAATGGAATCCATCACAGAAACAGGTATGGGGTTGTACAGGGGGTTCTTCACCGGTCCAAAAGATGAGTGGACACCCCCAGACCCCATACCAAACTCATCAAGATTCAATTTCCCCAGGYTGACCCARTTGTCTTGCTTTTTCAAAAGGCTGGTGACTGTGGCGTCATATTTCGGCTGGAAACCCATGAGAATYTTAGAGGAACAGGTCAGGGGAAKGTCCGAAGATGCAATATTGTCCTTCAAGGCATAYCTGACCACGGGCTTGTTGAKGTGYTTCTGTTGTTTCACCAGTTCATTCAATGGTGTTATCTTGTTGAATATGTTATAYGTTGGGTTGATTGCTTCAACCAGCTTATGAACGTCTTTCAATGATGTACCGTTAACCATGTTTACGATTGTGTATGGTTCTTTAMTAACTATCTATCGTTGAGCAAACTTGAATGTGAATTTTGTTAAGAGCAGCAAAAAAAAAACGGAAATGATAAGTTACAAATATAAATTTTTTTTTTTTTTTAAAAGTTAAAAAACCAAAATATAYATACTCTTTCAATCAAATGGATTTCTTCTTGGAAGCCTCACCAATTACTAAACATAGCTTATCGGTGATGTATTGAATGTCCTCAGTGGACATGTTGGCATCCACAGAAACAACAAATCCAGGCAATAGAGGCAATGATTCGTGCTGTAAAGAATAAGGTTGTAATCCGATCATGATTTTTTCATCAATTAATTTATCAACAATTTCTTCTTGGATGAACTTCTCCTCTAGTAAGAATGGCTCTTGAACAATAACAGCCTTATTTTGTTTGGTTTGTTGTTGGTGCATGTCTTCATAGATGGTTARWACACTGCTGTTGAAAAGCTTTGCTCTGAATTTRTCGGACATCTTTAGTACWATCATTGGTGAYTTTTCATTGGATGTAACAATGAAATGGGACTTGACTGTTTTCAGCTTTTTTGTCAAAAGATCATTGAGCAATTGTGTGTTCTTATTCAATTGTATTATAGAGCTGTTGTCTGAGTCTAGGATCTTGATGATATCGGAAGCAACACCACAACAGTATGGAGGTAGTGATGCAGAAAAACAATAAGCATTGGAACCAATTCTTTGGAAAAAGGACATGATGGCATCACCAGCAACAAATCCACCACCTACGGAGAAACTGTTACCTAGGGAACCAACAGTTATGTCAACTTGTGATCTATCCTTGAATCCAAAGAACTCAGTGATTCCTCTACCAGTCTTACCTAGTGCACCTATGGATAAAGTCTCATCAATGAACAATCTGAACTTGTATTTGTTCTTCAACTCAACGATCTTGTCCAAGTTACATATCTGTCCATTGTGTTGGAAAATGGCCTCTGTTACAATGTATCTTCTGTGTAGAACACCATCAGCCTTTTCGTCTTCGGCRACCATTTCCAAGTATCTTTCTAAATCTTCCATGTCGTTGTGGTCATAGTAGTAAACAGTGGCTCTTGACAACTGCAAGGCATTTTGAATGGCAACATTACACAACTTATCGGCAACAATGATGTCTCCTCTTTTGTTGAATGTGGCCAATACAGATGGGATAGTGGCGAAATCTTGCCCATACAAAACACACTTTTCAGTGCCCAAGAATTCAGCCATGTCATACTCCAAAGTGTAATGAAGATCCTCATTACCATAGAAACCAGCTGGACCACAAGACCCAACCCCACAGTTCTTGATGATTTTTTTTGTTAAGTCATTCAAGCGATCTTTGTATTTGTTGTTGTTGAATAGCTTCAAGAAGTTGTAGTGAGAAAGATTGAATARATCCTTCTTTTCTGTTGTTGGGTCATCATTGGTGATGATGTTTATCTTGTCGCCATTGAACTGAGTTACAATAGGTTGCTTTTTCAACTTCCATTGGAATAGTTCAACTTGCTTTTCTTGRAATTTRGCATCGCAATCTGTAGGCAATGGATCAACTARTGGCTTAGGTTCCCAGTCTTGAAGAAGAGTGTCAAACTCCTTAGGAGATAGGTTGTCTATAACTTTCGCAGCCTTTGAGTTGCCATATTTCTTGCTGTTTCTGATGATGTAGTACAGACCAATAACAGCAACAATGGCTTCAACAAGTGTTCTGTAAGGATCRTTTTGGTGTGATTTTTTGATATAGTCCARAATAATACTGGTTATGTAGTTGTTTTTCACAAGTAAAAGCCCTTGATCAGTGTACTGCTTCAGAACAGAGTCTGCCTCTATGTAATTGTTTGTGGATGACATGGTGGTGTATAAATARGCTAGTGCACACTAATGATGATCAAGCTGTGGGTGATATCCAAATATSTTAGATAGTTAGTAGTTGTTCAGCTGWAGACTGTCTGTTACACTCGTTTGAAAGKCTTGTTTTGAATTTAATTAATGAGATGATGTTTACCTTTGTGATAAAGATGTTGCACCAGTCAACCTTGCGCTATAAAAATTTTTTRCTTTGSGAAGTAAAAAAAATTTTACCAGTGAGCATCACGCGGCAGTTAGGTRAATAGCCCTTTTGGGTAAMGATGATCTATCAGGGTAAACTGTATCYTCTTGTTTTTTTGGTGTTGCGAATCGATTAGCAMAGTCTGATGGGTGGCAAAAAAAAAMATTATATACACTATACATTTTCTTAATATTAGWGTATAAACATCCCAAGATTACAATAACCATACAATCCCATATTGTTATATATACAACAGTTTTCTATTCTACTAAATAATGTTCAGAAATAACTACGATGGTGACACTGTCACCTTTTCCCCAACAGGTAGACTATTCCAAGTTGAATATGCCATGGAAGCCATCAAGCAAGGTTCAATAACTGTTGGTTTAAGATCCAAAAAGCACGTTGTGTTGGTTGGTTTGAAGAGAAGCGATGACAAGCTATCCAGCTATCAAAAGAAAATAATCAAGTGTGGGACCAACCTCGGCTTTTCCTTGTCTGGGCTAGCTCCAGACGCCAGAATCTTGGCCAACTTCATAAAGCAACAGGTCTCCTACAACGAATTGGTCTACGGAAGAGATATGAACATACAGAAGCTAAGTGAGTTGCTAGCTCAAAAGGCCCAGAAGACAACACAGTCCTACTCAGGAAGACCTTACGGTGTGGGCTTGTTGATTGCGGGTAAAGACAACACAGGTGTGCACTTGTATGAGTTCCAACCCACAGGAAATGTTATAGAGTTGTATGGATCAGCATTGGGAGCCAGATCACAAGGTGGTAAGACATATTTGGAAAATAACCTAGACACATACTTGGAAGAAGAGAGTCTGGAAGAGCTTATCAAGCATGGTGTTTCAGCCTTGAAGCAAACACTCAAAGATGAAACTCTAACTGTCTCCAACTTGAGCATTGCCTATGTTGGTGAGGACCATGACTTCACCATAGTTGAGGGTTATGATGTTGAAAAATACTTATAGCTTTATATATTCGCATAATATATACATGTTCCCTTTAAAAGAGACTTTACAATTGTGATGGATAGCAATGATGCGGTTATATGCTTACAGTACTTGATAGGTTATACAAATATCTATCAGTTTGGTTTGGTTTCTTCAGTGTCTTTTTTTACAAGGTGGGCATTTAGTTTGTGTAGAGGTGAATCATTGCCTTTGATGTTTAAGCTTGATTCCCATTTATGAGAGTTATCGTGTGACGCCTTCGGTGGTTTTACATTCGGGTTTGGTTCAAGCGGGCTTTTTTCACTTGGGTTCGACAGAGACTTTGAAAAATTGGGTTGTACTTTGGCATCAGTTTCTTTATTTTGGCAAGAGTTTGGTTCCGACATATTTGTAGGTAGTTAACTATCTTTTTATTTGTTCTATAAATGTTTTTTAATTATTCTTTGTATTGAGGCATCAACAGAACTTTTCAAAACCAAACAAGAAAATTCAGTGGTTTAGCTTTAAGAGAAGTTTGATTTTTTTTTTTTTTTTATTCTYCAAAAACTGTATTTAAGAAAGTCCRGTGAACAGTGTTATATAGACCAGATGCTTACCTTTCTTCAGTTAGCGTTACAAGGGAATKGTGTGAGTCTATGTAAGAATAAGCTTTCRGCTTAGATGTATGGAAACCGGATATGTATAATTACGTATGAAGACTACGTATTTACGTCGATGTACTRATATYATCTCTGGCAGTGCAATCTTTCCTTTAAGAGTAAAAAAAAAATTGTGATGATGGCTGTGGGTAGTGTACGTTTGGGTTCATTTGATGATGTAATCAAATGGAAAATAAACRGAAAYAAAACCAAATKAYTTCGTARSCATAGTCTGTCTATATATACCAATCACRAGATTAKAACAKTSSATGGTYACTGYCTRARTTTGRWYAYTGYARYYCAWKAAAAATWYATCGCCTGAGCACACATTRTCCATGCTAAGCGGAACTGCACTTCSCAAGAAACAGTRSAAAACAATAGCACCRATGCCCTTTTTGKYTTTTTTTTCGCTTGAATTTCTAGTTGGGGTTTTTTTTTTCCGCTTTCCCCTATTTTTTTCCCTGTTCTGGCCACCAAGAGGCTTATTACATCACACAAGGACTTATGAAACAAAATGCCAAACAAAAAAGGAGCCATTTGAGTTTAGTGCTGAACCATGTTGCAGGAAGTGCTCCTACCAACGGTGTTGGCACTATACACAGTAATTGATGTTTGTTTTTTTTTTTCACTGCCCTCTTTTATTCCTTAGCCTGCAAAATCCTTGAAAGAGCCATACAAGCAAAATATGTTTGATATAATGTGTTAATTCGGAAAATCGCGCACTAATCGTGGGGTTTTAACAATCAATAAAATATTTAAGTTAAGTAAAAATAAGTTCAATAAGTTCCAATGAAAATGCCGGCTATAAGCTATTGGGTTTTCCTTGGTTCTTTAAATATATATAAAGTGTTTGTAAAGTTAACTTTCTAAGGAAAGTTTATAGTAAAAAATACTGGATTCTTAGTGAAAAATTTGCCACCCATGAAATGGGCTTCAGCGGAAAATTTTTCTCTCATGCGTTTGCGTCTAAGCTTTTTCTCTGTCTTCGACGGTTTCTCTTTGTACCTAAAATTACTATGGGCGAATCCTATTTCGCTCAACATTCCCTCCCATTGGAAAATTAACGTAACATCTATGTACGTCTAATGCTTTCAATGTTCTTGTATAATTGGATGGAAGAGTTTGAGGGGCTAAGGTAGCAACTCATAGTTTTCATCGTAAGTCGTGTAAATTTCAAATCCTTTTGAAGTATCCATTTGTTTCCATTTGTCGAGTGCAGCATTGGTGTAAGCTTTTGTGAAAATATCAGCAGCGTTTTCAGTACCTTTGATGTGTCCATATTTGATGAATGGAATAAATTGTGGGTTTTCAAAATTAAGTGGAGTCTTGATAACTTGATTATGGTTGTCAAAACTTTCATAGAGGAAAGTATTGCTAATATCAAAAAAATTCACTTAGAGTGATTTGGGAGCATATAACGTAAACAGAGTTTTGACGTGTGTGGAGCCAATACCATCAGTATTGATCATTTGAAATATAATTTGAACCACTGAATCATTATTATTATGAATTAGTTATAGCTTCGTTTCATCTCGTTCTAGGTCTTTTTGATTTGGTAGTAATGTTTTCTCTATTAGAGTTGTAGTTGTTTGAAGGGATTTCACCAGATACTAAGTTTCCAAATAGATCTGATGCACCTGCCTTGTGGCTTTGTGGTGATTCCTTAACACCTTCAATTGATTTTTCCTGGAATAGTATGTTCAATGATTCAAATTCTTGTTGTATTAGTCATTCATCCATGTTATCGACATCGGTAGGAGTGTCAGTAAATGGTGTAATAGGGTCATCTAAACTGTGGGTTGAAGAAATTTCTTGTGAATTACTCTTTATAAGCAGTAGCAAATCATCTTTATCTTGATTTTCTTTCTCAAATATAGTTCCTATCACAGCTGAATATTTATCTGTGTTTGTTGAGTCATGTAGAAACGTACTTTCTCTAAGAGAATCGTGTTTAAGGAACACTAGTGGTTCGGTTTCATTGAACCCAAAAGTTTGTTATTTTAGCTTTATAGTGGTAGACTTCGGCGTAGATTTCTGTAATTGGAGTGCTAGATTAGGCATACATTGAGCAGTGGGTAACGTAACTTTCTCAAGGTCATATGTTCTGTCCAATGTGCCAACCTCTCCATATGTTTGCAAAAGCCTTCCTTCGTTGGTAGGCGGTAGTTTAACCATACCCTTTTTCATTTCTCCAAATACCAACTGCCTAGTGGGATCACTTACAACATCTGAGGTTTCAGGTGGAAAGTCTGAATTCATATGTTCAGCAACCGTGCAATCACTGGTGTCAAGTTTGCTTTCACAACGTGTCTCGCTAGTTTGATTTAACTCTTGAATATTATCATTAATTTTCCCTTGAATTGGTTCGGTTAATAACAATATCCCATCCGGTCCCGTCTTCCCCACTTTAGTCAGAACTAAGATTTTGTGTAATTTTCTTGCTTAGTTTCACTTCTTTTCTTTTGACATCTGTTGTCAATACATTTAAGTCTTAATAAATCATTTAACTTTTGAACAGCGACTTGTTCGTCGTATCTGGTAAGTCGATCATATAATAGTATGTTCCATTTGTTCTCATTGCGAGAAGATGTCAGTCTGTATCCTTGAATTGCTTTGTTTTTGGTGTGTACCAACATACGAGTTTCGCAATGTATCACTGGTAGTTGATTAGTCAAAAAATGCGTTAGGAACTCATAAACATCTCCAGAATCTGTGGTTGTATTTATAGATGAATATGCAGATTTGTTATAAGCTGGTGTGTATTGAGGATTGATTCTTAAAGTGAAATTATTTTCTTTGAAAATTGTATAAAATTCTTTGACATTCTTTAAGTCGATATGTTCGTGACTGAACGAGTTGAAGGAATTGAGAAAGTCTTAAGCGGCTTCCTTATTGTTTTCTGAACCTTGATTTTGTAACATGACAAATTTGCTGTGTTAGTCTTGTAGCAGATCTAAAGTCGCTTTGTCTGATAAATCAGTGTTTATTAATGGTGGGTAGGTTGCAGATAAGGAAATATCAGTCAGAGGCTTTGGTGTCTAGCTTACCTGCTTGGGTCTGATATCTGTATTGCACACAAGAGTTTATTCTTGGACTTTTTGAAATTTATACCTAAGTTTGTTCTTTGTACTAGTATAGAACTTGCTTAAGTTTCTAGTTTTAATAAAACTTGAATGAGTTTAAGATTATTAAGTATTTGAGTTTTTAATTCAAATGGTGATTTTTAAGTAGCTAATTTAAAAATCTGAGTCTTTTAATCTGTTTGATATAATGTGTTAATTCGGAAAATCGCGCACTAATCGTGGGGTTTTAACAATCAATAAAATATTTAAGTTAAGTAAAAATAAGTTCAATAAGTTCCAATGAAAATGCCGGCTATAAGCTATTGGGTTTTCCTTGGTTCTTTAAATATATATAAAGTGTTTGTAAAGTTAACTTTCTAAGGAAAGTTTATAGTAAAAAATACTGGATTCTTAGTGAAAAATTTGCCACCCATGAAATGGGCTTCAGCGGAAAATTTTTCTCTCATGCGTTTGCGTCTAAGCTTTTTCTCTGTCTTCGACGGTTTCTCTTTGTACCTAAAATTACTATGGGCGAATCCTATTTCGCTCAACAAWATAGACTTGTGATCAAATTTYAAAATGATAAGCTTATCAATCCCTAMACCAATTTCTRAATTRGTAAWGAAGMGCGGGYGTAAAATTAAAAAAATGTTYGTRWATGTTKTAGTCTCARGTGGGTGTRTARYGACRATTGGCATGTAYYYTATCAAAAGGTGCGYATGTGTTGTGTGYATGRCYGTATAAAATAYTTAGTATTCAACTTCTGTTTACAAATCTAAAAAGCSTWTYAWKTTATTTTTWAATTTGTTTAATTWTTTTGAAAATGTAAACTAGYWWAAMGTTWAAWTGGTAGCGCAYTYACTTYTCTTTTAATTAAAAATWTCAAAAAAAYAGTAATTTCATTTTATTCGGATATAATYACMCSCTAACAGTCAACTTCCATTTATTCACGTACTTTTTGTTTTTTCCTCTCAATAATCATACTTTTTCWAATTATYACTATATTCCTTTAAGTTCRCAACAGACAATAGACACATCCCATATCATTTAACTCTCTTTCAAACATGCTGGTGGGGGCTAACAGATTTATCTTCAATGATATTAACAGAAACCTTTTCATTAGGGGTAACCTRTTTYTGAAGCCTAAGAGCTTCACATCCTACAACCCTTCAAGATCATACTCCTTCTTCACATCAAAATGCAACAAGTTTTCTATGTTCAACATAAACAAGTTTTCATTCAGATCYTTCCAYAAAAGYAGAAYYRYCAACAGCCAAGCAAGCAAGAAGCCTGAGTCAATATCCGAAATCAAAATCTTAAAGACTTTGTTCAAGTACATCTGGCCAAAGGACAACAGGGCCGTGAAGATCCGTGTTATTGTCAGTTTTTCTCTGCTACTGCTGGCAAAAGTCCTAAACATAGAGGTTCCGTTTTTCTTCAAGAAAATCATCGATGACATGAACGGTGACTCGGAGGAAAATGCGGATTTTGTCAAGGACAATGCCTTCCCCATAGCCGTGGCCATAACCATCTTGTCCTATGGGCTGGCCAGGTTTGGTGCTGTTTTGTTTGGGGAGTTGAGAAACGCTGTCTTTGCAAAGGTCTCCCAAAATGCRATCAAGACAGTATCCTTGCAAACATTCAAGCATCTGATGAAGCTGGACTTGAACTGGCATCTTTCTAGACAAACGGGTGGACTGACCAGAGCCATGGATAGAGGTACAAAGGGTATTTCCTATGTTCTGAGTGCGATGGTTTTCCACATCATTCCGATCACATTTGAAATYTCCCTGGTCTGTGGTATTCTGACYTATCAGTTTGGTTCATCATTCGCTGCTGTTACATTCACAACAATGYTWCTATATGCCCTATTCACCTTCAGAACAACTGCTTGGAGAACCCAGTTCAGAAGAAACGCCAACAAGGCTGACAACAAGGCCTCAGCTGTTATTGTGGACTCCCTGTTGAACTTCGAAAGTGTCAAGTACTTCAACAACGAGGCCATGCTTGCAAACAAGTACAACACCAACCTGACCAACTACAGGGACTCTCAGGTCAAGGTGTCTCAATCCTTAGCCTTTTTGAACTCTGGTCAAAACCTGATTTTCACCTCAGCCCTGACTCTTATGATGTACATGGCTTGCAAAGGTGTTGTTATGGGCGACATGACTGTTGGTGACCTGGTTTTGGTTAATCAGCTGGTGTTCCAACTGTCCGTTCCGTTGAATTTCCTAGGTTCTGTATACAGAGAATTGAAGCAATCCTTGGTTGATATGGAGAACTTGTTTGAATTGCAAGAGAACCCAGTCAAGATCCAAAACAATGGAAAGGGACTGATTCTGAGAAATGCCAAGGAGGATGGATTGCCGTATGACATAGAGTTCAGAAACGTCACCTTTGGGTACAATCCTGAAAGATTGATTTTGAATAACTGTTCATTCGTCATTCCTAAAGGCTGCAAGACAGGTATTGTTGGTCCTTCC
This sequence comes from Hanseniaspora opuntiae, assembly GCA_001749795.1. Classification (NCBI taxonomy): domain Eukaryota; kingdom Fungi; phylum Ascomycota; class Saccharomycetes; order Saccharomycodales; family Saccharomycodaceae; genus Hanseniaspora; species Hanseniaspora opuntiae. The sequence goes on from LPNL01000002.1 coordinate 1,086,956, forward strand.
GGATCAGGAAAATCAACCATTTTGAAGTTGATTTTCAGATTCTATGATCCTATAAAGGGTGACATCTTCATAGACGGYATTAACATCAAGGACCTGGATGTTGACAACTTGAGAAGAAACATAGGTGTTGTTCCTCAAGACAGTCCCCTGTTCAATGACACGATTCATGAGAACCTGAAATTCGGGAATGTCAATGCAACAGATGACCAAATCAAGAAAGCTGTGGAAAATGCTCAAATGACAAGCTTTGTGAACAAGTTACCAAACGGCTTAAACACTGTTGTTGGTGAGAGAGGCCTGATGATAAGTGGTGGTGAAAAGCAAAGATTGGCCATTGCTAGAGTTTTATTAAAGGACACTCCAATCATGTTCTTTGACGAGGCCACCAGTGCACTGGACACCTACACTGAACAGTCTCTTTTGGGAACAATAAAAAGCAGTTTGAGCTCCATCAACGAACAAAAGACATCTGTTTTCATTGCACACAGACTAAGAACTATTCTGGACTCTGACAAGATCATTGTTCTGGAAAACGGACGTGTTGTTGATGAGGGTACACACAGTGCTTTGCTATCCCACGATGGACTATACAAGAACCTGTGGAACATACAGGAGAACATAGACCAGCTAGACGAGGAAGTTGAAGAGGATAAGAAAAAGCAATAAATGATAGCTGTTGCACATAGAGTTAGGTATTCTTCTAAAGCGTTGATAATGCTATAATCAAACTCGTAAGAGTATACCATCTTACTAAATAGTCTCTTAACTCAGTGATAATTGCACTCGGCTGTGTAGCATTTCGTCTATATATTTTTTTTAACCGTTTACCAGAGGCTAATGCTAAAATGGAGGAGAAGTTCACAGTATTTGCGACTTTTTTTTTCTTTTAATTTTTTAGATATTTTTTTTTTTTTGAAAATTCACAACTCTGATCGCTATGGACAAACACTCTTTGCACTTCACAATCTGTGTATTTTTCCTTTAAGCTTCACTTTTGCCTCTTTATTGACGACACAGAGTTTTAAACATATCTAAGAAGAAACCAGATACAAAATCTTATTAAATATGTGTGGTGTTTTAGGTATTGCCTTAGCTGATCAAAACCAAGCTGTTGCTCCGGAGTTATTCGACGGTTCCTTGTTCCTGCAACACAGAGGCCAAGATGCCGCTGGTATTTCAACTTGTGGTAAGGGTGGAAGACTGTACCAGTGCAAGGGTAACGGTATGGCCAGAGATGTCTTCACCAGACAAAGAATGGCTGGCTTGCAGGGGTCAATGGGTGTTGCTCACCTGAGATACCCAACTGCCGGGTCATCTGCCAACTCAGAAGCCCAACCGTTCTATGTCAACTCTCCATACGGTATTGTTCTGTCCCACAACGGTAACTTGGTCAACCCACACTCCTTGAAGAGATACATGGACGAAACCGTCCACAGACACATCAACACCGACTCAGACTCAGAGCTTCTATTGAATGTCTTTGCCTCTGAATTGGAAAAACACAACAAATATAGAGTCAACCAGGAAGATATCTTCTTAGCACTGGAGGGTGTTTACAGATTGTGTAGAGGTGGATACGCCTGTGTCGGTATGCTTGCCGGTTATGGGTTGTTTGGATTCAGAGATCCAAATGGTATCAGACCTCTTCTATTTGGTGAAAGATACAATGAAGAAACCAACACCAAGGACTACATGCTGGCCTCTGAGTCTGTTGTCTTAAAGGCCCATGGATTCACCACCTTCAGAGACATACAACCTGGTGAGGCTGTTATCATTCCTAAGGAATGCACAGAACCTATTTTCAAGCAAGTTGTCACTCCAAACTCATACAGACCAGATATTTTTGAGTACGTCTACTTTGCCAGACCAGATTCTATCTTGGATGGAATTTCTGTTTACCACACTAGACTACAAATGGGTGTTAAGCTTGCTCACAGAGTTGAACAAATTGTTGGCAGGGACAACATCGATGTTGTCATGTCCGTTCCTGATACTGCCAGAACAGCTGCCTTGCAGTGTGCCATAGAGTTGAACAAGCCATACAGAGAGGGCTTTGTCAAGAACAGATACGTTGGTAGAACCTTCATCATGCCTAACCAAAAGGAAAGAGTCTCCTCTGTCAGAAAGAAATTGAATGCCATGGAGTCTGAGTTCAAGGACAAGAACGTTTTGATTGTTGATGACTCCATTGTCAGAGGTACCACCTCAAGAGAAATCATCCACATGGCCCAAGATGCAGGTGCCAAGAAGGTCTTCTTTGCCTCTGCTGCCCCTCCTATCAGATATAACCACATATATGGTATTGATCTTGCTGACACCAAGGCCTTAGTTGCCTATGATAAAACCGATGAGGAAATTTGCCAAGAGCTTCATTGTGATGCTGTCATCTACCAAACCTTGGAGGACTTGATCGACTGTTGCTCTTCAGACAGTATCAAGAAGTTTGAAGTTGGTGTCTTCACAGGTAACTACGTGACTGGTGTTGAAGATGGGTACTTGAAAGAGTTAGAGTTGCTAAGAGCCAAGAACAAAGCCGACACAGATTTCAAGGCCGATGTTGACATCGGTATCCACAACTTTGGGGACTATTAATGATTTATATATTGTAAACATACGTAGCTGTTTTATTCCTGATCAGTAGATATCATTTTAATTCATTGGGTTCACACTGTCAGAAGATTACTCTCACTCGTTTAGTGTAAAATCTTATCAGCACACATTTTCGCCCTCCAATGGTTCTGATGCGAAGTGCGTTTGAAATACGTTAGTGTTTTTTTTTTCTCCAACTTGTTAATGAAATGTTCACACAAGAGGTTAACATAGATACATGGTCTGAATGTACTAATCTTAGTCACAGTAACCAAGAAAATATCCACAGTATCCTGGTATATGACTATATTATACAATATCTAATATCAGAATACAGTTTTACACAAATAACAACAGCTTTTTAATATAAACTTGATTTAAAAAAAGTTGAAAAAACTTGTTTCTCAAAATCAAATAATGGAATCAGATTATGAAACCAAAAACTGGGACCCAAGAAACGATCTCACTATCCAAAATTCAAAGAAAAAGAAAATCACACGAAATAAATTATTGCAAACAACAAACAGAAAGTATGCAGACAAGTCTCACCAGCCCGGCAGCGGGATCAAAATCAACAATAAAAGACACAAGTACCTGGGTGGTATCTCTAAAGGATATCTGGACACCGGAACCATTACAAATACTATGAGGCTTTACAATAAAGCAAGTGAAAATGCATCAAGCAGAAGACAGAGACTCAAGAAAATTGGTAACTATCAGAAAAAGGCCCTGCGTAGACTAACGGGGTACAACAGCAAGAGGAAACTCAGAGACTTAGCAACGCTCATATCTGAAGACGATGGTGACATAGAAGATGAAGACAACAACGACATGCTTGATGAGGAAGCCAAAGACAACAGCATGGAACCAGACAATGATGTTAACATGACAAATGAATCTTTAGAAAAAAACACCTTTTTCGCAAGTGGGAACACTCCCAGCAAACCGCTACTAAACGCAGAGAATTTGTTTGTGTCATCTTCTGATGCCAATTATTTAACCCATCAGATATCAAATCAAAACAGTATCAATGACAATAATATAGCTGAAACAACCAGTCGCGACACATATACAATAATTCCAACGCTTTCAAACCATACAAGCAGTATTGTTAACGAAGGAATGAACGTGGGTGAAAGCAATGTATACATAAACACAAATTCAATGTCCGAGGATAAAGATAACAAAATTTTGTTGGAGAATGATATAACAAACACAGGCATAGAGCCTGAAAATGGGGCCCAGCGTTTAAGCAGCAATGAACCAGCAATTAACAATATTAACGTTTCTCACAGCAGAGGAATCTTGAGTAATGATGGTGAGTATGATTACGACGATAGTGAATTCGGTTATGATGGTGACGATGATACTGACGGCGATGATGCACAAAGATCCCGAAAAAAGGAAGCCAGAAGAAGGAAACAACTTGAGAGTGATTTTGATGAGCAGTTTTTCATGGTTCCAGGAACCCAAAAAATCGACCAATTGATATCAGACACTTTTGATAACGAAGAGCCTTTTCAAAAATCTTCAGTTTCTCCAAGTTTAAACATTGGCCTGAATGTTGGTAAAAGAAGAAGAAGATCTTCAAACTATCAAGACACTCCTCAAATGCAAACTGTAATTAAAAATGTACTGCCCACAACGGGTGATAATGATGTTGTAACAGAAGATATCACTCCTAAGGCTTCTGTTGATACAGCATCAACCAACAATGTACATCCGGATAATAAAAAGACCAAAATAGGCAATAAAGCTATTGAGTTCGCCATAGAGGGCTCATTTGTTGACTCAATGAATCAAAAAATCAAAAAGTTAAAGAGAAAGCATATGAAGCCACCTAAACTATTGATTGAACCTGGTTACAAAAAGCCATTGACGATTAAAGATATTAGAGACTTGGTGATATACTGCTTCAACAAAACAGAAAAAAGCAAACCAGCTTGGTGCAGAGTCGAAAATAGAATGAATTTGGAAAAAATTGTAGTATTGCAAATCCCAGGTGCTCAGCCTAAGGACCTAAACTATAATGGCCAAAGCTTAAAGTCATTTGAAGAGCTTTTGAATGACAAAGACAAAATCATGTTTACAAAAGAGTCTTTTTTCGAAGAAGAGAACACCCTTACTCTTTCTTCTAAGGCACCTGGTAATGGGAGTTTTGTGTTTTCAGCCTTTTCAGCTTTTACAAACGTTCCTTTGCCAAAGCAAAAGCAACATGCAATTATCAACAAGCTATCCAAAAAACAACCCAATATCAGGGATCTTTTGCTCAAAATTGAGGATTTTATTGAGTTGCAGTACCCATTGCACCCTGAATTGTTCTCCCGTGATAGACAAATGCAAATGAAAGTGGAACAGATAAATTCGAGTCTTGATGATGCAGATTCTTGGGTTGATACCATTCCAAGAGGACCGATTGCATATGTGTCACATGTATATGCTTTAGACTGTGAGATGTGCTTGACAGAAAAGGGTCACGAGCTAACACGAGTTTGCCTAATAGGTTATAATGGTACAGTGGTCTATGATGTTTTGGTGAAACCCAAAAACCCTATAATTGACTATTTAACCAAGTATTCAGGAATAACTAAGGAAATGATGTCCAAGGCTGTATGTACATTGCCAATGGTTCAAAAGATGTTACTACAGATAATTGATTGCAGGGACATCATTATTGGCCACTCACTCCAATCTGACTTCAAGGCATTGAAGTTAAGACACTGTCGAGTTATAGACACTGCAGTGATCTATGAACATGTGAAAGGCCCACCTTTCAAGCCTGCGTTAAGAAATTTGTCGTCCATATACTTAGGTAAAGAGATACAGAACAACGATGCTGAAGGCCATGACCCTTGTATTGATGCTAGAACATGTTTAGAGTTGGTGAAACTCAAATTGGAAAAGGGGTTGCAAATAGGATTGAACCTGAACTCAGAAACAATTTTCAAGAACCTGGAGGACTCCTCTAATGTCAAGTCATTGGTATTCAATAAATTCGCTCCTGATGAGGCCATAACTGATTTGAATGAAAAATCCAATATGAAGACTATCAGCTTTGATGATGATGAGGACATAGTCAACAAGATCATTAAGAACCTTGACACATGCTCTCTCTTTGTTGGGAAATTGAACACTTTAGAAAACACCAGGTACTTTGCTGGCAAATCAACAAGTGCGATTTCCAGTTTGTTGGATGACAACATGGACACACTGCAAAAAAGTGAGTCCATGACGGATGAGCATGTTGATGCAATCAAGGAACAGCAAGCCATAAAGTCTTTGAAAAAGACGTTGCATAAGTTAACAGAGAATCTATGCAGTAACTCTATGGTTATATTATTTTCAGGGTCTGGTGATCTCAGAAACTACAAGAAAATCATATCTGAAATAAACTCCATAAGAATGCCTGAAAAGAGAAAATCATACTCACTGTTGAAAAAGGATGAGTTGAAGCAGGCTGTTGATGTGGCTAGAGACTCAGTTATAACCATTTATATAAAGAAGTAAACCACCATTGCATTTAAACTTAAATAAAAGAAAAAGTTGATTCTTTCTTTAAGAGGTAAAGTGTTCCAATATGTAAAGAGGTAGTGATATCAGTACACTGATTACCATGACTCTTGTAACTGATTGTAGATTTCATTCAGCTTTGAAAAATTTTATGGTATGGTTCTGTCACTGTTTCTTATCTCCGACAAAGTTTTTGGTGTGAAAAAAGAAGAATCGTGTGTGAAGCGTTCATGGTCTTTTTTTATTTATTTTTTTCTGTCAATTTGGGTTCATTGAGAGTGAGGTGTATCTCATAACCAAACAACAAGAAGTATAGAAACCAGAGCTTAACTCAGGTATAGCTGGTGATATATATTAAGGTTTGTCAGGTATTTATCTATTGGTTTATCTGTGCAATTATTGTAATTTTTTGTGGAAAGGAAAGGCCAAGTACATAAACTCTGTGACTCTTTTATATACAAAGCAATATGAACGCTAACAATGCTGATGCTTTAAGAAATGAAGATGAAGCTTATGATGCTTTGCTAGGTGGTGATTTTGGGTCTATGAACATAATGRGTATCATAGACCAGAATAGCAAAGACAAGGACTCCAAGAAGCACGATAATGATGAAGGAGAAATTGAACATTTACCTGATGCCATAGACTTTGAAGATGAAGACGAGTTGGTTTCAGACTTTGAGGACGATAGCATGAACGAATCGGGCAATGAAAATGCGGCTGACAATGACACAAAGCAGGAGGTTGGTGATAACCTGTTTGAAGTTGAAGATTCCAGCAATAACGATGAAGTTGTGAAGGCTCTTGAGGAAGAACACTCAAATTTTTTACACAACACAAATGAGGATATAAACAAAAAGTTCAGAAGATTGCTAAGCTCTTTTAAGAAGCCAAAAAATGAAAAAGAATTAAAAGAACTTCAGTTAAAGACATATTTTCCAAATCTTGCCAATAACTCTAACTTCCAGTTATCGCAACTAATTAAGGCCCCAACTGTTGAATATGGGTGGCAAAAACCAACTAGAGACGTAGTACCTATAAAGCCTACAATACCAATAACTGTACAGGCTGATTCACACAGGTTCTTTAGCACAAACAAAAAGAGACCCTCAAAGCAAATTACAAGATCCAGAAAAAATGTTATAAAAGTACAAGATGAATTAAGATTTCCGGATCTTAATCGATTTACAAATAAAGATAACAAAGACGTTGCCGATAATTTGAAAGATTCTGGAGGTATGAATGGAAATGCTGAAGCAGCAGAAGGACATAACGAAGATGGATCTTCTCCATCACTTGTACATCTTAATGCCCTTTCGACGGATGTTTGGAACGTTGATAAACTTTTGGGAGAAGATAATGGTGACAGCAAGAGTCCTACAGGATTTTCCATCAGCACATTACATGCTCAGCAAGTGTTTGATGAGATTAACAGCGAATCTGAAAGTGATTCTCAGAGTATAGACAGTAGTGGTGACACTGCATTGTGGAATGACGACGATTTGATTGCTGGTGATTTATCCAACTACTCCAAGCCTATAATTACTCCAAGAGATGAAAGAATTCATCTGGAACAGATAAATGAAGACTCCATTGACAAGACATCGTTCAAGCCATACAAGATTATGAAAAAATCGAACAACACATTCAAGGTGAATGACAAGATCATCAAACAGAGATTTAACATATCCAACGATGCAACATACGACTTATTGAGAAAAAACTATAAATCACAGATTAGAACAAATGTTGGAACTTTGAACATTCAACACTCAACACCGGCCAGTAAACTACAAGTACCTTTCTACAAGAGTGTCAATGCCGATGAAAAGACGAGATTTGCACATAAACAAACGCCATTCTTTGATAAAATGAGACCTGGTTCTGTAATCGGCTTTTCAAAGATTAAAAATAGAAAGAGAAGAAGAGACAAGGGTAAAGATGTGTCAGAAATATTTGAAAAGACCAGTGATTTAACCCTAGGTGACTCGGCCCCTGTCTTCTTGTTGGAATACTCCGAACAAAACCCATCAGGATTGTCAAAGTTTGGTATGAACACCAAAATTGTCAACTATTATAGAAAGAAGGATGAAGACGACCAGTACAAGCCTAAGCAATCCATAGGTGAGAACATAGTATTGGGAACCCAAGATAAATCACCATTCTGGAATTATGGGCAAGTTCTAAAAGGGGAGATATTAACTGCCATGTTCAACAACATGATCCGTGCCCCTATAGTTCCACACAAACTGAGATACAAGGATTATTTATTGGTAAAGTCTCAAGGTGGGGGTGTTTCAGGACCACCGAAATACTTTTTGAGAAAAATTGACAATTTGTATACTGTTGGTCAAACCATGCCAGTTAATGAATACCCTGGACCAAACACTAGAAAAATGAACTCTATAGTAAAAAATAGACTGAAGCTTTTAGCTTACAAATTAATAAAGAATTCCCCAACAGATTCATTAACGCTAAAAGATATAAAGGCTCACTTCAAAGACTCATCTGATCTTCACTTGAAGACCAAGTTGAAGGAATTCATGAAGTTTTATAGATATTCTGAAATCAAGGATCCTGAGTTCAAGAGACAAAAGAAGTCGGGTACGGGATACTGGAAGCTGAAAGAGAGTGAAACATTACCAGATGATGAGCAGATGGAAAAATTAATAACTCCAGAAGACGTTGCTATGCAAGATCAAGTTTTGGAGCATGAAAAGTTCTTGGAGGACAACAAATTGTTCAACATAGATGAAGAGCAAGTGAATCTGGAAGAACAACTAGCTCCTTGGAACACTTCCAAGAACTTTATCAACTCCACCAATTTCAGAACCACTGTTGCCATCACTGGAGAGGGTGATCCAACAGGGCTGGGAGAAGGTTTCAATTTGTTGAGATCGACAACAGTTGCCAAGAAGGACTCACCTGAAGAGGAGCTGTACAACAGTTTGTCATACGAGGAACAAAAGAAGGTTGCAAAGCCTGTTAACGTTCCAAAGTCTGTTTATATGGCTAGGAAAAAGGACGATAAATCAAATAAGTTGACCTATGAAGAAGAGATGAAGAGGGTATGGTACAGACAACAACTGTCGATTTCCATTGAGAACCCCTATAAACAGTTAGGCCAAAACGCCAACCTAAGCAACATCACTCACTTCAAAAAGGTGCCAGAATTTAGTTCAAAGGCACCTAAGGGAAAGGTAATGAAGTTTGTGCGTAAGAAAAAAGATGCCAATGGTATCATTCACAGAGAAACCCAATACATCAAAGATCCTTCCTTGATACATGCCTACATTGCMTATTATGAAAATCTTGAAGCTTCTCTAGATACTGAGCAACTGTTGAAAGATGATGCAAAGAAATACATACTGGGTAAGAATGACCAGGAAAAGACAGACAAATTGCATGCAATGCTGACAAAGAAGCTCAGCGAAGTAAGCAAGAGATCAATAGCTGTTACCCAAGCCCAAGCCATTAGAAGAAGCAAAAAGGAAAAAAAGAATGCTGATAGTAATGAAGCAACYGCTATAGGAGGCACRCCTACCAAGGAAAGAAAGGTTGCTACRAGAACKTGTAAGGTTTGTGGACAAGTAGGTCACATCAAAACCAGTAAAATATGTCCAATGTATCAGTCAAAGTAAATTAGTGCGTATATAACAGAAAAAAAATGTAAAATCAAATGTTGTATATRGATGCAGATTGACACAAGTCTGCTAATTTTTCCATATCGTCATCATCACGAGTGGATGCAATGTAAGCGTAGTATCCAGGGTTGCCCTTGTTGCCATTCTCAACTGGGTAGTGTTTATAAGGCAAGCTCTTGTCTTCAATGACACAGAAGGACTTTCTTTCAGTATTCACTGGGTAATCTCTTCCAATTCTTTTGATTATGGTTTTGAACTGTCCTCTTTTATCACATGAAGGRCCACCCACAGCAAAGACTCTTTGTATGTTGTTGGCAGAGCTTATAGGCTCATAAACTGGTGTACAGTGGAACCAGTCATAGTGTATTTTGGTGCTGTACTTGAAGTACTCAACAGCAGCAATTGCTAGCAGACAGATTACTGTGTATTCAAACAAAACAATAAATCTTTTAGTTAATGGATCCATGGCTTGTGTATTACTTGTTGTGTGGTGTTATTGGTGTTAATCATCTCTTCTCAGCATACAGTTCGTATTTTTCGAATATWAAAATCACCTTTTTCGATGGTCGTGTTTTYGTTTTTCCAAAAAAAAGCTAGTCGGAGATAAGCATTTATCTGAAAAGGAAGAAACCCAATCTGTGGTTTTTTCTTCGTTCTCAGTRGAACTTTTTGAAATAGAGRGATGGGTGTGTTGAAAGTGATTTATTATATGTTAATTGTTTAACAGAATCAGTATAGCTTAAAGACAAATCAGCAACAACCTAGATATATCAGAAGTTTACGTATTTTTACATATAATATACAAGGAAATGGAGGAAATAGAAGGGTATGATAGAATCTATCATAACATAGAAACTAAAATAAAGAAGTCCAACCAAACAGGGCTAGATTATAATCAGCTATTTTCTGAGATTATCAGAATTCTTGTGGACAACACAGACAATGAAAACAAAGTGCAAKCTGACCTATTTGATCTTATGGGGTTTGAAAATATTGAATTAATCAGTGAGATTGTAACAAATGCAAATGTTATCTTGTTAAAGCAGCAGGAGCTGTTCCAAAATGAGATAACATCTCAGGAAGCTTTTGAGGAAAAAGATGCATCAAAAGCTGAAGATAGCTCAAACAGAAAATACAAGGCTACTTTTAACTCACAATCAACCTCAAAAGTATTGAAAAAGTCTATTGGTGTTGATCTACATGAATATCCGCATGTATACCAGAAATATGCTGCCAACAATATTCTGTCAATATCCGGTGACACATATTCATTACCCATAGGCACAACTCGTGAGCAAAAGAACAACTTCGAAGAGGTTGTGATACCTGCAAAGACTAAAAAAGATGAGCTTTTACCAAATTTAAAGCTGTTGGAAATTCAAAAGCAAGATAGGTTTATAAGAGGGTGTTTCCCCAAATATAAGAGCTTCAATAAGGTCCAAACTGTTATTTATCCAACAGCGTACAACTCTAACGAAAACATTTTGGTATGTGCACCTACAGGTGCTGGTAAATCTGACATAGCGATTTTAACCATTCTGAACACCATCAAGCAATACTCTAACTATGATGACTTRTCCGACCTGAGATTGAACGAAGAAAATGAAAAAATTGTAATCGATTTGGATGCATTCAAGGTCATATACGTGGCRCCTTTAAAGGCTTTGGCCGCAGAAATTGTGGATAAATTTAACAAAAGATTGAACTGGCTGGGAGTCAAGGTCCGTGAACTAACAGGTGATATGCAAYTAACAAAAGAYGAAATCAAYGAAACKCAAGTGATAGTAACAACTCCCGAAAAGTGGGATGTCGTAACCAGAAAGTCCAACACTGGGGACACTGATATGATCAACAAGGTACAGTTGCTYATCATCGATGAGGTKCATTTGCTGAATGAAGACAGAGGTCCTGTYATAGAGACACTTGTTGCCAGAACCTTGAGACATGTTGAAGCTAATCAGAAAATGGTAAGAATAGTGGGRCTTTCTGCCACTCTGCCTAATTATCTAGACGTTAAAAATTTCTTATGTGTAGGTAAAAATGGAATGTTTTTCTTTGATCAGTCCTTCAGACCATGTCCCCTTGAACAACAAATAATTGGGGTTAAGGGAACAAGCACAAACCCACAAAGTAGAGAAACCATTGACAATGTTGCATATGACAAGCTTGTGGACATTGTTCACAAGGGAAAGCAAGTCATGGTGTTTGTGAACTCAAGAAAGGACACTGTGAAATCAGCAAGAACATTCATCAGAATGGCACAGTCATATGCTGATGATGTCATATTYCTTCCTGAACTATCACCTGAAGACGAGGCCTAYTTCAAGAGAAAGATGACTCAATCCAGAGATCGTGACCTAAAGGAACTGTACGAAAAGGGCTTTGGTGTCCATCATGCCGGTATGTCCAGATCAGACAGAAATCTTACTGAACAGATGTTTTTGAAGGGTGCCATAAGAGTGCTAGTTTGTACTGCTACATTGGCCTGGGGAATCAACTTACCGGCAGCAGCAGTCATTATCAAGGGAACAAACATTTACGACTCCAAAAAAGGTGGTATGACTGATATGAACATTTCCGATGTTATTCAAATATTCGGTAGATCAGGTAGACCCGGATTTGARGAATATGGTATAGGTATATTATTAACGACACAAGATAARYTGGATCATTAYTTGTCTTTGCTAACACAACAACATCCGMTWGAATCSAAGTTCCTAAGYAACGTTACTGATAACCTGAACGCAGAAATCTCATTGGGTACSATAACCAATGTCAAGGAGGCTGTTGACTGGTTAGGTTACACTTATTTATACATAAGAATGATGAAGAATCCGATGAAGTATGGTTTGAGTTGGATAGACTTTGAAATGGACCCTGTGTTGTACGATGCCAGAAAGAGGATTATCATGGAATCAGCAACYAAATTGCATCAACTTGATATGATTGTTTACGATTCTGCATCTGGTATTTTCCTACCTAAGAACTTAGGAAGAATAGCATCTGACTTTTATTTACTGAATGAGTCAGTGGAAATTTTCTCAAARATGATCAATCCATTATCCACTGAAGCTGATATATTCAGTATGATAGCCATGTCAGCTGAGTTTGATTCTATTAAGTTCAGAGCYGAAGAGGCCAAGGAGTTGRGYGARCTKGAGGATAACTCTCCGTAYCAGGTTGGTGGAGATCCAGARTCGCCTCAACACAAAACAAATATTTTGCTACAGGCCTTCATATCATGTGCCAACATCAATGATTCAGCACTGTACTCAGATTCTAACTATATTGCTCAAAATAGTGTAAGAATATGTAGAGCCCTGTTTTTGATTGGRTTRAACAAAAAGTGGGGTGTGTTCACTAAGACAATATTAGAAATTTGCAAAAGTATTGAACAAAAAGTATGGATATTCACYCACCCTCTGAGYCAATTCATACAGAATCAGCAATTCATCAAAATTTTGAATAATAAAAAAGTTTCCATTGAGGATCTCTTTGAGTTCTCTAGYAGTGAACTGGGAGACTTCTTAAGAAATAAATCAGCAGGGCCAAAGATACATGGGATCATAAAGACATTCCCTAGACTTCTTCTTAGAAGTGAGATGTATCCAATATCTTCACAAATTATCAGAATCAAAACGTCCATAAAGCCAAAGTTCAAGTGGGACAAGCAAAGATATGGACAAGCTTTATACTTCTGGGTTATTGTGGAGGAATCAGGAGACTCTAGAATATTACATTCGGARAGATTYATTTTGAATGCACAAAGCTACAACAATGAGCATTAYTTRGATTTCATGATYCCTATYTCAGATCCCAGTTCCWCAYCAAGTTGTWGTTACCATAGTGAATGATACCTTTGTGGGTTGTCAATACACGGATGTTGTGTCCCTGACAAACTTGTTRAAGCCTCAAAACGAAACAYTGACCACGAGATTGCTAGGCTTGAGACCRTTGCCYATAAAGGCRTTCAACAATCCAATATTGGAGGACATTTACAAYTTTAAGTACTTCAACCCTATTCAAACCATGGCGTTCCATGCTCTGTATCATTCCTCAGATAACATATTCATGGGTGCGCCAACATCATCAGGAAAGACGTTGATATCTGAAATAGTCATATTCGAGGCTCTCAAAAGAAGACCTGGATCCAAGATTGTCTACATAGCCCCAATGAAGGCACTGGTCAAGGAAAGAGTGCAKGATTGGACAGCAAGAATAACTCCAAAGACMGGATACAAGGTCGTTGAGCTGACYGGTGACAACAACCCTGATTTCAAGGATGTCATTGATGCAACAATCATCATCACGACTCCGGARAAGTTTGATGGTATTTCCAGAAACTGGAGAACAAGATCCTTYGTWCAGGATGTTTCCCTGGTTATCATGGATGAGGTTCACTTGTTAACATCTGATAGAGGACCTATYTTGGAGATGATTGTTTCGAGAATGAATTACATGGGTGCAAGAACAGGTTTGAAGGTTAGATTGCTTGGTATGTCCACAGCAGTTGCGAACTCATTTGACATGGCTGCCTGGCTAGGTTGTAAATCCAATGGGTTGTTCAAYTTCCCATCAAGTGTYAGACCAGTTCCTATCACAACATACATAGATGGATTCCCAGATACTTTGAATTTCTCTGCATTGATGAAGGTCATGAACAAGCCGATCTTCACAGCCATCAAGCAGCACTCACCAGAAAAGCCCGTGGTGATTTTTGTTGCCTCCAGAAGACAAACAAGAATAACTGCTGTTGAGTTAATTCACATGCTGGGAAACGAAGACAATGCCAAGAGATTCTGCAGATTTGATAATGATGCAGAAACACAGAAGTATGTTGACATGGTTGAGGATGAGACTTTAAAGCTTTCTTTGTCATTTGGTATTGGGTGCCATCATGCGGGTTTGTCAATGAATGATAGGGACATTTGCTTCAATCTATTTGAGCAAAAGAAAATCCAAATATTGATAGCAACGAGTACCATAGCCTGGGGTGTCAACACACCAGCTCATTTGGTAATCATCAAGGGTACAGAGTTCTTTGATGCAAAGATTGAAAAGTACAGAGAGTATAACCTAGTTGATGTTTTACAAATGATGGGTAGATCAGGAAGAGTCAACCATGATACAGAAGGTAAGGCCATTGTCATGTGTAAAGAGGGTAAGAAATCATACTATAAACACTTTTTACACATAGGGTTCCCAGTTGAGTCGTCCTTGGACAAAGTACTAGATGACCATTTGGGTGCTGAGATAATCAATGGAACAATTTCCAAGAAGGATCAATGTATGGATTTCTTGAAGTACACCTTTTTATTCAGAAGAATATTCCACAATCCATCCTTCTATGGGATTACAGAGGATATTGATGTCAGCAAGATCAATTTGCATCTATCAGAGTTGATTGACAAGTCCTTAGCAGAATTGGAGGAATCCAAGTCTATTGTTATCCATGGAAATGACATCTATGGTACCATGTTCCTGGAAATAAGTTCTTACTATTATATCTCTCACAAGACTTTGAGATTTGTGCTGAACAACATTTCTCCAGAGGCTAGCTTCAAGGATTGTYTATACTGGTTATCCATGGCTGTTGAATATGATGAGCTTCCTGTAAGACACAATGAAGAGTTTTTGAATGTTGATATCTCTAAGAATGTAACATTCCATGCTGAGGATACCTTTGATAGAGACTTGCCTCTGTGGGACCCACACATCAAGGTTTTCTTACTGTTACAAGCATACTTCAGCTGCATGGAGTTGCCTGTGGCTGATTACTATCAAGACACACTAACTGTACTGGACCAAACATTAAGACTGACACAAGCATATATTGACACTGCTGCACAGTTTGGTTATACCAGTGTTGTTAAAAACTTGATTAAACTGCTGTGGTGCTTGAAACAGGGATGCATGCCCGGTGATGATTTTGTTTCCTGCTTGCCAGGGTTCACCAAGAGAAGAAGTTTATCCAGCAATGGCAAGGCATCTGAGAATGTYAAGTTCACTCTGAAGTCATTGAATGCATGTTCAAATGTGGAACTTAATAAGATTCTGTACTCAAAGGACTTTAAATCTTTGTATAAAAATGTCTATGACTATGAACATAAAAAGAAATTCATTGATGTTGTGAGAAAGTTACCGATTCTGGACGAAGCTACAATGATGCTAAAGGGAGGTGAAGACAAAAAGAAACTGAACTTATTTGCAATTCACTTGAACAAGGCACACGAAAGTGGATTCCATGTATACTGTTCCGCATACAAAAAGAAACAGAAGGAGTCGTGGTTTTTGTTGGGATACAAAGGCGACGAGCTAAAGATCTTAAAGAGATGCATGCCAAACAAAAAGGGCGAGATAAAGTCTATGGTAGAGTTGGACTCAGATACCATGATGGACATACAGAACGTTAGATTCGAACTTATTAATGATGCGTTGGACATAAGCTATAAGATTCCAATTATATAAGACTGATGCAATATATATCCACTAATAAAAAAGAAAATTTACAATATAATTATTCAAAGAAGTCATCTTCATCGCTATTTTCATCTTCTTGGGACTTTTCAACATTTTCTGCGGCTGGTTTGTTGTCATTTTGTAGATCTTCAGGTATGTTTTCTTTGATCAACAATCCAATTTCGTCACGTCCAGTCTTCTTACCGTTCATTATATCGCTGATGGACAATGGCAGAGTCTTATTTTTCCAATGGCCTTCAATGGCGTTTAAGTAAAATAGTCTATCTTTTGGTGGGGCGGATTCTTTTTCTTCTGTTGATGGATAAAGAGCAACGTATTTTTCACACTTTGGGAAGTTGTAAGCATATAGAAGCTCAAGCTGTTCCTTCTTTGTATCCTCTTTATTTTGCTTGATGGCCTTTTTATAATTCTTCAAGGCTTTCTTTTTCTCAAAGAAACGAATCATGTGATATTTCTTACTGTATTTCTGAGCCTTTTGCTTTAGTTCATTATGTTTCAGTTCAAGATGTAGTGTTTTTAAGTATCTTTCCTTTTCTATCAGAATGGTGTCTGGAAGACTGTCCTTCTTCTTTGCTAGTAATCTTTCAATATCTCTGATCTTTCTCTTGATTTTGTTTGATCCAGAGTTGATGATGGACTCTAGATCCTGTCTATTGTTGCCTGATCTAAATGACTTAGTGGACATGTTTGATGCTATAGTTTGTGTACGGTTATATATCTATCTTTTCTGCTACTAAGATGAGCACCTAAATATTGAAAAAGTAAGTTAAAATCAGATGGAATTCTGATCAAAAACGCTTCTGAGAAAAATTGCGAAAAAAAAAAAAGCAATTTTCCTTCGAGATTGATTTTCTGTATACCGCACTTGGTAGCGTTTCTTGATTTTTGAAAACTTTCATTTAGACTAATAAAACAATCCYGAAGTAATATATACACTTTAAATATATGCTAACATAGACAATAACAGTACCTTTTCATCTATTTTTAAGCATCAACCTGCTTTTTCTTCTTTCCAAAGAAACCTCTCTTCTTCTTTTGTTCGATTTGTTGCTTTTGTGGAGCTACATAAACACCTTGTTCCTCAACGTGGGTGWAGGCACCGTTGTTTTCCTGTGGCAAGTAGTTACCGTTKGCATCGTACTGTGGCTGCATGGTTGCRTTTCCAGGAAGCAAGTGGGAAAACTGTGGTCTGACTCTGAATCCGTACTGCTGKGTTTCCAAGTTTGAGCCCCAGAACGGATCACCGGAAATGGCATATTCAAAGGACTTGATGGTGTCCAAGGGTCTTTCGTCTCTTTCTCTGGTTGGGTTGGARACATCTGGAATGTTGATTGGTTGGCCGAAGACATCAACAAGCTTACCGTTCTTGATGGCTGATGAGTTGTGGGACTGAGCATCAAAGTTGTCGCCGTTTGGATCCTGTTGGCTAGGGTCGTACTGGTTCATTTGAGATAGGTATGACTTTCTGTATGCGTTGTTGGTGGCATTTCCATAGTCACCACTGTCTTCAAAGGGCTGGGCATCCTGGACAGCAGAAAGAATAGGGTCATGGACATCRGCAGTACTGCTCTTGTAATGGTGGACATCTTCCTTTGTTAGCTTGACGTTTGGAAGATGGCCCTCGTGTGAGGAGGTRGATCCTGATCTGTTACGGTTGATAGATTTGGTCTTTTTAATGATACCCATATTGTTGTATTCWAATGATTTATAATTCCTTTGGTTATTATGATATGTTTTATAATTCAAAGTATTTAATGTGTAAGTTATTTATAGAGTTGTGTATGGGGGAAAAGTCWTGGAAAAAAAAAAAAATAATGGAAAAAATTAGTKTAAAAACAAAGTGCGCTGCTGTTTGAGATCAAGGATCACAATCGGATCCTGTTACTTGTGGTTTTTTTTGGTTYCGCATTCGTCTTTGAATCRATCCAAAAAAAAAKTAGA
>LPNL01000002.1:1105124-1276895 GCA_001749795.1 Hanseniaspora opuntiae
TTCCTSCCTGGATGGATCCTTYRTTTATTTGGTAGCGAGTRGGTAGATCCAMTAATCCTTCAACAGTGTAGAYCCATTCATTGACACTGCACTAAAGMTYGATTCTTTTATTAGCAATAWAAACATAAGGTCAAACGTGACCGATTMATATTGGCTTATATACTCATTATATATTCATTACTTTTTCAAGGCATTACCCAACTTATAGTGCTCCTTTCTTAACTCAGCAAAWGACTTCTTAGGCTTTTCRACTTCTTTTTCCTCTTCTGGCTCAACTGCAGAGTCTCCTAAGGAAAAGTCCTCCAAGTCATCGTCATCAACTCTATAATACTCTCCCTGTAAGTCAATGGCACCCTGGTATGGTGTTTTGGGTTCATCCACRTGGATGTCTTGGTACTGYTGCTTGAGTATTTCGTTTTCGTCCAAGTTTTGCTTGTTCCAGATGATGTTTTCGTTTGGAGTTGAAGGTTCACTTTGCTCCARTTTCATTTGCAACACGTCYTTCGGTACTTTGAAATGATGGCCATCTTCAGTCTCACCCTCAAACTCYTTAGAWGGGCTTAATGATGTCTCACTGAGTCTTTTGATRCCTGAATGGTTGTTWTGGTCAGTTAGTTTAGCATTCAGTAGTGTGTTTTCATACACTTGCTTTCTRAACTTTTGYAAGTCCTCCTTWGATGAATTGTGATCAATGTCTTGTTGTTGGACAGAATTATCCTGCTCCTTGTTCTTAAGTATTCCTACTACCATTTTTTTTTACTTATATTAGTGTTGTTTATGAGTCTTATTTATAGAAAATGTACAGAGAATGTTGTTTTTTGGTTGTTTTAGATRARTAAWACTTTATTGTTYWCMRAGTATATATGCCTAATAGTACTATTTARAAGGGGTTTTGTTTTAAAAAAATGSAAGATGTCCACATCCCCTTAAAAAAAATAAAAATTACACATAAAATGTGGGTGGGCSTAWGWGATCCAGCATTGGARGATTCCATCCRTCTGTYWACAAACCAGTAYTATATTCATTMTCTRYWGRWTGKGYATACTCCTCTTYYYGGAGTGATACTSCTAYCCATAMWGACATTGAAGTAACTCTATAAATTCGTGTTAATGAAATGGATGTTCATTTACTGCRAACAAACAAATGCTTTTATATATATTAATAGTGAACAAAAAAAAAAWTGTATTGCAAACAGTACAATTACTTGACATAAATTAGCTGTTTAATGMTAAAACTCATCTAGTATATCTTCTTCTTTTCATCCAATGAGTGTTGTCCAGCTCCAGTGTTAACAGCTAACAACAACCCACCCATGATGGACAAGTTTTGGAAGAATTCGTACTTCAACATATCTCTCTTGCCTCTCTTGTAGAACCAGTAGTTATTRATAATTATGTTATAAACAAACAAGATGGTTAATAACAACACTGATGCAAATCTTGTTTTGTAACCTATGGCGATCAACAAAGTACCGAACAACACCAAGATGACAGTTAAGAAGTTCTTTTGGACRGTGAATGTCAAGAACATAACCACAATCAATATTCTACCTGTTAGCAAGATGATGTTTTTCTTCTCCTCCTTCTTATTGGTCAACTCTGGCAACATACCAAAGATRCTCTTGTTAGTGGCTATGGAGTCACCAATSGCAATCAACAACCCACCCACAACRGATATGTTTCTCAACACAAAGGTGAGTCCTGAAACTGAACCGTAAACCACGGCTTGTAGGACAACAGTGCACATCAGGGCAATGGCCGCATAGCTGACCTTCTTGTTCAGAACCATTAGCACAGAGGCACCAAACATTGTGAATGAAATCAAAAGCAAAAACAAGTAGGCCAGGAAGTATGGAATATGTCTATAATGCCACAAGTAAAACACCTGATCTGCCCATTGCGAGCAGATTCTCAAGGTGTCCTCAAARAAAGTGGCAACAATCAAGAATCTRGCTATRATTGGTGTGTATGGTCTGATCTGAGAAACAAGTGGTGAATCATARATRAAATCAAACTTGTCAGTGAACTGATCAAACTTGTTCAAGTAGATRTTTATAGTTTCATTTTCWGTTTGYAAAAAKGAAGGCTTCTTGTTCTTTGTGGATGGATATGATGAAGATTGTCTTGGAACRGTTCCAAAATCCATCTGGCTGTTGTTTCCCCTGTAGTTGGACATTTGCTGATATTTGGTTGTATACATAAGRATACTTTGATTGTTTGTTTATAAAAGAAAACCAGCTGAATCAGTCAAGTACGATGTGTGTTGATTATCCCTCAAAAAAAAAAAGAACCAAAAAAAGCTAAAATAAGCAGTACGCARCACGCAACTTTAAAWTTTGTGRMAAAAAAAAAAWAAWACATTAWTSAGAATACACCATGAACAGCATTCATGGACTAAATAGGCAAAAAAAACTAATCARTCAKATRAAYWATRCTAATATATACTTATWCAGAYCAATTATAARAAGTAGGAAAYAGAAGCTTCAGCAACGGACTTGGCAGCAGCTAGTTCCTTGGCAACTTCTTGCAAGGCAGCCTTGGCAGCAGCAGCATCGCCAGYCATCTTGGCAGCAACAGCAACTAATTGCTCRTCGTTCAAGGCYTCAACAATGCTACCCAATTGAGCATCAATTTCCTCTTCCTTGGCAGCATCGCCGAAGTAGGCATGGTCCTTACCAGCGGATCTGATGGCTCTTTTGTTTTTCTTCTTGGCRCTCTTGGCAGCTTCCTTGGCCTTCTTGGCGTTGACCTTGGAGTCAGCAGCCTTTTTGGCTTCTTCCTCAGCCTTGGCCTTGGCTTCTTGTTCAGCCTTGGCCTTGGCCTCAGCCTCGGCTCTGGCAGCAGCACCGGCTTCCCACTTCTTTTGCTCCTTGGCCTTCTTTTCGGCTTCCTTGAAGCTCTTGACTCTTGGGTCCTCGTTGAAGGCTCTTTCAACAAGCTTGGCCAATCTRGAGTTGTCAACAGTCTTCTTCTTGTCTCTGGCAGCCTTGTTCTTCTTCTCAATGTATCTCTTRTGRTCTCTGTTGGATGAGTCATCWGGAACGTCTTCATCCAAGAACTCAAARGTTCTCCATGAGTCGAATCTGTTCCAGAAGGCATAGAACTTTTCAACTTCCTCCTTGGTGCTGTTGGCATCACCCAAGCTGACGGTGTATGGCTTCTTGGAGAATCTGGCTTCAGAGTCAAAGACTGGACCAAAGGCTTCGTAGAAGTCGTACTTGGAACCAGCCTTTGGTGGCAAAACATCAGCCTTTGGATCACAGGAGTCGTATTGCTTTCTCTTGGTGTCATTGGTCAAGACTTCAAAGGCCTTTTGGATGATCTTGAAGATGGAGTCTTGCTTCAAAGAGGCACCGTTGGTGGCAGCAGAGGTCTTGTCTGGGTGGTACATCAAAACTTGTCTTCTGTGGGCCTTGATGATTTGCTCAGCAGTGGCTTTGTATCTCAACTTGGACAAACCCATGGCCATGTACAAGTCAGCAGTCTTCCAGTCYTTGGCTTCAATGGTGAACATGCTTTCGTCTTCGATCTTTTCATCAAATAGCGCTTCATCAGGGTCAACAGCCTTGGTGTTGGCAGCAGTGAAGGCTCTTTGCTTTTCAGCCAAGATTTCATCGTATTCAGAGAAGGTGTGGTTTCTGATGGCTCTTTGAGCATGGTGAACAAAGTTTTCACCAATTGGTTCAACCTTCTTCTTTTGGATGGATAACTTCAAGTTAGAAACTTTGACACTGTTGTCGGARACAGCTGGGAAAGATGGGGCAGACATGTTTTACTATAGTTTATGAGTAGACGTATTTGGTTGTGTTATATATGTTTTTTAACAACATTGAATGTGTATATTGAAGTAATGTTATGATTCTTTGAAAAAAAAGTGGATCAGCGAGAAAAAAAATTTTTTCTTTAGGAAATTTGGGAAAAAAAAAAAAAAAAAAGAAATGGGAACACGCACGTGATGAACTCATCAGGAAAAAAAARACCCAGAGAAAAATCTCACTCAWAGCCAATTCATTATCCTTATTAAATATTAAGATTCTAAGATACTAATGAATAAACCATAAAACACTATTAACAAATGCAACAGAATCAGGACTTGAATGTGTACTCAAATCATACAATACTACCTAATTTAAGAGACAAGGAACACAGCTCTTTATACACCATTTTATACAACAATGGTACATATCCCTTGTGGTTAATCAACAAGTTCATCAATGAGGACTCTCAAAGCAGTCAATACAAATTTACCGTGTCCTCATTCATCAACAACAGCAAGTTCATGCAACAGAATGTTAAGCCAAATACTTCCAACTCATCAGTGGATATTGAGTACATTGATTTGACACTAGGACTGCAAGCCACCTCGTTAACAAAGTTAGTCGATACCAAATACAACCACATCAATTCAAAGGAAGGCAGAGTGCTGATTCTGGAACAACCAGAACTTTTGATTTCATCCATGGAAGGGTTAACTGCGATTTCCTTATACAATGACTTCATCAACAAGTTACACAACGAGAAGTTTCAACATATAATCATCATCTCAAACATAGATTACTACAACCATTACATAAACTCGTTCATCCAATATCAATACACAACCTTCTWCCAGAGTTTGCAATACAARTCGGATGTTCTTTTCACTGTGAAGTCATTGAAAACAGGGTATGCAAAGGATATATCAGGCACACTAACCATCACCAAAGGTGGTGCCTTTGACAATGTTAAACACGTAAATGATATCAAAGTTGTTGAAAACGAGTACTTCTTCTATGTTGTTAAGGACAATGTCGTCAAGTTGTTTTATTAAATCAAGAATTGAGAAACATAATGCCCTTTTTTTTATCAATATATATGCTCTAATTAAATAAACTGTCAATTGCACTGTAATTGATCTTTTTAGACAATGTTTGGTTTGCTTGAAGCATTGTCTTGACACTGTCAGCTGTGTTTTCAGGCTCAATTTTTGCTGGCAAAACACCATCGCCGTCAATTGTTAGGTTGCCCAGCGGATCCAAACCCTCAACAGTGTCTGTGTTGGAGGCAYTGTTCTGGAAATACTGATTCAAACTGGCCATGTTGAACTGAGCCTTCACCGGATCACGAACAGTTGTTTCAGTGGGTATCTTGGTAACTCTTTTCCTTTCATTRGGATTTTTCCCATTGGCGTTTCTTGGTCTTTTTCTTTTCTTTCCTCCATGTTCATTTCCTGTCAAAATATCTGCCTCCTTCTTCAATCTCTTTTCCTCCTGTTCAATCAGGTACTCAGCGTTCAACCCAACCCAGATACGTTCCTTTTCCTTKGCCTCCTGCTCATCCAGTATGGAGCTYTTKATTTCATCATCRTCCTCAAGATCATCAAAGTTGTCACCRTCYGGAATTCCCTCCAAAATGGARTCRGTTGTGGGCAAYAAGTGAAAGTTTTTTGGACGGTAGGGGTCATTTTCRARTTTGAAAAAGGCATCATCATCRKCATCYTCYTCTTGTTCCTTCATGGCGTCYTCRAACTCCTCCACAGCAACTCTGATTTTRTCCTCTTCATYCATGGGCACCAATGGTGTTCCGTTKGACCCAGTGGGACGAGCAATCTTCTTACCGTAAAATGTCATTGAGTCAAGCACCTTTTCATGCTGTTTGTCTCTTTTCTTTAGCATGCGCTTTCTCAAGTCGCCATCCATGCCCAGAACCTCAGTATCACCAACACCATGGGTCTTTTTTATTCTTGTCATATTCTCAACTCTGACCTTATCAAGCTTTTTTAGATAATAGTTTAGCTCATTGCTGGACAGTTCTTGTTCATTGAGTACTTGAAGCATCATGGGGTCAGCCTTCAAAATGTCTGAATCAGTGATCATATAGTTTTCCATTTTTTTATTCATTTTCTTCAAGTTTTTGATGTTGTTCTTCAGTGAGGGTGGCAGTTCATCCTGGTTGCTTACAGTATCAAAGTTTTCTCTGAACTTCTCGATGGACAAGCTTGCAGATGARGTGCCCTTGAATTCATTCAATCTGTTTTGCAAAGTTTCCTCTCCGACATGAGAAACAGCAACTATYTCGTTATGAGTGATTCTTATGTTGTTCATTCTACACGCAAGTAAYAAACACGCACCRGCAATACCAGCAGGTCTTCTACCYTCGTACATCCARTCYTTGGCCATTCTTTGAGCAAGTTTCAATGARTCATTGATGACAACGTTTTTYAAGTCACCCAGTTGAAGCTTTGTGGCAAATGACTGGATGTACAGGGACGGATCAACCAGGGGCAAGTCGTTGATATGAAGTTGCTTGCACATTTTCAAAAACGTTGAACCTATTGAGTAAACGGATATTTGCAATCTAGAGGAAAAATCAATAAGCATGTGATGTGTCTTTTCCTTTCTGCATGCAACATATAGACACGCAGATATAACATTCTGAGACTTTCTCCCTTGAACAAAGTTATGTGTTAAGCACAGCTTGTACCATTGAAAGGCAGCTTCAGTGATGTATTCCGGTATATGAAGAGCATACGACACAGCTCTTAACTTTCTTCTGGCATTTTGTAAAGTCTGTTCCCTGGACTCCAGCGCACCCGATGAGCCTGAGTGAGCCTGGCCGGCAGCTAAAAAGGACCCATGCACAACGGCAGCACCGGACGAGGACTCACCAAAGGTGACTTCAGACACTATAGGGTTTTCTTCCTGAACAGTACCACAGCTTTCACACACAGTATCGTTGTTGGCATTGGAGATATCCTTGACAAACTTTGTTCCACCACACTGTTTACATGCAAYGCCACCATTGTTGGCTTGTACTCTACCTGACATAGTTAAAGATTATTATATTGGKTTTGTGTTGTTGTTATTTATGGGTRCGACTGATTGTTGTTTTTACTGTATCATTGATTAATAACATGGTAGATTAMAAATTATCATAAACATGGACGCGCGTTTTTTGATTATTGAGCATTTTTTTTTTTCTGAGGATTTGGATACTATGWSSTTATGTCCGATATTTGAACAACGTGTAGCTATACYAAAACCAAGGAGAWAACAAACWTMAGCACAAWGWTTGATRGGWTATGRAAAMSAATTTRARAGAACAGAGAGMTTTRAMRAAGTTASACGAGTAATGTGTTAGTTTACTTAGCCAGTRTTTTAATTAATTGTTCAGATGTTATCRTTGCTAAACTGTKTTAACATTCAGTARAAGYACTTAGGYSATATGATCCGGTTTRATGGCTCTTTCCCAATTGGGTAATTTTTCTGYTGCTCACTYTGKRTGTGCCTGTTTTTTTTTCTCCATAGAAACGGGTTTTTGGTGGCGATGAAAATTTTTCACGCTCACCTTTTTTCCTCCTTGGTGCATTTCTTTTTTTTTTTTCTTTTCTTTTTTTTYAACTTGGTAGGKTTACTCTRTGGYTCATACACTGTTWTCAACAACWTCAAGTGAAAGAAAACCACATAACTGACCACTAATTCACCATACAGTACCYAATTCTGAAAGTTTCGTTGAAGATCCAAACATAATCAACACAATATGAGYACTTCTGAAATTACTGAGGCTAGTGAAAGCGCCTTTGAACAATATTCYGAATCTTTAACCATATCSAAATATTTCCAAGTCAACTACGACTTTTTGAATTCATCCGAAGAAGAATTAAGAACAGACGACTCTGACTCCGAAGATGAAAAGCCTATGAAGAGCTACGGCCTAAACGAAGAAGACGTTTCTGATGATGAAGAGCTATTCGACGATGATTCATCTGAAGAAGAAGAGGAAGAAACATCTGTCAAGAAGTCTGATGAAGAACAATCTGAATACGAGTCTGACTACGATGACGATTCCGACTCCAAGCCATATGGTCCTGACTGGTATAAAAAGCCACAATTCAGAAAGGGTCCACCTCTTGGTTACAATGCTCAAAACAACAAGTTCTTGAAGTCCAACCAAGCTGCCGACTCTGATTACAGCTCCTCTGACGAAGACTCAGACGATGAATATGGTAAGAATAAAGTCAGATCAGCCAGAGAAAAGGCTGTTATCCAAATGTTCAAGATTTCCAAAAAGATTGATACTGCTGAGCTAACCAGTGACTTTGAAAAGATCGTYGASTTGTTTGACAATGCMATGAAGTCCTTGGCCAAGTTYCAACAACAAAACAACCAAGCTGTTCCAAACATTGCATTGAAGATTTTGATYCAAACCCAAGAAGCCATAGAAGGTTACAACGAAGAGGAATCCATCAACAAAACYAAAAACAACACTAAGGCYTTTGTCAGTTTGAAAATCAAGCACAAGAAGTCCGCCAAGGAGTTCCAAGAYTACATTGATGTCTTCAACAAGTCCAGAGAATCCATTTTCAACAACGAACAATTGTTGTCTGAAGATGCCAAGTCAGTATACATTGATGAAGCYACCTTRAAGCAAATGCAAGAAGAAAAGCAACCAAAGTTAGTTTCCAAGTCAGTACAATTCTTCACAAAGTTYAATGTCTTGTTGGAAAGCAGAGGTAAGAAGAACTCCACCATTGCCCAACAAATGGAATCTATTGTTGACTTGTTGGAAAACTATGCCTCTGATGTCTATGAAAAGATCTTGTGTTACATGAACTTAATAACCTTGAGATTTGAATCAACAAAATCATTGACTTACCAACCAGTTACCCAATGGAAGACCTCTTTGAAGGAAATTGAAACCTTGTTTGATATTTTGGAAGACAACTTTGATGAATATATCATTTCTGAAGTTGCTGTTAGAAGTGACTTCATTGATGACAAGGAAACCTTGATCAATCCAAAAACCGGTAAGAAGGAAGTCTTGGGTTCATTGTTTGCMTATGTTGAAAGCTTGAGCTCTGAATTCATCAAGTCCTTGYTATACACATCCTTCAAGTCCCCTGAATACGTTGATAGATTAAGAGATGAACAAGCAGTTTACAACTTGATTTTAAGATTGCAATTGTACTTGGAAAAGACTTTRCCTGAGGACAAGGCTGTATTCTACCTATCCAGAGTCTTGGTTTTGAGATTGGACTACATCTACTTCAAGCCAAATGAYTTGATTGCCTTGAATGAATCTMAAGCTTGGGACTACGTTGATGACTTGAAGTTGACTTACAASTCYCAATTCCAAWGCGGTGTTTCCTCCGAAACTTCCAAGTTGATTGACAGTTTGGTTGAAATCATCAACACCAACAAGGATGCTAAGTTGTTGAACTTCTGGGAAAAGGCCAACTTATACAAGATCTACTACCACTCTTTGAATGATGATTTCAACACATCTGTTTCCTTGATGGAAGAGTTCAGCAAGGTTTTCCTAAAGAACAAGTCCATTGATGAATACGACTTATCAGTCCAAATATTGTTCAACAGAGTTGTTGTGCAGTTAGGTTTCTCCTCCTTCAAGAACTGTTTGTTCCATGATTCTCAATCTTTGTTACACCCTGTATCCATTGCTGGATCCTTGAAATATCTAATGGGACAAAAGTTAGTCAACAGATATGTTGAGTATGCTGACAACGAAACTGTTGATGATGAAATCAAGTTCGAAGAGGTCCATCTACCTTACCACAAACACATTGACTTGACCCTAGTTGACAGTGTCTACCTAACATGCTCCATGTTGAATGACATTCCAAGCATAGCTTCCAGATCCAGAAACTACGGTGACATATACACAACCATCAGCTCAGTCAAGGGCATTTCCAAGAAGATTGCTTCTTACGAAAGATACGGATTCCATGCTCCAGCCGAAACCGAAAGTGACTTCATCATCCACTGTGCCAAGGAACTATTAAGAGGTGAATGGAAGGCTGGTGTTGAGTTGTTCTCCAACACCAATGCCTGGAAGCTGTTCCAAGATGAGGACATGAAGGCCAAGCTGATTGACACCATGAAGAGACAGTCCTTGAAGGCTTACTTCTTCTATGTCAAGGTCTTTGCTGCCAACATATCCATCACCAAGTTGAGCACCAAGTTCGAGTTGAGCATTGATGTTGTTACCGAAATCTTGGAAGAAGTCATTGAAAAGGCCAGTGTCAACGCCACCTTGAACAAGGAAAAGAACATGATATACCTAGGCGAAGGTCCAGAAATGACCGGCTTGGAAAGTGCCCACTACTTCACTTCAAAGGCCAAGAGATACAGAAGAGAAGCCATCAACAAAAAGTATGCCAAGATCAGAAGCTTGATCTACAAGAACATGCCTAAGTAAATATAGTCTATATACGAATTTAAAATTTGCCAAAGAAAAAGAAATTATGAAGAGATTTGTGTTTTTTTCTTAAACCCGTTAAGTCAGTTTTAAACTTCTTTCATCCTATCCCTTTAATATTTTTTTTCCCTTTGAAATCGCCATCAACTTTCCCTTAATGTGTTCTTAAGATATACAAAACATAAAAAGAAACCATTATCATAAACATATATATGCAGATGCTTAATTTGAAAAGGAATGCTCTTCTTTTGAGACATTCTTTCAAACCAATATCACTACAGTACAAAGCCCTAGTCATACACAGCAAACGGTTCATTTCCACCGACATCAAAAAGGCTGATGAGGAAAGTGGTGAGACCAACGAAACTGTCATTGAAAAGACCAAGCGAGAAACGTTATTCTACTTTGACAATGTCTTTTTAAGAACAAATGTGCTGACCTGGTATGCCTTCTTTGCCCTCCAAAACAGCAACAAGGATGCCAGACAAAAGATCATGGATCTCACCAAGAACAAGTTTGAAATGACTGACTTCATCTCCATGAGAAGAGACGGTGGTGCATTTGCGAAGTTCCTCGTTCCGTATCCATACAGCGTTGCTGAGGTTAACTTGAAGATTCAAAAACTGGTTCAGGATAGTCAAAAGGGGTTTGTTCTGAAAAGAGTCACATGCTTCCCGACAAAGGGCACACCTTTGGTGGAGGACATGCARAGATTGCCCTCAAGAAACTTGATTCTGACACATGAGGGTAAGCTTCCTGAACAGGATGTTTATTCTCTATTCAGAAGATATGGACAGATAGTGGAGATCAACTGYGGGGACAAGACAACMCTGGTGCAGTTYAAGAACTTGTACTCTGCGGTTTGTGCCAAGAAYTGTGTSAATGGATTCACTTTGAACAATGTTAATTTGATAATCAARTTTGACAAGAACACCAGTCATCATYTGGTTAGARACTTTTAYGTCAACCACACCAGACTGGCTATCCCATTGACACTGGCCCTTTTATCCATTCTAGCCYTGTTGATATTYGATCCTATTAGAGAATACATGATTGAGCTGMAAATCACCAAGAAGTTCCAATTACTCAACAAATCTTATTATTCCAGTTTATTAAAATATTTCAACAAGCAAAAAGCCGATGAGGGCACAGCGTTCTTTGAGGATGAAGTCAATGACTTCAAGATGTGGCTGGAGGAAAACAACAACACCTTTGTGGTTATCCGAGGACCTAGGGGGTCTGGTAAAAACAGTATGGTCAGGGCTGCCCTGAAGGACAGGGACAATGTCTTGTACTTGGACTGTGATTCCTTGGTGAAAACCAGAATCGACAGTAGATTCCTGGGCAATGCCTCTTCCCAGTTGGGCTACTACCCCATTTTCCCATGGATCAATTCGTTTGTTAGYATCATTGACCTTGGTGTTCAGTCACTAACGGGGCAAAAATCAGGATTGTCTGAGTCAAAGGAAAAGCAGTTCAACAGTATGTTGGCCACCGCTGTGATTGCCATACGTAGAGTTGCATTGGCCAACTATGTGAGTGGTAATGAGGAGGACTACTTGTTGCAACACCCCGATGCCAAGCCTGTTATTGTCATTGACAGATTCAGTTCAACTTCAGAGATAAACGGCTTTGTCTACAAGGAGCTGGCCGAATGGGGTGCATTGTTGGTGCAAATGAACTTGGCGCATGTGGTCTTCCTAACAGAAACCATTTCCAATGTTTCATTGCTAACACARTCATTGCCAAACCAGATATTCAAGAACATGGTYYTGAGCGATGCCAGTGAGGAAGTAGCCAGRAAGTATGTTTTGAACAACTTCAACAAGGAGCTGGATCTAAACACCATAAAGCCATTGGGTGGTAGAATGTTGGATCTTCAAGCATTCATCAGAAGAATCAAGTCCGGTGAAAGCGAGTATGAGGCCTTGAGCAAGATGAAGTCCCAGGCCATTGAACAAATCACACAAATGTTCCTATCGGACACAACAGTCAGAGGAGCACAGGCATTTGAACTAGTTGAAAAGCTGGCCATGAATGAAACAATCACAATGAARGATATCAGATACAGCAACATCTTCAAGTCCAATCCTGAGGCTGCCCTACTAGATTTAGAAAAGAATGGATTGATCAGCATAGCTAGAGACAGGGGGATGTTGGCCTCCATTAAGCCAGCAAAGCCGCTGTTCAGAGAGGCCTTTATTGAGCTGATGAGCGATGAAAAGGTTTACAATTTGTTGAAGACAGCTTACTACATAAAAATTGTCGGCTTTGAAGCTGCAAGAATCCAAAAGTGGGAGGAAGAAATCAAGAACTTCAAGTACGTCCAAGAAAACGGCAAGACCTTCAAGCCAAGACTGGATTATTTGGCTAATAAGATCAAAATCTCATCGGAAATTATAGACATGGCTGAAGGAGAGATTAAAAAATTCGCAAATTCCAAGTGATGAGAAAAAAGAAAAAAGGTAAGAAACTAAAGTGATATATAATGCTATTAAAAGTTCATGTTATCTGGATTGTTTTGAACAGCATGATCTATTTCAGACATTTTATCTTTATGTTCGTCAATTTGGCTGAGTCGTCTTTCAAGCTCAATGTCACTTTCCTGGATTGATGATCTCGTTCTCGTATATTCCAGTCCCTGAATGCCAGAACTACTCATATTTGCATTCAATAAAGAGCCTGTGTTTATGTTTCTTGAGGGTCTGTTGAACATTTGTATGTTTGAGATGTTGTTTTCTCTTTGGTATTGCAATTGCTGCTGTAGGTACTGCTGATGAATGAGGTTCTGTTGTTGAAGAAGTTGGTTGTATCCACCAGGAATATCAGTCTGAACTCTTCTGTATTCGATGTCAAACTCATCAGGAGCTATTTGTCTCTTGTAAGAAGGAAGGGTGTATTGGGAGTTATCAATAACCTTTGGTTGGTTTTGCATGAAATTGGCCTTAGCCTCCTCCATCGACTTGATGTTGTCCAGGCCTCTGTTGTACCCTACGTGAACAGCTTGTCTGGCCTTCGTACCTATTGATGACAAGTTGTCGTTAAGTTCTCTTGCTTCATCAACACTTTGGTATGGGATGGATGACAGAGTTCGTTGTAGCAGATGCTGTTCRGGATTGATATATGATACTTGTTCTTGCTGAATGTTTCTTCGTTTAAAAGGYCTATTATCACTCATTTGGAAGTTTGCTATTTTGTCTAGTGATAGAAGGAGAGAATATGATTGTATATTGTATTTTATTTTTGGTATAAYTGTATATTGTTATTGCAGTGATTATACTATCAGAAAGAAYAATTATGTTGATAGATAAATCYTACAAATCYAAACGGGGGAGGGAGAATTTTTTCGTTTGACAAAAAGTGGGAAGGGATTTAATGAAATTTGAAAWGGTGATAGTGGAACGGTAGATAGCTGTCATGTGACTAGCACTGATGTGTTCAATTATAGTGAGTAAATCTAGAAATAAGTATCAAAGGAGGGTRACATTGATTACATATACAAAAAAGGGGTTGCAAATATTATCCACAACTCAAAGATTATCTGTTATGAATTAASATACAATGAACCACACTATAAAGTAGTTGCCACTACCACCTGTTGCCTTTAACTGATAGATTTTTTTTTTTTTTCAGCGTGTGTGCGCACTTTTTTTATGGCAAAATGTGTTGAAAACCACGTGATACACTTGCCGTGATACACATTCACGGTATAGAGGTAGCCCTCATCAGAGAACAAAWCACCCACAGTGTTTATCATAACGACAATCAATGGGAAGATAATATCAAGATAGTACAGCTTCTGTACAATGACAAATTTATCAAGATAAAATAACAAACAGACATAAGCTCCACTGAGTACTTCCCTTTTCTTTCAAAAAAAAAAGAAAGGAGAACACTGTTCCGCGTACTTTTTTATAGAARTAGCCCTCCCCCCTAATGATCCCCATCTCTTGCACTTAATGGATAGATTTTAATTTATTGAATTAATTTTTTTTTTTCACATAAATTATTGATCATCATTCTGACTTTTAATCAGTTATATAAGAGAAATCATAAACTTAGATATTTCCTTTTCTTTTCCACTAAAACGATCAACATTCACTCAATGTTTTAATCAACATATATACACCAACCAACAGATACATAAGTGCATATCACCTTATTCACACACCAGAAAAAAAATGTCCACTCCGCAAAACGCTACCAACACCAAGATCACATCTTCCAAGCAAGCCATTGACTACGAGCACGAGTTCGCTGCCCACAACTACCACCCTATTCCTGTCGTTTTCAAGAAGGCCTCCGGTGTTGATGTCTGGGACATCGAAGACAAGCACTACTTGGACTTCCTATCCTGTTACTCAGCTGTCAACCAAGGTCACCGTCACCCAAAGATCATCCAAGCTGCCAAGGACCAATTGGACTTGTTAACCTTGTCCTCAAGAGCCTTCCACAACGACAAGTTTGCTGAATTTGCCAAGTTTGCCTGTGAGTACTTCAACTACGAAAACATCCTTCCWATGAACACCGGTGCTGAAGCCGTTGAAACCGGKTTGAAATTGGCCAGAAGATGGGGTTACTTGAAGAAGGGCATTCCTGAAAACGAAGCYGTTGTTTTGGCCTTRGAAAACAACTTCCAYGGTAGAACCTTTGGTGCCATTTCCCTATCTGTTGACCCAGAATCCAGAGACCACTTCGGTCCRTTCTTGGAAACCYTAACTGCCAAGAAGGACGCCAACGASTTCATCAGATACGGTGTCATTGAAGACTTGAAGAAGGTCTTGGAAGCCAAGGGTGACAAGGTTGCTGCCGTTATCTTGGAACCTATCCAAGGTGAAGCCGGTATTGTTGTTCCTCCAAAGGGATACTTGAACGAGGTMCAAAGCCTATGTAAGCAATACAACTGTTTGATGATCTGTGATGAAATCCAAACTGGTATTGGTAGAACCGGTAAGATGTTGTGCTACGAACACACCGAAGGCTGCAAGCCAGACGTTGTTTTATTGGGTAAGGCCATTTCCGGTGGTGTTCTACCAGTCTCCGCTGTCTTGGCCAACAAGGACGTCATGTCTGTCTTCACTCCAGGTTCCCACGGTTCCACCTTCGGTGGTAACCCATTGTCCTCCGCTGTTGCCATTGCCTCACTAGAAGTCATCAGAGATGAAAAGCTAACTGAAAACGCCCAAGTCATGGGTGACTACTTGAAGGAAAAGTTGAACGAAGTTGCCAAGACATCCGGCGGTATCATATCTGAAGTCAGAGGTGTTGGTTTGTTGACTGCCATTGTCATTGATTCCGAAAAGACAAACGGCAAGTCTGCCTGGGACTTGTGTTTGGCCATGAAGGACAAGGGTATCCTAGCCAAGCCAACCCACGAACATATCATCAGATTATCCCCACCATTGGTCATCACCAAGGAGCAAATTGATGTTGCTGTCAAGGTCATTGACGAATGTATCCAAGCCTTCAAGTAAGAAGCGTATGTAGGRAATTACTGTTTATATATATCTCAAAAGAGCAATAACATTGTAATGTATTTAATTCTATTCCACTATTTGAGTATTTAAAAATGATAGGAATATCAGTCGATGTTGTWCAACGGCTGGATCAATTTTTTCGGAGTTCTTTAAAAAATAAAAAAAAATAAGGAGAAGTAAAAATTAGTCACAGAAGTTGGGTTAAGTCCGCTGGGCGCTTCGTCCTGTTTTTTTCTTAAGGATACGTATATCTCATATTTAATCATAAAACATGAATTTTGGAACTCTTCGGGTTCTTTAAAAGAGATACAGTGTTTTGCATAGCAATATTATATAGTAACCAAAACCTTATCTATTAAAGAGCTTATTCTACTCAACTATTAAACCCATCTCAACTGAAATATTTTTTTTAGAAAACAGAGTAAGAATAAACATTGGTCTGTATTTCTTTTTTCTTTTTTCACCTTTTTAACTTATAAATATAAACATGTCTAAGTCTCCTATTGATGGTAAGTCAATTACTAAGAAAAGCTCGTCAAAAAAGCAAGACTTCAAAACGGTTCTAAATGAAATTTCCAATTTGGAGTCTAAAGTTGATCTTATGTTCAAGTCCTTTGAAAAAATCAACAAGCTGCACACATACAATCAAATTCAGAATGATRGTTTGAATCAACTGAAAAGTACACAGACAAAGTCTGCAAACATCCCCAATGGTATTGGGATGTCATTGACTCCATCTGCGTTTCCCACCATGGCCTTGGACACTCCCATTCTTCCCCTGAATCCAATAACACCGAGCAATGTTGAAAAGGAGCTATTAAGTCTCAACACACCAAAGCCTCCTACTAAACACTCAGGATTTGATTTTCCAAGCAGATCTCCTTCTCCATCAACCACGAATAGAGACACTCCGCTGAATTTATTGGCCGATGTGATAACAAACCAATATGAGCAGAGACTGATCGCAGATAGAATCCAAGACAATACCAATCARTTGGCCTCAGCTGTGAAGGAGGAATGGSACAAAACCACATCCCCTTATAACCAAAGCTTGAGATCTGACATAAGCTCACCCTTGAGCAGTCATATAGTGCTAAACACCATCACAGAAACAGATGTTCTTATCAAGCATAACTGGAACACTGTGAGAAGGAACATACCCTTGGAGATCAAGCCCATCTTTGATTCCATTGACCTGAACAACATGTACGTGGATTCAGAAAGGGAGAAAAAAATTCACACACTGTTGGAGCTAATGCAAATTCCCAAAATCCCCACACTGAAGATCATGACGAAGATGATGGACATTTTCCTGAAAATGAACAACTTGTACGTCATCCTTCCTATAGAGATCTACGACTTGTTCGGGATTTTGAACAAGTGGAAAGTCGATGGTTTCAAGTCCCTGAACCACTCTCATCTTCTGCTTCTAAATGCAGGTGCAAGCTTTGTGTGTAAGGAAATTAAGACYACACTGTTCACGAATCCCGAAAACAACCCTGAATATTACTTAAAGATCAAAAATGAACTCAAGGGGTTTGAACAGTCCTTGACAAACAGGAAGTGGCTAGAAGAGTGGGAGGATTACTTTTTGGTCAATTCATACTTGCATTACCAATCAATATCCATGTTTCCAGATGGGTTGGCATCAGTCCAGGGTGTTCTTCTGTTGAGCTTGTACATAAAACTTTCCGGACTGAACCTATCATGTTCAGTGATGCAAACAACAGCAATAAGAATATGTCAGGATTTGGGACTCCACTCAGAAAAGTTTTTGAATGTTGTTAACAAGAACAAAAAGCATTTAATTGATAAGAAAAAGAAACTTTGGTGGTTCTGTTGCTTTTCAGATGAAATGTTGTCCATGATATATTCCAAGCCCACAATGATCATCCACTACACGTCAAGTATAAAGTTCCTACATGATGGTAAATCCAAGATCATTGAGGTTTTGGAAAACGAGCTGCACAGAGAGGAGCTTTTGAAAGAAGCACATGACAAGGCACACAAGTTCCAGGACAACCTGGACAACTCAGAAATTATTGACAATTTGAAGACACAAATCCAAAACACAATCATAAGCATTTACAAAGAGGATGGTATATACCCTATTCTAAAGTATTACTTCTTCAAAATAGTCAACATATTCCAAAACAACAGAAGCAAGCAAGAAAAGAAATGGGATTCGGCAGTTCTTGAACAGTTATTGGATGATTTCATAGTTTTCAGTAACAGCTTACCAGACATTATCAAGGATCCAGAAAGCAACGATGTATGGGGAGATGACTGTCTGTTCGTGTACTTCATCCACTTGACGATATACTTTGTGCAGGATCATTCATATCAACTTCTGTACTCCACCGAGAACTCGAAGACCTATGTTGACTTTATGAAATCAAACATTGAGTTGATAACCAAAATCAAAAACTGTAAAAAGGCGTACAACGCAATGTCGGGATGCTTTGATGAGATACTGTTCACGCATGTTCTGCGAATCATAGAGTACTACTCCATCGAGGGAAACTTCAAGAAGAAAGAAGCCCTGGAAGACTTTGAAATGATCAAGACACACGTGTGCATCAACATGAAGATGARCAGAGATAGATTTGAACGAATCATCAAGATAAGAARTCCGTTTGAGTTRGARCAYGARCTGTGCCAGGATGACGGCAGTGTTCAGTCCCTAGACGGATGGCTGAGAAAGAARCAGATCATCCTGATAAAGCTGATGGCTATCTTTGATGCCATTATASAGTCAAACACTGTMCAGMAGTTGTAGACTGTGATTAGAGTCTTAACACCGAACAAAAAAAAGGAAATAAAAAAAAAGAAAAGTTTAAGTTCGGAATGTTTGTGCCCGATTCAAGCGATGGTCCAAAATGCTCTAACGTATGAGCCTTTTTTTTTTTTCTGTCTCTTCCGTCATATATAAACTTTATAAAAAAATAATATAATTAGTACGAACAATGCCAGTTGACACTTTGATTTAAGCAAAGAGTACCATACCAACCATTCAGAACAACTGATCCAACAGATAGKTTCTTGTTTAGACAGTATYATTGCAAAAAGCAAAAAGAATCACCACATTGTTCTTTATTTTTAACTCTTATTTCARCCAAGAACATATAACTATCGACAAATGGCTGTAGTAGAAAGCAATACTGAAAATATCGAACATATTGACAATAATCAAGTCAATGAAAAGACCAATTCCAAAAYAAAGGAARTTGCCAAGARSGTTTGGGATTATTTGTACTCACAATGGTTTTTTTTCGTCTTGGCCATCCTTATCATCATTGCTAGATGGTGGCCACAGTTTGCCAARGATGATGGTCTWATTAAAGGTCAGTACTCCWTWGGTTACTTAATGCCAGCGATYATCTTCTTCAAATCGGGATCAGACATTCCATTTGCTGATATCAAAAAAAACATGATCAAATGGAGACAACACATAATCTCACAGTCCTTTTCATTCTTGATATCCTCATCCATTGCTTAYGGGTTCTGTTTAGCMATTATCAARTCCAACAACAAAAACATAGATAAATGGACACTAGCCGGGATCATTGTTTCYATGTCCTGTCCAACAACCATTGCATCCAAYATTGTCATGTCCAGAAAGTCCAATGCCAACTTCAGTTTGACMATWTGTTCCACCGTGTTGGGTAACTCMTTGGGTGCATTCATTTCTCCWGCTGTTGTYCARATGTTCATGAAGGGTGAATTTGACTTTGCMAAYCCAGCCAACAACTCMTCAGGGGTYACSGGTGTCTACAGAAGAGTCATGAAGCAAATCGGGTGTTGTTTGTTTGTTCCATTCTTCATAGGTCAAATGGTCAGAATTTGGTATCTKCCACAAATCCARTGGTTTTGGAAGACTTTTAGAYTAACMAARCTAGGTTCYGTTTGTTTATTGATGATCATGTTTAACTCWTTCTCAACTGCCTTTGCTCARCATGCATTCACCAGTGTYTCSCACATAAACATYATCTTYTTATGTTTCTTYAATGTCGGYTTATACTTGTTYYTATCATTRTTGACCTTYTTCCTRGTCAGACCATACATMATYTTAWTGATWTTGAARATGAATYCAAAGGAAATYGCCATATTCAAAAGAAAGAGAATATTTGAASTTGAAGAAATWAARGAAACCGAAGAGTACAAAAACGCCAATTTCTTGACAAAATTCAAACTTGCCAATGAGGGATTGACTTTAAAGCACTTCATTGCAAACTTCTGGTTTGACAAAAAAGATACTGTATCATTATTACTTKGTACCTCTGCCAAAACAGCAGCTTTGGGTGTCGCCATCATGACTTCTGAATATGGAGCTGACAAGGAAAGAATCGGTCAATTGCTAGTGCCTTTGGTTCTATACCAAAGTGAGCAAGTTATTGTGGCCAACTTTCAAACAACCTTCTTCAAGAGATGGATAAGCAAAGGTGACGGTGATGAGGAGTTTGCYGAAAGATATATAGAGGAGAGGGAAGAAAGAGCACAACTTGTGAACGAAAAGAGATCTGTGACATCTGAYTCCAGCAATTAGYTTATATAATAAAACCATATAGTGTATTGACAACRTATATACAATCTCATAATACATTAATAATTAAACWTCATTACCATTTATTGCTTTCGGAAATAAGACAAGAAWAATAATGGGAAAACCAGGCAACCCTGAATCTTTAAAATGGGGGGGAAGAAAATCTAGATGCGCACAACACGAAACACAGGCTTACACAAAGGTTMAACATGTGCATTTTTTTTGAAGGGTGGTAATGTCAATCTCTTCTGAGACAGATAGGTGTTGCTAAGTTCACCAGAAACATACAACCATAGACATAGATTAAAGCCAATGTCTCATTTCAGACAAGAACATCTTTCTGGATACGAAAAAATTCTCAAAAATCACATTCTTCTTCTTGCCAATGCAGACATAAATGTTCCCTTATATCAAAATAATAATTCAGATAAACCGGAGGATAACAGTRATGAATATAATATCAACTCACCAAACCTAAGAGGTGAGCAGTTTGACACTGATGAGAACAACATAAAGAACCCATACTCCAATTTTTTCAACTGCTTAGTTGAAAATGACTTTTTTTTATCAATGGACAAAGTCAACAAAATCATCAACAACAATGAAATTAAATATATCTGTTTCGGAAACAGACTCAACTTCCTTAATCTGATCAAGTTTTTTAGTTTTAAAATAGTAAGACTTATAACAATACTCACAACCAAAAACTACGATGACATCGACAAGTTTACGGAGCATATAGAGACTTTGCTGAAATGTGTGCGATTTTTAACTAAATTAATGCCCATCTTTTTTGAAATATGCTACAATGAAGTTGAAGATGATGAAATCCAATACTTTACAGAAGATGAAATATTTTGGAATGCAAACACCTCAGAGACATATCAAGATCTCAACAAGCTAACTCAGAACGCAACTGTGGGAGCCCCTGATTCCATAATGTCATTCGATAAACTCAACAAGAGTCCTGTGTCGTCTAAGGAAAYGGAAAAATCCATATCCTCTCTAAACGTTGAAATTAATTTCAAGGCCAGACAAAATCCGGATGACTTTTCAACACAGCCAAACTGGTTTTTGGATGGAATAGCTCAGAAGAATAATTTGCCATTGGGTGTATCCTTGCTCACGGCCTTGTTAAAGGCATTGTTTATGGAAGGCTTCACATTGCCACTGACAARTAAGTCCTCAATGGGTGACATATCATTTCATCTTTGGAATAGTGAAACATTGGACTCAAACATGAAAAATGGTAGCTTATCACAAGCAGCTAATCCCACCTTGGATTCAAGCAGATTTGAAATCATGGATCTTCTACAAGTGCTTTTTTCCAATTCCTTGTACTCATCTAAAAAAATTGATAATAAGTTTCTGGCCAGTTGGTGCTGTTCCATGCCAGAGTACTTGTCAGTATACTTYATAAACTCGTTGCTAAACAACTTCGTTGATGAAAACAATATTATAGCCAAATCAAATTTAACTGTGAACAACGATGTTCACAATACGAATTTCAAATACCCATTGGAGTATAACATAAAAAAATATGAAGCTTTAAATYCACATCACAGCATCAACGCTAGCAAGAAAAGCATATTCAAACAAAACTATCTAATGAGTAATGATCTAGAAAGTTTCTTGAGCTCAAAGGACACATTCAATGTTCAAAACTCAAGTTTTTTGCCAAATTTGAACAACTATTCAGAGAAGCCTCTAACTGTTGAAGAATCTAGTAAACTAAGAGAAAACTTTTACAAAGCCAGTAGAAACATCTTGCTTCTATATTTTACATTTGATCCTAGTTCTGTAACTGAAAACACAAAGTTACAAATAGCCAATGCTACCTCAGACGTGAATGATTTCAGCAATGTTTGTTTGAGACTATTTTCTGGTATCAACACGTTAAGTGATTTCAAAAGAATTTTGATTTCTATAGTGAAGGTGCTAAAGCTACCTATAGATATGGCCATTGAAGATGATATCAAGATATTTAACTTGAACAACAAAACAGGATCAAGCTTTTTTGACCTCTTTACCAAGCCTGGTTCTCAATCCAGTGATAACAGTCAAAGTAATTCTTCTAAAAGCGAAGACACACCTCAATCGGGAGATACTAAAACGGCTCCAATTACTTTCCAAAGTATTACATCGGTATTACTAATTTTTAAGAGAATGTTAGAAAGTAACGAATTTTTTGAAACACATACATTGGAAATATATTCAAACAAGTTGTTTTTTGTATTGATGTTTTACTTGAAGAGCTATCATCGAAATCCAACTGCTAACAGCACCTTCATGACCACCCTTGAAAGTTTGCTAGTTAGATTGACTTCGAATCCTATATTTTCCCTCAAGTCAATGAAGTTTATTAATGTTGATTATTATACGGAAAAAGTGCCTAAATCTTTAAAGTTAATTGACAAGGACTTGAATATATCTAATGAAACTCACAGAGATTTTTTCATTAAACACATATGCCAAATTATTATTAAAGATATAGAGACAAATCAAGCACCCAAAATCAATYTTTATCATATGTTGAATAATCTTATGTTAGCTACTCCAAGTCATTTGTCTCAAGAAACAAGATTCAATGTTCATGAAAAGTTGTTGATGGAACAAAAAAACGAATGCAAATCTATGGGTAACTTCACGACAGGTGTAAACTCTTTAACAAGTAAAAAGATATTGTTGGTGGTTTTCTCATTTATTAAAAACAAGGAGTATTTGCATACGTTCAGCAGTGACAGGAATAAGAAGTATTCTTCTGACCTTCAAAGATCATCAGTGGATATAATCAAAAGCAGAGAATCCTTTAATATGTCTTCTGACTCTACAAAAAGCAACTTTTCATACGTGTCCACAATGTCTAGTTGTTGTGATAGTATAGTATCAGACAAAGGTAATCTACTAATGTATGAAAAGGTCAAAGGGCCAGTGGATATAACCCTGGTCTCCAAAATACCTTATATTTTCACAGTTGCTTGCAAATGGGAATGTTTGTCTGTGGTATTAAAGACCATTACAAGTGTTGTTTCACAGTATTTYGATGATTATGTTAACTTGATWTATCTGCTAACAAAATACAGAAATATCTTCCTWGAAATAAGCARGGCCATTGCTATTTTGGACAARGACATTGCCAAYGAGTTGCAACCACTGATCTTGAAGTTCCTTCCATCTGGAGYTAATAACAGATCTGAGAMCACTTCMAGTTCCTTGAATATTCCGTTTGATATTGCAGTAGATTCCTACCCCACTGCTTTGGATGAAGTTTTGTCCATAGATGATGATTCGATGAATGATTTTGATGCTTTTTCCCTGAATGTGATGAAAAAGGGTTCAATAGCAACTGTCTCTAGGGAGCCTTYGGAAAACATATATTATGATTCAGGAAATGATAATATAAGCTTTATAAGCTCAGGTGAGTCRTCGATATTGGACTTGRCTACTGGTAAACGAARTATCATAGGTACAGGGTCCATTTCGTCTCACAACACAGATGATGAAGCTAACTTGAGTTTAAACACAAGCAATGTGAGCAGCAAGCAGTTGGTTGTAAAGGAAACTGTCAATAGTATTTTCATGCCWCAATTCTACAACAATGCAACCTATAACGCCATAAACTGTCCAAGACCTTTAGGAATGACAAAGAAGAGAATTAAGAAAATGATCGTTAAACATTCAGACAACTTTAAACAACCAATAACAACTGCCAATCTAGACAATAAAGGATTTTGGTTTCTAGGAAGTCGATACTTGATCTTCATGWTAACCTTTCTGAATAAAGTCAAGGAGGTTATGGGACTGACTACTTTTGAAGGATTACAAGGAGACAATCAAATAAAGGCATACTTGAAAAAAATTTCAAATCAAAGGATGWGTATTTTRAAGGATAAAAAGGTAGTATCCATGATGCCGTTAGAGATCACTTACTACAGCAAT
The DNA here is from genome assembly GCA_001749795.1 of Hanseniaspora opuntiae. NCBI lineage: Eukaryota > Fungi > Ascomycota > Saccharomycetes > Saccharomycodales > Saccharomycodaceae > Hanseniaspora > Hanseniaspora opuntiae. The sequence goes on from LPNL01000002.1 coordinate 1,129,277, forward strand.
AAYCTTTATATCTATCCAAAWTTTGAATATGATCCAACAGCTTATCAATACTTACAAACATTGGTGTGGTCAGAGATATTTAATAACTGTTCTGTGGAGTACAAGTATTTTTCTGATGAAATAAGTGGCAATGCTGATTTGCTTTATAACTTAAACGCAAATCACACATCAGTGATTTCCATTGAGGAAAGTAACAGCACGCCATCCTCACCTATGTTGGAAAGATGGAACTCAAACAACAGCTTGTCAAGAATGGAAAGCAATGCCAGTGGATCCAGTAGAGTGCAGACTCATGATACAAGCTTYCAGGGTAAAGACACACACATARGAGCAATAAACCGCSACAKTAGCTGCAACGGATCATACTTGGAGAAGCTTAAGTATTCGACATTTATGATAGAATCAGTGGACTCCAAATCCACAGACTTGAACTTTGTGGTTTCTTCAGGGTGCTGCCAATCGTTGAAATGGTCTAGCACCAACGTGAAGATGTTTCCAGTCAAGAAAACAGAAACAAATGAGTTTTCACTTATGGATTACACTTCGAATTTCCTGAGCAAGTTCAAGCTAAGGAATTCTGTAGTATCAAAGACACCTGAAGAGGTAGCAGCAGAGGAGATGAAAAGAGTTTACACACCAAGGTCAAGTATATCAAGTGCAACCTCTCGCAAGTAATATGTAATTAAAATAGTATATATAATTATTAATGTCTATGCTTACCCTTTGGCTGGACCATTTCAAAGCCGTCATCATCTATTATAGGTTCGTTGTGGGTATGTTCCTCTTCGACTTCCATGTCGTCGTCATCGGAAAATTCCTCGCTTTCGTCACTGGAATCATTAGGATTCAATGGATCCTCATTGATGTGGACCTCATGGCTGTGTTCTTTTATACCGTTTTCCTTCTTATGTTTCCATTCCAAGTACATGTTTTGGATGTCATCAAAGCCGCCTCTGTTGACGTATTCCCAGCACTTCAGGATGTTCATGGCTATAGGAAGGGCAGAGTCGTCCTGGATATCAACATCAAATTCATCAAGCATGGCATACAGCAGAGTCTCTTCGATTTGCAGGACATCAACGACCTTGTTTTCCCTGAACAGATCAACAACAAGCTTGGTAATCCAGTCTCTCTTGTCAGCAGACTCAGGACCACCCCAGGAATGCTCAACAGCAGTGCATAGGATTTCCCACTTGTGAATCCACATGGAGACACCTAGTTCRAATCTTGGTTGCTGTTTGGTTTCGGTAGGGAAAAGTAGTGTTTTGTTAGGTTCTTGGGCTTCGACAAATGAAGTTTCGTCAATGGTGATAGTGTTCATTATGGATTGGRTGTATGGTTCAYCATCAAATTGACATGAATCAAAGGTTATAATATCTGTACAGATGTTTCATTTTTATGATTGAACGTTTCTTTTTTTTTTTTCAATTTTTTTTTTTGTTCATCGMGTTCGGAGATAATGCTTTACCTTCAGAGCAAGAGACTTKGATGGATTCGCTTCTTCAACTTTTTTCTTCTTTGTCAAAGCAATTGTTCACATTTCAATATAGCATCTTTTATGTAAAATAGTAGAGATTATACCCCAATATATACACCATATGTCAGAAGATACCTTTGTTCCTCCTGTTTTGTCATCAGACGTTACCGCCGATGAAAACTTCAGTAAAGTCCCTACAAATATTGATCACAAGCGTTATTATCTAAAGCCGGATTTAATTCAATGTAGAGATCCAGAGAGACTTTCACAAGAATTGATAAGACACTACAATCTAGACTCAATTGTTGAGGAACTAAACAAAAACTCTAAATACGAGGATATAAAAATAGTCACTTTACAATTTCCCGATGATTTGGTCATGGATTCATCCTATGTCATCAAATACTTCCAAGACAACGACAAAGACAGACAATACTTCATCCTAGCCGATACATCGTACAGTTTCTGTTGTGTTGATGAGGTTGCTGCTGAGCATGTTAGGGGAGACATGGTCATTCACTTTGGAGAGTCATGTTTCACTCAAATCAACAAGCTGCCAATAATGTACTCTTTGGGTAATCCATACATGAATATGGAAAACATTGTGAATAAATTTTTAAATGAGTTCGARGATAAAGATCAGMTATATGTTTTGATGTCAGACTCAACTTTCAACAGTGAGCTTATGAACTTGAACAARACACTTGTTGAAAGGGAAGGGTATAAAAACATTTTAATTTCAGGTATCAACTATAACGAGACTGAGGGTAACAATGTCATGGTTTTCCCAAAAAACTCATTGCCTGAGGAAAAATTAACTTCCTTCAAAATCGGATACAATAGATATATTTATAACATTAACAATCTGGATCTTGATGAGGATTTGATCAAGGATACTTTAAGAGATTCGACTCTGTTCCATGTGACCGAGCCAACAACATCTTCTTTGATGCATTTATCAACATGTTTCAACAACATTCACATATACGATCCTTTAGAGGACACCATTGAACAACCAAGAAACCATTTGATGAAGAGATATAARGAAATGCACAAGGCCAGAACAGCMAACACCTTTGGTGTTTTGGTGAACACTCTTTCTATAAAGAACACCAGAGAAACCGTGAACAAGGTGACTGCGCTTTTGAAGCAAAACTATAAAAAATCACACATTTTCATTGTGGGTAAGCCCAATGTCGCCAAGCTTGCAAACTTTGAGAGTATTGACATATGGGTGTGTGTTGGATGTCCRCAATCAGGTATTATCATTGATAATTTCAATGAGTTCTACAAGCCGATAATAACACCATTCGAGTTGACTTTGGCCATGGAAACCACSGTTTCATGGACTGGTGAATGGGTTCTGGATAATGAAGAAATTATAGAGAAAATCAATGAAAAGATCGATGAGGATGTCGAGGAAGAGTACAGTGACGAGCCTGTCTTTGATGCAGTCAAGGGTGTTTATGTATCCAATTCACAGCCTCTGAGAGATTTGAAAAGAATTGACATTGAATATGAAGGTAATGATGACAAGGCATTGGTTAAAAATTTGTCTAAAAATTTGATTCTAAAGGATACTTACTCAACAGCAGCTGAAAGCTTGCAGAAAAGAGAATGGACAGGTTTGGGTAGTAACTTTGCCAAGAACGAAAATGAATCTGATGAYTCAGACTTTGAAGAAGAGGGTGCTTCTATAAGACAAGGTATCACTGGTGTTGCCAGAGGTTACAATCAAAAGTAATCTTCAACATATATATTTATTARAATAATTGTTGTTYAATATTTTCTTAAACAAACTTTTCAATTTGAACTAAACTAACTTAAGGATTGCAATACTATATATCAAAGTYTAGAGTTAAAGATTTTTCTACATCRGTTGTTTTGATAACATTAACAAACTCTTCGAATGAAATTCGTTGGTCATATTCGACATCAGCTTCCGTTATGGTTCTGTCAACCAAGTCCTGAAGATCATTATCTGAGATGTTTTCACCAATCATCATCTTCAGAACAACAAAAAGCTCACCATTGGAAATGTACCCATCGTTATCAATATCGAAGATCTTGAATGCAAATTTCAATTTTTCGTTTTTGTCCACGGATGATCCACCCTTGTTTGCTGTTAGAAATATAGACAGTCCATTAATGAACTCATCAAACGATATCATTCCGTTCTTGTCTGAATCCAGAACATCCATGATTCTCATGCCCAGTGGGTTGTTGGCAACTCCGGGGATTGAAAAAAACTCGWTTTTGTCGATTTTACCACTGCTGTCTGCATCTATCTTCTGGAATCTCTTCCTCAGTCTGTCCAGTTCTTCCCTGGTGAATATGACATCCTCAAACTCAATATGACTCAAGTCGCTTTCGCTGTTGGAGCTGATGGTCGAAATGGTTATTTGAGGAATGTTGGCGCCACTTTCAGAAGTGGCTATATTCCTGTTTATTTGAAAATCAAAGGAATCGGATCTCTCTCTACTGGCTCTTGATTGTTGCATTGTCTGGTTTGTATAATAGTTAGWATTTRATCAATAAAAGAAGGTGTTCACTTATGGTATTAAATGAATCTCTCCTTATAACAGATTTTTAATYTAAAAAGCAGGGGTATAGAGTTTTAGAAAAATTATTTGAAAAAGTATATGGATTCACTTTTCGCACCAGTGTGGTCACGTGCATGCGCAGRGAAACAACTACCAATTAATCCCAATCCATACATAACAAGAAAGTAATGTAAATAAATGATTTTATTATAGTCATAGTAATATAGTGATACATAGGGTGGTACTTTTCTTAAGAGAGAAAAAAAAGTACAAAAAAACTCTTMTATTGTTRTTAATGTTTCCAGGTTACCAAAGTSAAGAAAAAAGTCCTAGGGGTTTATGTTTTACAAATGTTTATCAATTTTCTTTTTCTTATTTCTTTGAATTTTTGTGATCCTCTAACTCTTTAACAACTGTACATACAGTTGCCAAAGCATCTAATYTTGATGTATCCGGTCTGTAAACCTGTTTTGGTAAGGTATTGTGGCTTTKAGCAATGTTTGAATAAATTGGTGGATTCAAAACTGGTGGTTGGCCGYTAAAATACATTGGTGGATTCATGACTGGAGGATGTCCACTTGGATACATTGGCTGGCTCATAACTTGTGCCTGATTGCTTGGATTCATCAGGTGACGTTGACTGTCTGCATATGGGAAGGCAATTGGACCTGGGATAGGTYTGCTAGAAATGTTTGATARAAAACGTTTTCTAGCTTCAARATGGCCWTTCATCAAGTCTTGCATRAAAAGAGRGTTGTTGGTCACTTGATATACCGGGAATGGCATTCTTGTGTTGGACTGATTGAAGTYGTTATTTGAAGAAATGTTATACTTTTCAAATAGKTGTGGTATTGGTAAAGAARGTCTAGTTYTATTTCTATCACTTCTAACATAACAACTGATTTTTGGATTCAACAACTTTTTGTYTTTYAATGAAGGTAAAAAGTTTGGATTGTTAACAATACGTTCAGTACACCCCAACAATCTTCTTGTAGCCTCAGGGTCCACAACCTTYTTGGTTGGCTTYCTGGTAGTGTCTAATTTAGGCTTTTGAGCAACACCAGCAACAGTCTCTTTCTTTGTTGAGCTTAAGGAAATTTCTGTTCCACTGCTTTTTTTGGTTTTTTTTAATTTGGCTCTTTTTCTTTCATTACCACTAACAACTGCATTTGTGACATATTCATGTAAGTTGGATGTGTCGATTGTGCCATYGTTGTTGTAAGGTAATTGGAAACCATAACTTTTTTTGGAAGCCAAAGAAGCCATGTGGAACTCRTCCTTWGACAAAACTTGATACTTCAAAGGATTGTGTTTYTTGAAGTTTTCAATTGTTTCYTGTTGTAAATCAATCACTAARTAAGCMACYAAYCCATTGTCTCTGTTTGGCARATGACTGCAAACAGTGTCAAAATGTATTAAAGCTTTGTTCTTGTTGTAAAACTTAGTCTCACAACTGTAGCAGTAATAGTAAGAATCCTTGTGAGTCAATAAATGTTCCTTTAAGGCACTGAAACGTTCAGAAATAAAACATGGTGTTGTGTTGTCRTGWGTAAAATGAGGACACAAGTAATGTTTGGATACATCTCTTATAGCTAGCTCACCATTAAAGAATCTTTCATTGACAGCATCAACAGCAATCTTTGARCTTTGATCAGARTTTTCACGCATTCTGATTGAGTTGTTCAAATAAACAGCATCAAACAAATAAGCATASTCATGYTTTGGAATGCAWGCAAAATTAGCCTTTCTAGTTAATTTTCTTTTAACAGTGCCTGAGCTGCTTGTRGAAGCAGAAGAGGTAGAGTTACAACAAGAGGAATCTTGAGATTGGCTGGCGTTCAAAGTGTCAGAGCAACTAAAAGAGCTTTCTTTCTTAGCAATGCCGTCTTTTGGACAATCAGATGGTAAAARATATTTCATTATAATAATATTAATTTTTTGATCAATAACAAATTATATCAAAAATCTATAATAGTTTTTTATGTAATATCTTTAATTAATCCTTTTGGTTGGTAGAATATTAATTACTTTTATAAAATAGATTAAGTACTTTTAAAATTACTTTGTTTTTCTTTTTTATGTTAAAATACTTTTATTATATGACAAAGTAAGAAGATTAAAGTTGTTATATTGATTAAAAACTTGACGTTTATATATGATTGGTTTTTGATGTTAAAGCTCTTTTTTATAATGGAATTTYAWATAAMAATATTSAATAAAAGTAAGGGTTGAATTTATAATGAAAAAAAATCATAGTATATTCAAGAAATAWTATGAGTTATAATGCTATGARAACAATACSAWGAGCAMAAATAATAWRATTTACTTCTAAAGAARAKATTTCTAATGTAAAATATGWATRTWRTTGCTAATRAGKTATTTATWTTATTAWTTWTTTTTTTTACTATATACWCATTTTTTGAGTTAAATTAGTTTGCTTARAAAGTKAATAATMCACYATGGATTGCWTGYTCARTAATRMTTTGRTAAATAAATRTACGTAATATATYARARTAAKYTATAAAATARTTAYATTAAGAAYWWATAGTTGTAARAMRAAGTRYTTGATAWWATGTTTTTGTTCTTYTTGRTCATRTGTGTATTGATTAAACCTGTCGGGTAKKGTATTATATTTCCCTAATRGGAAGTWTCKGYAGGAAWCCTYKTRTTTTTAAMTTTTGTGTAGCGTTKTTCTGGYTAAAGTTGCRTTTCATTGTTGTTTGCTGCACATCACGTGATGTTTACCAATCAACCAAACATTSAGCATTTTTGTTTTTTTTATTTTYACCWAAAAAAAAAATAAAGGGAGAACCGAAAAATAAAATTTTTTTAAGATATATTTTACAGTATACTGCCTTTTTTAATCACTCTTTCTATTAATGTWTTCTATCTATAAGTGATTGTMGATAAWATCAAATACGTGTTTATTAAGTAGCACTAWTAAAGAAAACCACGTGAGCATTCATACTCAAMATTTAACCAATGAAAGTCTCCAAATTTAATAATGTATATGGTGAAACAAAGGCCTACAAAAAGTTCACTGGCTTAAAGCTKWCAAACACTGCTCCAGACTCAACTTTGGTCAAGTCCAATGGTAAGTATCTGTCCTGTATATGGGTATCCAGAGGGGGTGGTGCATTTGCCATCATTCCAATGGCCAATCCAAAAAACTCAAAAGACTTACACATAAAGGTTCCAGACATCTTCCCCCTATTCAGAGGTCACAAGGACCAAGTWTTRGATGTCGATTTTGATCCYTTTGAYCAACAAAGATGTGTTTCATGCTCWAATGACTCTGATATTTACGTTTGGGAYATCCCMCAAGACTTTTCCATCTTTGAYAATGATGAAGTAACAGACTTCCAAGAACCTGTAAGAAAGTTAGATAAACATACCAAGAAGGTATTACAGGTTCTTTACCATCCAGTTGCTAAGGACATATTGGCATCCACATCCATGGATAAGACTGTTAAGATTTGGAATGTTGCCACAGGAGATGTCATTTATTCATTGGAGCACCCAGATTGGGTAACATCTATAAGTTTCAACTACAATGGTAAATACTTGGCAACATGTTGTAAAGATAAGAAATTGAGAATTTATTCCTTTGAAAAAGAAGGTGAGCCTACATTGATAAAAACATTTGCAACACACCCTTCCCCTAAAAACTCCAAGTGTTGCTTCATAGGCATGAATGAAGTCATGACCGTTGGGTTCAATGGTCCAGAAAGACAATTTGCCCTGTGGAATGTTGATGAGCAAGAAGATGATTCAAAGCCATACACTGGTTTCATGAATGTTGATGTTTCTCCAAGTGTCATGCTTCCATTTGCTGACAAGTCYTTRAAYATTYTGCTTTTRGCTGGTAAGGGTGATTCTACCATCAAATTGTATGAGAGATTRCAGAATGGGGAGTTGAACTTATTGACTGATTTCACCTCAAATGAACCTCAAAAGGGGTTCTGCATCAGTCCTAGATTACCATTCAATACTGACGTTCATAAAAATGAAATYTTCAGAGGTTACAGAACATTGAATGACAAGGCTGTTGARGAAATCTCCTTCAAGTGTCCSCTAAAGACCGATAAGTTCCAAGAGRACATATATCCAGACGGTCCTTCCTTTGAGCCAACCTTATCTGCTGAAGAGTGGATTTCCCACAAGTCAAGAGGAGATCTTCTACCTTTGGTGTTCAGCTTCAAGGACCTGTACGACGGTAATGARCTAAGTTTCACAACTGCATCATCTGTTCCTTCATCAACATTGAACACACCAAAGCCTGAYAARWCAGAAAGCAAGGCCAAAACACCTGAATCAAAGACAAACTCRACTGAAACATYGATAAAAGAMGATGCACCATCAACTCCAACTCCAGCCCCAAGACAAAGAGACTTGATAAAGAAAGATGAGAAGGAAGWTRTCAACACGGGAAAGGAAAACAAGATCAACAAGCTTTTAGCTAAGGCTTCTACTCTGGACGATATAAACAATGCCGAAGACCCATCAAASAACAATTCAACTGGAGACGATGAAGAATGGGATATAATAGAAACCAACTCSAAGAGTGAAGGAAGCGGCAAAGTAGAAACTCCTAAAAAGGTTTCCAAGCCAGAGGTTGAAAACAAACAAACTTTGAMGTCTCCTGTCAAACAGGAACATAAGGAAACTGTTGTTGCATCAGAGGTCAAGACTYCTCCTGCCAAKGATGYTGTTAAGTCAGAAGTCAAGACTCCTTCTGCCAAGAAAACTGTTGAACCAGAAGTCAAAACTCCTTCTGTCAAAGAGSTTGCTGAAKCAGATGTCAAGACCCCTTCTACACCAAAGACCCTATCCATCAAACAATCTGTAGAGAAGCTGTCCGGACTAGTTTTAGACTTAACTACCATTATTGAAGGACTTAAAACCGCCAATCTTGAAAAGGATGAAAGATTGAAGGCTTTAGAAGCAAAAGTTGATCAACTGATGACCAAGAAGTGATATATATAAAGATAAAGTTTTATTGTTATGTGATAATGTACCACTGTGCACCAGCAAGAGATAAYCTAGAAATAGTTCTTGTCGTTCAAAAATGTCTAAACTTTTATSATTGTAAAGGTCTTCYTKAGTTAATCAGAGACYGGTTRAAAACAAGCTTAAGACATATACCTTCTTTTATGTTATCTAGTTARTTATTGTTAATTATYCCTTGTTCCATGTTTCAGCAATCCAATAMAGCTWGTTATGSGTWTCTAMCARCCTGCCRWTRATGTAGATCACGTGCGTACTAGTAAACGCAAAGAAAGTCTAAAAAAGGGAGAAAAAAATTTTACCTTCTTTCCTTTTTTTTGTGTGTGTGAAATGATCTATACAGAATTTTAAAATACTTCTGCACATTACMTTTGTTTTATAAAATACACTCATAAAACCAATAACCATTGATCATAGTTTACTTTACTYATAAAMTAAACTTTTGATTTKAACTTTGCACTACTTTCATCTTCTTTAGTTGATATCTCGTATTTATCAAAGCATCAACTACAATTTCTTGACAACCTATTTGAAAGATTAACAAAGAAGAAACCTACATCAAATTATAAAGAAAACCAAAAGGCATAACTGAATTTTGACTGTCTGTTYAGWTTTTTCTTTGTTGTGTGTTTTATTATTCAATATTWCTCTTCTCTCTTTTTACAAAGTATYACATTTGTTCAAAGGAAAGTTAATATATTGATATCTTGTCTTGATTTTTTTAATCATATTTCAATTAACTTGAATCATTTACTCTTCCTCTWTTGAASTATCCTTTAYCAGTTTTTMATTTTTCTTAAAWTCTTCTTTTTGAAAAATAWAAYAAAAAAGGCATTAAAAAGAGRTTCTATATAGCACATAAWATYAGCAAATTAAGCAATGAACATTGAAGAGTTRAATAAAAGTATAGAYTCACTATACAAAGGTRGAWATACAGCAAAACAAGGTGAGCATATTTCAAAAGAATGCYTGTGTTTCATTACTGATCATAAGGATGAATTCAACGGTCATTTRTTCTGYATGAATGATACGCAMCAAATAGCAACATTTGCATTGACCCGTTTATCTTATGAGACGGATGATAAACTGGAGTCACTTCTTCAAATTTTGCAARRTAGTRTTTACAACTGYCACTCATGCTTACTGAAATTCTACAGYGAGAGAGTTAAYTTGTATTATTACTTAAGTACAATATTAAGAATGAATCATCTCAACATAGAAASCTTTTTTGATTCTATAGATGCTTGGAGAGCAAATACYTATCAAAAGTTTGATGATTTATCTAGCATAAAWACAGCCAAAAAATCCATAGTTAAGCCTTCGACTGATAAAGAAGAGATTATAATCCTGGATAGTGATATAGAATCTGAAAAGGAAGATGAAATTATAGAAGTTACAACACCGGTTTTGAACAAAAACCAGCAGATGTTAATTAATGAAATGCTTCTAAATCCAAATTTATTAAAGAATATATTTGAATTGAAGTTCATATTYATGAATATCATTGACAAAGTACCAGATTTCTTAGCAGAAAATGAAATCATCAAAAACAACATTACACCAATGGTCATAAATCAGTTTTTTATTACCAATGATCCAAATCACTGGTCATACAARTGGATAAMTGMCCTTATTAGCAGTGATTTCAAACTTAGTGAAAACAATTGCCAAATARTCAATGCAAATCTTCTTGAAATCATCTTACAAAGTACAAGATTGGCCACTTTGTTGATTTCTCCAAAGGATTATTATTTCAAGATGTCATGCATATTAAGATTATTGAGCAACCAACAAAYACAAGAAATATCCAACATTAGACAACTGAAGAGTATCGTCAAGCAATACCCAGAATATAAGCCTTTCATGGTTCAATTGGTTCATGATTTGAATGTCGGTAGTCCTTCCAAAGCTGAGTACATTCATTTAATCTTGAGAACAATAAACCTTGTCTTTTCTGCCTATGAAAAGGACTCTATCTGGAAAAATACATTAAAGGACTTYAACGTTAATCATTTCATCACAATATTRAAGGAGTCCAACAGCAAGGCCATGTTGAAGGAAAGAATAATAGCTGCACAACATAACCAYMAAGARGACATCATAAGCATTAATCCAAACTTAAATGATTTCTTACTTTGGGTTGAYCCATKTTACAATTCCTTGTCCAAATCATTGGATCAAAAGACATTCAGCAGAGCTTTTGTCAATTTTGTYCTCAAGTTTGTCTCAGACAGTAATGATCTAGTGCCTGTAGCAAAGGGTCTTTTAACATCTGCTGGTTGTGTTTACTTAAACAAAYTACTTTCAATTGATGACGGTCTTCCTGCTATTAATAATGATTTGAATCTKTTACAAAATAAAYTATCAGATGTYATGGGGTAYAGAGGWGTYATCAACAAGCCAGATTTTTTGAAATCATTGATTAATTTCTCTTTGAAATGTCAAGGCACTATWGGGAYTARCGATACAAAACTAATTGAAAAAATYAGCGARCCCATTTTYAACTTGCTGTTGACATGTTTTCAAATTGATCTAAACATCTATTTGCTYAAAATTGGACAGCTTCAGCAAGATCAAAAATCAGTTAAATTGAATGAAATTCCTACTTTTAATTCAGCTGTATATGATAGTATTATTGAGGGTTTGAATTTTTATAATTTATCAGAAAGTCAAAAGGTTATTTTCACAAGTAAGCTTTTCAAATACTTGAGGGATATTCATCTAGTTATAAACATRTCTAATTATACWTCAATWACCCCTCAAAACATTGAAGTGATCAACAAAAATGTTTCTCAGTTAATGAACARAATCACCACAGTTATTTCAAAAATTGAGGCTGATGATTATTYRTTCTTTTCGAATGCATTGAAYCARAACCAAGATGCTCTTTATGGGTTTTGGTCATGTATGTTCTCTGACAACAGAGARYTATATTCAAAGATTGTTGATATGTTATACTCATGCTTTGATGAAGAGGACAGAATCAAAAATTTCCTAAGAATTTTGGAAACTGATATTGAAAACAACTTCACAACTCTTTCAAAGATTTTRAGGAATTTAAGYCAMAAGCAAATGTTTGAACCATGTCACTATGGTATGACTGTTCTACAAGATTTGATTGATGCCACTGTTTTATTGATCAAAACACATGCTTATAARAAGAAYCAATATATTCTGGACTTTTGGAATGAATTTTGGTCATTCATCAAATTGATGTACTCATCTGCTTACAAGTGGTCTGCAATTTTGAAAATTGATATTTTGCTAGAGTTCTGTAAAACTGTTATGGACCTAAACAAGTTAGCCATCGAATCTGTCTCGTGGTTTGAAAAACTGATTGATAGTGATAAGAAAGATTCATTCCTKGCTCCTGTTGTTGATGTGTTGCCATCCTTGCCWCCATGGTTGAAATTGAATGATGAGGCYTTGGTGGACCAGTGCATAAACTTGTTGGTTTACATATTGAACATGGCTCATGGTAAYTGGTCTGTTAATATYAAAAACGCCATCATYTAYGAYATTTTCAGTGTTGCCAATAAGAAGGATCCTCTYTCTGGAAAAGTTAAAAAGACATTGACGAATGATGAACAAAGRAAAAAATTGATTGATTGTATTTATGARATCAAYCCTGTKTACACCAAGGAACTAAGTGATAAACTGACCAAGTTTGCCTTGGTAGATATAAAAGAAGTGAAGTTAGAAAACACTAAGCCCAAGATGTCAAGAATTTCCATGGATGTGGCTGGCTTTAGAAGTAAATTCAACACCATGAACTTAAGTTCGAAAGACAAGGCTGAGGAACAGCTGAAAAAATCAAGAGCCCTTTCAGGAAGAGTTATACATCCACCATCTGCAGGTGGCTTCAATGATTTTACATCCAAAAGCAAGGCCACTGTTGAGCTTTCGTCTTCGAGTGATGATGACGATGACAGTTCTGTTGATGAAATCAAGGCTATGTTTGGTATCACCAAAAGTAGTGGATCCAAGTCTGATGCCTCTCACACGAAGAAAAAGAAAGAAGGTATAATCATGGTCGATGAGTTTGGTAATGAAATTGTCAAGCCATCTAAGAAGAAACAATTGAGCATTGAAGATTTACAAAAGCAGGAAAAGACAAAGCTTGAGAAGAGATTGAAAGTGGATGTCAATCCATTTTTTGAGGAAATTCTACAATGGGACTACAAAAGAACAGGTGATTATCCATATGATGATTTCAAATTTGAGAACACAAAGCAACAGTATTCCAGYTGTGTGGAGTATCAGAAAATCATGGGTCCACTATTGCTTTTGGAAACATGGCAACAAATAATCAAGACAAAGACTCTTGACAGTCCATCTAATGTTATAACAYTGGACATAACAAATAGAGTCACAGTAGGAAGATTTTTCYTAGTATATGCCACTGTTCCTTCTAAACTGTGGGAAAATGGCGGTTTCACAGAATCTGACTTGTGTGGGATTGGAACAAACAAGTCCGGATCAGCAAGTGCCTTGCCAAGAACTTCAAGATCTTTTGAGTTACTRGATGTGGTCAACTATGCCAAAATAGATGAGGTCAAAAACACAAGAGGTGATATGAAGGAAGTATCAATAAAGGTAAGCTTGAAAAGTAAAATAGGTGAGATGCTAGCTCCAGGATCAACAGTCTTATTGACGAGATTGACATCTTTGACCACTTCTGAAAGAGAATTCACCACTTTGTATGGTTTGCAAGATTACAACTTATTGAAGAACTTGATGATTCCAAAAATCTCAAACATAAGCAAGAMCATAAATGCTGATGAAGTTTCRAAGATAAGAAAGCAGTATGGKGCAAACCAATCTCAAGCTGAGGCAATTGCATGTGTCACCACATCTTCTGGTGTTTCATTGATTCAAGGTCCTCCAGGTACAGGTAAATCYAAGACYATTGTATCWATGATGAAGTTTTTCTTTGATGAAAAGAATGATAAAAARGTGTCAAATTTCCCGGAGATGCCAATTTCCAAAAAGAAAATWTTGCTWTGTGCMCCAAGTAATGCWGCYATTGATGAGTTGATGGTAAGATTGTCTGAAGGAACTAAATTGAAGTTGGTCAGAATAGGAAGAAAAGATGYTGTTAATTCTAAGGTGSAACACTTGGTCTTGAGTGAGCAAATTGAGGGGAAATTGAAAAGACCWGAGTTGATATCCATTGATCATAACAAATATCAACAGGAAATTCAGAAAAGAAATGAAATCAAAAACAAACTGGAAGTCATAAAGAATGATCCTAAAAGTAATGAGAACTCGGATATGCAAAAGACATTGGATATGCTAAGAGTCCAATTAACCCAATGTAACGAAACCTTGAATATCATGAGAAAGGAAAGGGATTCTATCAGAGAAACCAACAATATATTCAGAAGAAAGTCTGAATTTGAAAAGAAGAACTTAACTCAAAGAATTCTAAATGAAGCTGATATTGTATGTACGACCTTATCTGGTTCTGCGCAAAAGCAGTTGGAAAACTTGGGACTGTTCTTCCCCACTGTTGTTATTGATGAGGCCTGTCAATGTACTGAGTTGAGTACATTGGTTCCCTTRAGRTAYGGRGCAAAGCARATAATAATGGTTGGWGATCCTAACCAATTGCCACCAACRGTTATTTCCAATGTGGCAGCCARTGCCAAGTATGATGAGTCTTTATTCTCGAGATTGATCAAGGRTAACTCTCCATACCTTTTAGACGTCCAGTACAGAATGCATCCTGAAATCAGTAAATTTCCGTCTAAGCAGTTTTATAACTCTAGATTGAAGGATGGWCCAAAYATGGATCTTATTAATCAAAAGCCCTGGTTCAAGGATCCTATCTTCAAACCATATAACTTTTTCTCKATTRTTGATGGTAGAGAATCCAAGTCRGCTGCAATGTCTTTATCCAATATTGTTGAAGCAGAATTTGTTGTGAAATTAGTCGACACGTTCWTAAATAAATATTCAAGCGCGAAAGAAAAGGGACCTGATGGAAAGATGCAAAAAATTTCATTCAAAAATCAGATCGGTGTTGTGTCTCCATATAAGGAGCAAGTTCAATTAATAAGAAGATTGTTTGAGAGAAAGTTTGGATCCATGATTTTCCAAACAGTTGCTGTTGAAACTGTGGACAGTTTCCAAGGTCAAGAAAAGACAATCATGATATTCTCCTGTGTCAGATCTTCAGATACATCAACATCCATCGGTTTCTTGAAGGACTACAGAAGATTGAATGTTGCTTTGACAAGAGGTAAGAGTAACATGTGGATAGTGGGTAATGACAACATGTTGATAAAGGACAAACTATGGGGCTCGTTGATCAGAAATGCTGAAGAAAGAGGCTCTGTTATGAAAGGAGGTGAGGCTATTTTCAAAAAATCCACCAGCTATCATATCAGTGAACTTGACGAAAATGATGATAGCACTTATTCAATTACCAAATCCAAGGTTACCAAGAGAAAATTGGATGATTCCAAAAATGTGGGACCTGAAAAGGTCAAAAAGATCAAAAAAACAAGTTTAACAGATAACAGCAAAGCCAAGTTGGATAATGGCAATAAGAAAGATTCTGGAAAGGAAGTCAAGAAARCCAGTATTCCAGGGATTTACATTCATGAAGCGTCAACAAATAATAAAGCTTCACAAGAGAATGAAAATGTTAATCATTTGGGATCAAGTAGTTCAGGAAGAAGTATACTGAAGACAAGTAAATCATATGTAAATGGCGGTGATAAACCAATGAAAAAAGTTCAGTTTAACGACAGCAAGGATATCAAGTTCTACACTAAGGAAAGCTATGAAGATGAATACATAGGGTATGTGGAAGAAGAYGGTGGGGTAGCYAACAACTACAAGAATCTTGATATAGATGGCCATGTTATCAAAAAGAAAGCAGCTGWTACAGTAGCCAAAGGAAAGATGAAYATAGGAAACTATAGAAAAATGAAGGAGGAAAAGAAGAAAGAAATGCAAGCACAAGAAGAGGAAGACGACGATGACTACCAGCCACTGAAGAAGCAAAAGACGGCACCAGTGCCTGTTGAGGATGAGGATGACGACTATAAAATATCTCTGCCTTCAAAGCCAGCAAAGACGGATGAAGAAGATGACGATGAATACCAAATACCTGTAAAAAAGACAAACATTAAGCAGAAGCCTAAAAGCAAAAGTGACAAGAAGAAAGCGTCACCCTTCATAACAGACCCTTATAAGCACATGAAATTGAAGAAGAAGAATAAGAACGTTAAGTAACTGATGATCTAAGAGCKTAKTGATATATTWTYAGTAKWTKACTWAAACGTRYTYTTTATTAATRRAYTGTTTATATATWGTRTTRARTCACARTTCCTTTAAATATKTGTTTTTATTTGATGWGTATCACCGAAGGGGATCATCAGTGATGAAGAATGCTGATCTGCGCATCATTCCCTTAACCCTATTTTTTTTTAACGCTTTTTAACGTTGCTCCGGATTTGCACAGGCGATCTCAGAAACACAGATGTTCCCGTAGCAAAAAAAAAGCTGTGCACTCAGCAGGCTGTCTCCTCGTGGGGGGTTGTTCTGGGACTTGCTGTGGAGTAATGTKCTTTAAGAAGTTTGAAGTGCMGTTTGKTTTTTATTCTGTTAARACAGCATCTYAAAWATTGRGTTCACYAATGATATYCTYCACTYCACTKGMTCGAKCTTGATATTGGCACATTGAAGAGKTGCTGTATACAATATCTRATTCATGTATTCTTGTRTAYTCAAGTGRWTTATRTCTYWATCAGTATYAAWCATAACYTTGAAGTATCACTTCTTTTTTTTTYTACTGTAAAGATTCTAAGCAAMCKYCTTGATGAAGTTCCTYTTTTTCAAAACYTAATGGSTTTAATTARTTTTTGATAAGRAAAAAAAAGAGCCGCGTTATCTCTAYTTATTTTTTTTTTTAGTGCCAATCTCAAAAAGCTTACTACTTAATRAAKTRATAAACTCAGTGTGCKKYAGTAAACTTCTTTAAAGGGCATGTTTTGTTTTTACCACTGTGTGTATGTAATYTAAGASTAAAAAATCAACGTAAATCACAACCACATTCRAAAAAAGAGAAAAAATAAATACAAYCATGGCTGAACAGTTAGACAATAAAACTACTACGCTTTTAACGGTTACACAGGCCAGTATTAAGTATCTACAAATGCAAGARAAAGACAAGCTTTCAAGGAGATTGTCAGTTGATASCGACTCATTTCTTGAARAAGTTTTTSAATGGRATTACAAAAGAATAAGTGACTTYCCATATAAARAYTTCAAATTTGAAAACACRAAGCARCAGYAYTCAAGCTGTRAAGAGTATCAAMGRATCATGCATCCRCTATTGCTTTTAGAAACTTGGCAACARGTKRTCACAGCAAAAAAAAAATCCAAGGGTCGAATACATGCGGTTAACATTGATGTAAAAGATATTGGTAGTAYAGGCGAGTTTGGTGTTTTTCATACTACTGTTTCTGATTATTCRTGGGAAAGTTCTGGYATCAACAATTCTGATTTGTGCGCAATTGGAATGRACAGATCTGGRTATATWGGKGRATTGCCTAGAACTTTTRAACAATTTGAATTGCTAGATGTSATCAACTATGCTAAAGTATTTTMTGTGAAAGCCACTAAAGRTGGCTATTATCAYGTAAAAATAAAGTTAAGCTTCGAAAGTAAAATGTTTAGGATTTTGGTTCCATGGTCTACGGTAACTTTAGTTGGATTGACATCGCTAGCCACGTCTGAAAGRGAGTATACTACTTTATGCGGTTTGAAAGATTACAATTTATTGAACCACTTGATGGTTCCAAAAATATCCAACATTAGCAAGACTGTAGATGSTGGTGAAGTTTCCAAGATAAGGCAACAGTATGGTGCAAACCAATCTCAGGCTGAGGCAATTGCATGTGTCACTACATCCTCCGGTATTTCACTGATCCAAGGTCCTCCAGGCACAGGTAAGTCCAAGACGATTGTGTCCATGATGAAATACTTTTTTGATGAARCAAATAAAACAAAAGTAGCTAACTTTCCAGAAATTCTCACTTCCAAAAAACAAATATTGCTATGTGCACCAAGTAATGCTGCCATTGATGAGTTRGTATTAAGATTGTCTGAAGAGACTGAGTTAAATTTGATAAGACTTGGAAGAAAAGAAGCTGTTAGTTCTAAAGTACATCATGTAACGTTAGAAGTGATTATCGATAAGAAACTCAGTTACCTCGTTTCACAACTCACTGATGAAAGTAAATATCAGCAAGAAATTCAAAAAAGAAATAAACTTAGAGATAAAGTGAAAGCTTTAGAAAATAGACGAAATAATAATTCTAAGGTTAAAAAAAAATTGAAMCGCCTAAGAAATCAATTAGATCAATGTAATGAGGCCTTGGATGAGATGGGAGAAGAGGAAAAAGCTAAATCACAAGTCAATCAGAAGATTATGGAAAAATATGAACAAGAAAAAGAAAGATTAACTGCRCTTCTYATAAARCAGGCAGACATTGTATGTACAACYTTATCTGGTTCTGCSCAAARGCAATTGGARAACTTGGGGCTGTTTTTCCCCACTGTTGTTATTGATGAGGCYTGTCAATGTACTGARTTRAGYWCWTTGGTTCCCTTRAGRTAYGGRGCMAAGCARATAATAATGGTTGGWGATCCTAATCAAYTACCTCCAACYGTSATYTCYAAAGTRGCAACTRARTCCAATTACGATGAATCTCTATTTTCAAGATTGGCTAAAGAAAATTCWCCATATCTTTTGAACATTCARTACAGAATGCATCCTGARATTAGCAATTTTCCATCCAAGAAATTTTATGAATCCAAATTGGAAAATGGGCCAGACATGCATGTTATAAATGAACAGCCTTGGTTYAAAGATGCTRTATTCAAACCATATGTGTTTTTCTCTGTTGTTGATGGTAAAGAAGCCAAGTCACCCGCAATGTCTTTATATAATGAAGTTGAGGCCCAATTTGTTGTGAATTTGGTGGATACTTTACTGAAAAGGTATTCACTTGRGCATGGAGAGGGGCCCCATCGCAGTGARGARAAAAAATMATTYAAGAATCAAATAGGTATTGTGTCTCCATACAAGGAGCAAGTGCAGTTGATGAGGAAGTTGTTCATTGAAAAGTTCGATGATGGTATTTTGGAAACCGTTACCGTTCAGACTGTGGATAGTTTCCAAGGTCAGGAAAAGACAATCATGATATTTTCTTGTGTCAGGTCTTCAGCTAAACCAAGATCCATCGGGTTTTTAAAAGACTACAGAAGATTAAATGTGGCTTTGACAAGAGGTAAAAGTAATATGTGGATTGTAGGTAATGACAAGACGCTAAAAAAGAACCGATTATGGGGTTCCTTGATAAAAGATGCTAATGAAAGGGAATCTGTTGTAACTAAAGCTTTTTTTGAAAAGTTGAAGRATTTGAATTTTGAGGAMGTCAAGAAAAATGACAATGGTGTGTCTTTGAGTAACTCYARTTTCAAARGMRCAGATGTCCCAACAGAGAAAGCTGCGTGTRATGACACCAAAGACATCGAATCTTATAAAGCAGATTGTGAAGACAGCAGCATTAGAAGTGCTGATGGTGAAGATGAATTAATAAGCACAGTTAAAAAGAGTGGCAATAGGTTATCATCAAATGACTCCGATATTAAAGACACGAATGTTCCAATAAAGAACGCTCAGTCTGACGACAGCAAGGTTAGCGAATCAGTTAAAGAAACCTGTGAAGATAATAACTCTGGATATGGTGATAGTAAAGATGAATTAAGAAGAAATTTGACTGATCTTGAAATRAATAAACCATCCAGTTTRGSAAAATATTTGTTGCAGTCTTTCAGAAAATTCAAACATTTTAAAAGTACAWTTACACAAGCAGATAACAAGAAGATGGAAACAGTTAAAATGTGAGCTCAGCATGGATATTWTGWTSTCAGCARAATTKYWACACTGATTRTTTGCTAGTATGTTCTTAAGACTGTTTTAATGCACRATATATACATTTGATTAAAGTATAGTCATTATTGTTTTATCACCGAATGAATTATCATTAGCGATGGATACGAATTTGTACATGTTTTTGACTTGGCGCACATTTCCCCCCTTCATTTGATTTTTTTTTTTCCATTTTTTTGTTTTTCTTTGAGTAATGGAGTGTTAGCTTTGCCAGTGTAGAGATAACCCAAACTAGTATACAGTCTACATACCCTGTCAAACTAACMGATTCATYAGCAATCAACAGCYACATATACACAGTCCAAAAGAAATTATGAAAGTCTACTACATAGGTATTTTGAAAAAAGATCCATCAAGCACAGAGTGTTTGGAACTAGCCAAGGTCAAGGATCTATCTCAGTTYGGGTTCTTTGAAAGATCATCTGTTTCTCAGTTCATGTCCTTCTTTGCCAACACTGTTGCCTACAGAACAGACAAGGGATTGAGACAGTCCATMGAGGAAGGAGACAACTACGTYGGTCATGTCTACACAAGACAGGACTCTGAATTGAGTGGTGTTATCATYACTGACAAGGAATACCCAGTCAGACCAGTGTTCACCTTGCTAAACAAGGTTTTGGATGAGTTCCTTGTTCAATACCCTAACTACAACACAGAAAGCGATGTCAGTGCATTTGAGAAGTTTGAAAACAGCAACTTGCAAGACTACATAGCCAAGTACCAGGACCCAAAAAACGCAGACTCCATCATGAAGGTGCAAAACGAATTAGACGAAACCAAGATTGTGTTGCATAAAACCATTGAATCCGTCTTGCAAAGAGGAGAAAAGCTTGACAGTTTGGTGGACAAGTCACATGATTTGACCAACAGCAGTAAGATGTTCTACAAGCAGGCCAAGAAGACCAACAGTTGTTGTGTCATTATGTAGATTTGACATAAAAAATAGCGATCCCACTTCAACAAACGTTTCCTTATTTTTAATGCTTGTTTGTATCTTTTTTTTCTCTTTTWAAAGCTTAATATATACTAATTCTAATGAATTTGAACCACCAACAATGGCTTAACATATATGTGTAGATCATCACTTGCACCTATATCACTAGATTTCAGAAGAAATTACATTGGTTGCAGCTACGTATGCGTCACGTGCAATTACTTGATTTCCGGTGGGTGAAAAAAAAAAAAAATTTTTTTTAAGGTTAATTGAACACTTTAAAAGCGTTTGAATCCATTAGGTTATTTTTTGAAAACAGATTGTTAATGGCTTTTCAGTCAAAASACAGTGTGAAAGAAGTTAKGTRTSAACCAATAATATCATCTAGTTTACACTATWCTGAACTGYCATAGAATCYTTMTTTTCTRTMCTTTCTTTATAATATAATATCATTCACTTATTCTCACACAAGTATAAACTAAACAAAGTAWTCATAAAAATTCAAAAATGTTAAGAAAACAACTAGTMCAATCATTAAACAGAAAGTCMTTTTCCTTCATCAGCAAGCAAAATGCTATCAAGGCATCCTCTTTATCTTTGAAGATGAAGGCTGTTCATCCAATGTTGACTTCTAAGGCCACATACTCCTCCCATAATRACGATGGYGCTAAGTTTGATGACAAGTTCATGAACTTCTCAATTGAAGATATTTTAGCCTATGGTCTATCTTTGGCCACTGTCTACTATATTGTTGATGCTACCTTATTGAGCAARAAGGARGAAAAGCCGGYTGAAGTCAAGGAGGCYGARCCAGTTAAGGAAGAAGTTGAAGAAACCAGTCCTGTTGTTGAAGAAGAGCAAACTTCCACTGAAACCCCAGACGTTGAAGAAATTGCCATCAAAAACAATGAGGAAGACGCAGCCAACGAAACTCTAGCTGTTGAAGAAGATAATGCTGTTGAAGATACCAAGGTTCTTGAGGAAGAAAACCTTGCCAATGAACAAAGCTCCCAAGAAGAAGCTGAATCAACTGKCGWCCAACCAGAACCAAAGGCTGAAGATGAARCTCCATCTGCTGAAGACAARCCAGARACCGAAGGTGAARCTCCATCTGCTGAAGACAAGCCAGAAACCGAAGGTGAAGCTCCATCTGTTGWAGACAAACCAGAGACCGAAGCTGGTGAAGAAGCTGCTGATCCAAGTGCAGGCCCAGCATACAACCCTGAAACTGGTGAAATCAACTGGGACTGTCCATGTCTAGGTGGTATGGCCCATGGACCTTGTGGTGAGGAGTTCAAGACTGCCTTTTCATGTTTCATCTACTCTGAGGCCGAGCCAAAGGGTGTTGACTGTGTTGAAAAGTTCCAGGGCATGCAAGAATGTTTCAAGAAACATCCTGAAATATACGCCGAGCAATTGAGAGAYGCYGATGAAGCTGAACATGAACATATACAAGAACAAGCCASTGAARGTGCTGCCACTGAACCAGAAACTGTTGTCGAGGAAGTCGTAGTTGGAGAAGTTCCAGCCACTGAACCAGAAACCGTTGTTGAAGAAATTCTAGTTGGAGATATTCCAGCTGCTGTCATTGAGGAAGTTGTYCCTATTGTCAACGAAAAGGTTGAAGAAATCACCCCAATCGTTGAAGAAAAGGTTGAAGAAATTGTTGCCAAGGTTGAAAACTCAGACATAATCCCAGAATCTGTCCAAGATCTAGTTGAAGAAGGCTTACCAGTCAACGCAGACGACTAAACCAACACAMTAAGTTAATATATTCAAACAAACCACAAATAACMAACAAATAGATCATGTCAATAGCTCAAAAAAAAACATCAATAATATAAACATTAGGTATACTGTAGGATTATCATAGACTATATACAAGACCCTATATAACAAGTTTTATTTATTCCTAATTACTCAAAGGAATCCTCGGCTTTTTTCAGCTGCTCGTATATTTCCTCTTTGGTTAGCAGCTGCAGGTCACGGGACTGGCGCGATCTGAAYGAGTACTTGTTTTCGGCTATTTCCTGTTCACCAATGATGGCCAGGAACCCTGCTCTCTGGTTCACTATGTTGTCTCTGATTCTGCCACCTACTCTGACATCCTTTGAGTCAATGTAGCTTCTGAARTGGTAATCGGATTTCTTCACAAGTTCACCATTGCCCCCCTTGATCAAGAAATCATTCAACTTTTTGGCATGCTCAATGAACTCAGGCTCCTTGACCTTTATTGGCAGAATGGCCAGTTGCTTTGGGTTCAGCCAGAATGGCCAGTCACCCTTGTGATGGTCAAGCAGAATTGCCATGAATCTCTCAATGGAACCAAATATGGCTCTGTGGATCATGATTGGCTTTTCAGCTTTACCAGCCTCGTTGATGTATTCAAGCTCAAAGTTCTTTGGCAGYTGGAAGTCCAGTTGAATGGTTGCCACTTGGTGTTTCTTCCCATTGTTGTCAGTGATCTTACAGTCAATTTTTGGTCCGTAAAAGGCACCATCTCCTTTGTTGATTGTGTATGGCTTGTTCATGCTGTCAAGGATTYTCTTCAATGCACTCTCAGCCACTTCCCACTCGGMAATCTCTCCAAGGTAGTTYTCTTCTGGTCTTGTACTAATTTCCAGTTCATAATCAAACTTGAACACTTTGGTATAGATCAAATCCAAAAACTCTAAGCATCCCTTCAGTTCAGACTCTATCTGATTCTGTCTACAGAAGATATGGCCATCATCTTGGTGGAACTTTCTTAATCTAGTCAACCCCATCAATGCACCGGCTAGCTCGTTTCTGTGCAGCGGAGAGTTCTCAAACAATCTTAGGGGCAAGTCCTGGTATGATCTCAGTTTCTTCTTGAAGATCATGGCATGACCCGGACAGTTCATCGGCTTTAAAGAAAATGTTTCATTGGCATCGCCCTGTTCAATCTGTCTGTATCCTTGRACYTTGAACATTTCGGACTTGTAGTTCCCCCAGTGGCCTGACTTYTCCCAYAGTTCCTTCTTGTACAGTAATGGGGTTTCAACCTGCTGGAAGCCATACTTGTAGACTGATTGGGCGGTAATGAAATTCTTCAACGTTTCAAATATGTGTTTACCGTTGGATTGAAAGAAAATGGATCCCTTGGAAACACYATCAATAAAGAAAAGTTCTTGTTGRTTTCCTAACGATGTTGTAAGCTTGTTGGTTGTATCGGTAGCACCCAAGTTACGGACCGTTTTTATAGCCTCAGGAGTTGGCTTATGGTTGGAGCACAGTCTTTTGATTAACAGGCTTGATTTTCTATGTGAGCTTAGCATATTAAAAAAGAATTTGAACTTTTCGTTAATCGTTCAATAAGATTAGTGGTCTTTGGTTTGAAAGAGAATSCAAAGTTGTTGAACCAAAACAGAAAAGGTAAACTTTTTAAAATTTATTCAAAGTTTCAGTTAAGAAAAAAACTTATAAAAAAAAATCCATGCGCAGAAAACCAWACAAATCTTTTGGCATTCAGCAGCAACACGTGATTTGGTGCACAAGTCAGCTCAAACAAAAGCACAATATATWTTCAACTAATAAGATATATACTCAGCATCAACCTTTGTTAATGTTCCCTGTTTCTCCATGATCAACTTCAGCTTTCTGACATATGACGTGCTGTTCTTGGTCTGGATCGGGTTTCCTTGTAGATAGATRGTGTCTAATGGAAGCATTGCAATGTTCTGTTCTAATTCAGAAAATGACATGTCAATTTGATTGCTGCTTAGCCACAAGTCAGTCAGGTTTGTCAAGTGGCTGATGTTTTCAACTTTGGTTAGTTTGTTGTAAGACAAATCAATAATCTCCAAGTGTTCCAAGTCGTCCAAGTTTTCAATTTTCTCAATCTTGTTGTTTGGCAAGTGTAGCTCTGTCAAGTTTGGTAGCTTCTTAGCAATGCCCTCAGGAATCTTTGTTAGCTTGTTGGAAGGTAACGACAAAATCTTCAAGTTTGCTAAAAATGGAACCTGCAGTTCCCTTATTTTGTTCTTTCCTAACCAAAGCTGTCTTAGACTTGTCAAATGATCAATGTTTTCTATTGTTTCAATCTCGTTACCACCAAGTTCCAAAACTTCCAAATTTGTTAATGTGTCAAGATTCTCAATTTTCTTTATTCCGTTTTCAATCAAGTACAATTCTTCTAAGTTAACCAAGCGAGATATGTTGTTAATCTTTTCAATTTTGTTGAAAGATAAATCCAAGACTTTCAAGTTGGTTAGCTTCTGAATCTGAGAAGAAATGTGAGTAATTCGGTTATCATAAAGCTCCAAGGATTCTAAATTGTTGTCGTTGTTCTCAGCCAATCCTTCTAAGTCAGATATACTGGAAATCAAGTTGTTTCTTAGGTTTAAGAATTTTAAAGTCTTAAACTTGTAAAGTTCTAGAACCTCAATGGTTTTCAATTTTCTGTGAATTATGGATAAGTCAGTGTCGTTTTCGTAATCTATTTCCATAGAGTCCACGATCTCAGCGTCTAAATCGTAGGCAGAAGAGGTATTGTTGTTGTCATAGTAAATGACCTCGTTGTTTCCTTCTTTGACCTTGACCACAGAGTCGGCATTTTCCTCAAAGTCTGGCATTCTCTGTTATATATGATATTTTTATGATGGGTTTTTCAGAGTCTTCCTTTAGTTTAGTATATGTACTATATCCATCACTTAAACGTTCATAACGTTATTAGTGAAGGGCGAAAAAAAAAAAGAATAAATTAGTTGTTTTTTATAGAGAGTAAATCCTGTCTCACGAAAAAGAAGCTGCTTAAGTGCGCAGTGGGAAACTATCACAACCTTAAGTCAACAAGGTTGATCATGATAACTGTGTACTGAAGTGTAGTCTGAGTCAAATACAAAACTATTGTAGTCTCTACGTACATAGCAGTTAACATCAAAGCTTTATTTAAACAGTTTTTATTTACTAAGATTTTTTACACTAAAATTTACATTGGTATTAAACTATAGTGGAATGTTTACATGTAAAAAACCTATAGATTAACTGTAAATGTAAAATACAATTACGGTGTAATATTAATTTTACTAATTCGTTTTATATATACAATAAAGACTATTCTACATAGAAAAAGTCCATATCCAATAACTTTTGTGTGCTGTATCTCTCAGTTCTTCTCAGTAAACACTTCTCCACAATATTTTTACATTTCTTAATAAGAACCAAGTCCTCTTCCGGAAGGTCTGTGTTTTCAAAGTCGCTCATATAATACCACTTCCAGTCACACCTGCTTATTCTTGCGCTGTCTGACATGCCCCTTCTCTTTTGTACAATGACCTTTCCGCTTTTTATACACATCTCCCTCTGTCTCTCCATGATCGCATCTGAGTCAAATGGTAACATCTCCTCCAGGATGGCATACAGGCAAACTCCAAAGGACCACACATCAGTGAGTCTCCCGTCGTAAGGAAGCCCCAACAAAATCTCTGGAGGAATATAATCAGGAGACCCGCATCTTGTGGCTGATAGCGGCTCATCAGCGGTGATTCTTTTGGATAGTCCAAAGTCCGATAGCTTTACCAACGTTGGGGGTATGGGCATGCCACGTTCAAACAGATCAAGAATGGCTGTGCTTGGAAGCGTCAACAATATGTTCTCCAACTTAACGTCTCTGTGAATGATAAGGTTTTCATGTAAGAAGTTTAGGGCAAGTAGAGTCTGGTATGATATCTCGTGTATCATTTGTATGCTTAATTTGAACTCCTTGACAAATTCCAAAAGATTCCCACCTGAGCAAAGATCAGTCATGATGTAGCACTCAGGAAGCTTCTTATTTGATTGATAAAAGTCTCTTATGAAAAAGTCATTGTTTAGAAGATTCAAATCGTTGACTCCAATCAACTCTATAATATTACTACCCCCTTTACGGAAGACTTTGTCATGATCACTTGTACCGTTATGTCTTAATAAGTTTATTTCATTCAGAATTTTTATTTCTCTCAATAGTGATGACTCTAACTTCATAATCATGTCATTTGCCTTTTCCTTGTCTCTCTTTATTGACTTCAACAATTCTATAGGATACTTGATATACTTACAGGCATAAGAGTCGCCTGTTGTTTCATCAACAAATCTGTACACATCAGAGAAGTTCCCAGCTCCCAAGATTTCCTTTCTTCTAAAGGTTGTAAATTTATCTTTCTGGGAGTATATCTTCAAGCTTTTTTCTTCCTTGATAACCTGATTTTGGTTCATGACGTTGTCCAAGTACTGTGTGTTCACCATGATCAAGTTGTTATTGTGCTCAGTGGTCGGTGAGAAATGATTTGTTGAATTGTACATTCTTACCGATGCTTCTGAGCTATTGGTGGAACTTATGTTTCTGAGTGTTATCGGAGCTGATATGTGTCTTTGCTTTTGATAAACAGGAGGAGAGTATATGTCACTTGCCGATACATCCCTTTGCTTCTTCAGCTGTGCTTGATCAAGTAATGTTGGATGTCCATCGATTTTTTTGTTTATGGTATTTGTTAGATTACCAAACATGGTGGAATTGTTTACATCGAAGTTGTCTGGAATTACAGAGGATATTCTGTTGATGATTCTGCTATCTTCCGTTTTATCCTTTCGGTTTCTTTTAGGTATGAATAGTGTATTTGGTGTAGGTAGAACATCAATTTTTTGACTTGTAAGATTTTCAGAGGCTTGCTTTGTGTTGATCTGATTTAACTTGTTTTGAGCATCTGGTAGAGTCTTATCAATTAGATCTTTATTTTGGAGATGGTAGATGCTATTATCAGAGGAATAGTTTGTCATTTGCAATGTATAAATTCAAGCATTCACGTGTATTGTTATGTGATGTTTGAAATGTATAATTAAAATACTATCAGTGAAGGGTCTTTTTCAATTAGACAGTAGGGTTATATATATTTCTTAGTTGTTATCTCTATTAAATGCTTTCAGTAGATGGTTTGTTTTTTTTTAAAGGATGATCCCATCTGATTAAATATTTCTTATTTTTAATTTTTTAAGTCCTACGTTTAAAAAAAAAGAAAAAAGGGAAATAATCTTTGTTTAAATCACAGAAGGAAAGCTTAGCATATGTCCGAAACAATAAACGCAAGCTTATCTCAGAAAATCTTAGACAGAATTGTACACCAACAACAGTGATACTTGACAAAAATGAATTAAATAGAATTATCATTAGTTAGCAAAAACAGGCAACTTGTTGATTCTTTACTTTCTGATCAATATTTCTTATACAACTATCACTTTATATATATGGTTTAGAGATTACACAGAATGATGCTGGACACAGATCACGTGGAATACGCGTTACCAGGAACTCCAATGGTAGCGTTTGAAAAAAAGATCTAACGAGAACACAAACTATACATAAGCATCTTCACCTATTTACATTTTGTGTAAAAGCAAGGCACATTTGATTGATACAAGTAGTTAACAAAGAAACAAATGAAAGGCGTGTTAATATATAGAGAAGAGTATAAGTAAGCCTATTTAATTATATTTCACATCCATTACACCAAACAATGACTGATAATAAGGCTAGTTTTTATACAGGATGTGTGATAGATGCTATTGAGCAGACCCAAAAGTCTAAACGATCTCATTACTTGATGGGATATATATATAAACAGAACTATGAATTCATTCAAAATAACATAATTGAAGCCAACAGCTTAATTGATCTGAACCAAATTACGGGACACATCACATACAACTGTAACGTTAATGAGCAAATTCTTTTTGACAACATCATAGAAAACTTATACAAGAAACAATATCAACAAGTATCTTTTATCATTGAGCAGTTTGAAAAGGAAGTTAGCTTTAGAAATTCAATTGACCCTTATCTAGAGTTCATTAAAATCAAAACTGCATTTTTGTTTTGGTTAGACAACGTAAATTTCACAAGCATTTTGAACGATGGACTTTCAGAAAATGATGACATTGACCACCATGTAGAAAGCATCAAAAAAATGAAACCTTTGCAGTCACTGAATACAGTCAGCACAAATTTTATAGACGCAGATGTCAAGTTTGGAATATCTTCACAGCCAATCAACATAACCACAATCTTAGAAAAGATTTCAAAATTAATTCTTAGCCTAGACAAGAATGAACACCATTATATTCTATCTGCTTTATATTCGCTTTCAGGAAACTTACTTTTGATAAAGAATGAAAAGGCTTATGCTGTTGATAAACTTACGAGAGCTTTGAAGTTTGATCCCTATAACTGGGAAGCTTATGAAGCAATTGTAAAATCCATCTCATTGCCTAATGAAATTGTGTTACTAAGTGAGCATATATCAAAAAACATTAGGGAAACAATTTTATATGATTTCTTCCAAATAAGGTGCTGGGACGTATTCTTTGAATCAATAGATGCTGAACTATACATTGACTTATTAACAACAACGTTGGAAGGCTTTCCTAAGTCTAAATTTCTATTAACAAAAAACGCTGAATTGGCTTACAAGCTCAACGACTTGCCACAAAGCAAGTTCTTGTATGAGCAATTATTAAAAAGATTTCCTTTTTGTTTAGATACAATGTTCAATTATTCAAACATCTTGTATGTATCTGAGGATTATCCGCAACTAAGAGAATTGATGATTAGGGCGAAAGGCATAAGTGAGGTCAGCTGTGAATGCCAAGCGATACGCGGAAATATGGAATCGTTGATGAGAAACAACGAAAACGCAATAATGCACTTCAGAAATGCAATAAAACTTGCCAAAACAGATTCGTCAAAAAAATGCAAACTTTATGTGCTAATTGGTCATGAGTTCGTTGAACTAGGCAACTACAACGCAGCAATATTTGCTTACAGGAACGCATTAAAGCATGATCACAGGGATTATGCTGCATGGATGGGCCTCGGATTCGCCTATGATGCGTTGAACCAGTCAAAGTTTGCCATTTATTACTACCAAAAATGCATAGCTTTGAAAAATGAAGATCCTCGTGCCTGGAAATCAATTGCATCTTCCTACACCAAAATTGATAAGCTGAATTTAGCATACGAGGCATTGGTTAAGGCATATAAACTTAGTGAACAAAGAACAAAGAAAATGGCTATAGCAGACGAAATCATCCCGCTTTTAGAAAAAATGAAAGATACGCAAAAGTTAGAGCAATGGCTAAAGTCTATATTGGAATATCCTGAACCTGACGAGTACAGTGAAAAGGCATTGGGTATTCTAGCTGAATTGTACAGAAGCACGGGAAGAATCCAGGAAGCAGAGAATATTGAGCTTTCAAAGTACCGTGACTCTATACACTAAGCTACGGCATGGATTATTGAAAGATGATAGCAATAAGATATGGTCATGTGATGTGCAACGCGGTTTTTCTGATTTGAACGATTTTTTTTTTCTTTTTTTTTTGGAATAATGTTATACATGAAGCTTAATTTTTCCTATATATCTATAACACTTCAAATATATCAGCATCGGTTAGTTGTTTTTATGATTCAATTAGGAAAGTTATCTCCAGAAAACCATCTTAATCATAGAGAGCCACTGCTAGATTTTAGGAAAAGAAAGCTTGATTAATTAATAAAGGTATTTCACATAATGGCAGCTGCTAAGAAAAAACAAACTAACCCAGGTAAAGGTAAAAACAATAAGAACAAACCTGTTGTTAAAGAAAAGAAAAATAAGCCAAAAAAGACTAAAACAGCTTCTCCAATTGTAGAAGACAAAAAGACCAATTCAAGTGATGAAGAAAATGGCGATATACTCTTGCCGGCCCCAGATATAGAGTCAGATGAAGAAGACGAAGTCATACCACCTCCTGAAATTTTAGAAGCTGATGGTGTTAAGACAGATTCCAGCACAAGTAAAAAAAGAGCTCTGTCAGATAACGAAGATAATGATAGTGAACAATCAAAGGTTCCCAAGAAGAAGAAAAAAAAAACAAACAATAAGAAAGTTCAGCCTACTTCCAATAAACAAAGAAAACATCAAAACATCAATAAGCATAAACTAGAACTGCCGAAGGAACATCTAAGAAGAGTTTTTGAACAGAATAAAGATATCAATGCAAAGAAGTTTTTTAACAAAACTAAGAAGACCCAACTTTCAGCTTTGAAGTATTTGCCGTATGGTATTCTGAAACTTATAGAAAACATGCCTCAGCCATGGGAAGCAGTTAAGAAGGTCAAGGTTTTGTATCACACATCAGGATCCATAACTTTTATTAATGAGGTTCCCAAAGTTATTCCCCCTGTTTACATAGCACAGTGGAGTAACATGTATGATGAGATGAGAGTACACAAAAGAGACAACTTTGTTCAAAGACTGAAGTTTCCTGTGTTCGATGATGATATGGAGATATATGATTATGAAAAGGATATCGAGGGGCTACCAATACCCACATCGATTGCTTTAGAAGATGAATGCTTGAAGGATAAACATCCGTTCAGATATGATGACAAGAACACTGTTAATGACTCGTATAGAAAATGGGAGCTAAATGGCAATGAACTGGTAAAACTATTTGATTTGTCGGAGTCACTAAGAAATGAAGTAAAAGACTCGAATTATTACAATTTATTCAACATGAAGATACACAAAAATGCCAAAGCCCTCAACATCTCCATAAGGGACGGTGCAAGATTCGAGCCTCTGTTTGGTAAAGAAGATGACGAAGACATGCAAGATTACACGGAATTTAATAGTCTTGATAGATTCATAAACAGGGGTCATGACAGAGTAGAGTACAAGTTGTACTATCCACACTTGTACAACGTTAGACCTAGAAAGTTAATGGTTCCCCCTTTGACTAACAGTGTTCTCTCAGATGTGGATGATTATAGGTATGCCGACTCTGAGTATGCAATGGGATTCAGTGAACAGCTTAATACTATACTGGACAAAGAGGAGATGTTCCATGAATTTAAGACAGATTTTGAAGAAAAAATACAAGATAGTCCAGAAACATGTGAGTTCGATATTCAATTAAGCCAATTCCAAGATATTGGGAAAAAGCCTGAATATTCAATCAAACAGGCTTTAACCATAATAGAAGCACCTCAACCTTTCAATAAAAAAACAGGCAAAACTACTAGATCGCATGATGTCAATTTATTGAAAAGCTGGATATCTCAACACCCAGATGATCCAAGATATCCTGGAAAGGTTAAGAAATCATATAAAGGACTACTGAAGAATAAAATCAGAACAAAAATAAGAGCTAAGAAGCATAAAAAGAAACTTCATTTCAAGTTGAAGGATTCCTTAAAGGCACATAAGAAGTTTAAAAGAAGAACCCCAAGACTACTGAGTGTGTTTAGAGACACCAAATTTTTCCAACAGACTAATATTGACTGGCTGGAGGCTTCTCTTCAATTATTAAGACAAGGACACAACATGTTAAACCTGATGTTACAAAAGAGAAGCATTGCCTTTTTGCATTTGGATTACAATTTTAACTTGAAGCCTATAAAAACTTTATCTACAAAAGAGAGAAAGAAGTCCAGATTTGGTCATGCCTTCCATTTAATTAGGGAACTGCTGAAGCTTCTAAAGCTGATAACTGATGCGCAAGTGCTCTTCAGACTAGGCAGAATCAATGCCTTCCAATTAGCTGATGGCTTGAATTATATTTTCAATCATGTAGGTCATCTGACTGGTATTTACAGATATAAGTACAGAGTCATGCATCAAATAAAGCAGTGCAAAGACCTGAAGCATATTATTTATCACAGATTCAACAAAAACATTGGTAAGGGCCCAGGTTGTGGATTTTGGCAGCCCCAATGGAGGGTGTGGATACAATTTATGAAAGGTACCATTCCAATGTTGGAAAACTGGTTAGGTAATTTGATCGATAGACAATTCGAGGGCAGAAATAACGAAAAGGTTAAAACAGTTACGAAGCAAAGAATTGATGCATACTATGACATTGAATTGAAAACCAGCATCATGAATGATGTTATTGACATGGTGCCAACAAATCTCAGACAGAAAACTATGAAAACCATCTTGCAGCATTTGAATGAAGCTTGGAGATGCTGGAAAGCCAATGTCAAGTGGAATGTTCCTGGTATGCCAGAGGCCATTAATAATCTAATTTTGAAATATATCCAAAAGAAAGCTGAAAGTTGGATTCATTCCGCCAAAGAAACCAGAATCAGAATTCAACAAGGCAAAAAAGTCGAAAAGACTGAAATCAGAAAAAATACTGGAAGAATGGCAAGAATATGGATTAAGGAAGAACAAAAAAGACAAGATGAGATTTTATCTAGTGAGGATGCTACAATAAGTACTAATGATGCAGCCACAATGTTCAAAAATTTGGTTGAATGGTTAGAGAGTAGAGAATTTGAGACTATTCCTTTCCCTCCAGTTAATTATAAGCATGACAACAAAATATTTGCATTGGCTTTGGAGAACTTGAAGGAGCATTATAGTTCAAAATCCAGGCTTACTTCTGCTGAAAGAGAAGAACTTGCTTTGATCGAACAAGCATTTGAAAACCCACATGAGTCTTTGAATAGAGTAAAGAAGCTTCTTTTAACTCAAAGAATATTCAAGCCAATACAATTTGAAATGTCAGACACTCTGCATGAGTTACATCCTCGTTTCTTTGTAGATCCACTAGAAAAGATATCTGATGCTTACTTGGATCAATATTTGTCATACGAGGCTAGTCAAAGAAATCTATTCCCTATATGGGTCAAGCCAAGTGATAATGAGATTCCTCCATATTTAGTACACAAATTTGCTTCAGGCTTAAACAACTTAACCGAAGTTTGGGATTGCCAAGATGGGAGCATGAATGCTTTATTGAGCGGTGAGTTGGAGGATTTCACAGAGAAAATAGACCTAAATTTGTTGAACAGATTTTTAAGGCTTGTTGTTGATCCAGCTTTAGCTGATTACATGACCTCTAAAAACAACTCAAGTATTATATTCAAGGACATGAGTTATATTAACAAAAGAGGTCTTCTAAAGGGTTTGCAATTTGCTAACTTCATCTATCAACTTTGTGGACTGCTTGTAGACTTGGACATCATGGGTCCACAAAGAGCCATTGATCTAGCTGGTAGTGGTCAAGACCTAAATGGTTTTATGACCTTTGCTAATGTTGAAATTGAAAAGAGACATCCTTTAAGATCTTATGTTAGATACTTTAACAAAATTTACATTTTCTATAAATTCGAGTCACACGAAGTTGATGAGCTTATCGATCGCTACAAGATTAATAGTGCTGTTTACATAGATGAACTTGATAAGTATCCATCAAAAATGTGCTGGCCTAAGGATGTTAGAATGAAATTGATGCAACGTGATGTTGATTTGGGTCGAGCTGTTCACTGGAAAGTTTCCACGTCCTTAGTACCAACAGTTACTAAGCTGAAATGGGAGAAAACATATGTCTCCATATATGGCAAAAACAACCCACACATGCATTTTGAAATGTGTGGATTTGAACTAAGGTTAACTCCTAAGGTAAGAGTTCTAGCGCTAGAAGACACATCGGAATCTGTTTGGGATTTGAAGAATAAAAAGACTAATGAAAAAACTTGTACTGCATACTTAAGAGTCTCTGATAAGAATGTTGATATGTTTGAGAAAAGAATAACATTTTTATTAATGTCTGTTGGTTCTGGTGCCTTTACCAAAGTAGCAGCTAAGTGGAACAATGCATTAGTGGCTCTGTTTGCTTATTATAGAGAGGCCATAATTTCAACACAAAGACTGATTGATGTTTTAGTCAAATCGGAAACAAAGATTCAAACAAGAGTGAAGCTTGGTCTAAACTCTAAAATGCCTAACAGATTCCCACCAGTTGTCTTTTATGCTCCCAAAGAATTAGGTGGTCTAGGTATGATCAGTGCATCCCACATTTTGGTACCAGCTTCAGATCTAGTCTTTTCAAAGCAAACCGATACTGGTATCACATTTTTCAGAGCTGGTATGTCCACTGGAGAACAAGAGAAGAAGATTCCAACCATATTCAGATACATAACACCATGGGAAAATGAATTCCAAGACTCAGAAAGGGTTTGGAATGACTATGCTATTAAAAGACAAATTGCCCTGGAAGAAAACAGAAAAATCTCTTTTGAAGAACTTGAAGAGTACTGGGACCGTGGGTTACCGCGTATCAGTACTCTATTCCAAAAGAACAGACATGTTTTGGTTTATGACAAGTATTTCAGAATAAGAAGTGAATTTAAAAAGTACAATACGGAATTTTCTGGTCAGTTTTGGTGGACCGATAATAATCATGACGGTAAGCTTTGGAACCTGAACGCTTATAGAGCTGATGTCATCAGTGCACTTGGTGGTGTTGATACTATTTTGGAACATTCTTTGTTTAGAGCTACTGGGTTTACCTCTTGGGAGGGATTGTTCTGGGAAAAGAATGCTGGATTTGAGGATTCTTTACAAATGCAAAAACTAACCAATGCTCAAAGAACTGGTTTAAGTCAAATTCCTAATAGAAGATTTACCTTGTGGTGGTCACCTACAATCAACAGAGCAGATGTTTATGTTGGTTATTTGGTTCAGCTGGATTTGACAGGTATATTTTTACATGGTAAAATACCAACTTTGAAGATATCTTTAATTCAAATATTTAGAGCACATTTATGGCAAAAGATACATGAATCTGTAGTTTTTGATTTGTGTCAAATTTTAGATGATCAAATAGATGTTATTCAAGCTTCAGAAATTCAAAAAGAAGTTATTCATCCTAGAAAATCTTATAGGATGAATGCTTCAGCAGCAGATGCTACCATTTATAGCAACCAGGTTTGGAAATGTAGCAAGGCATCCTCTTTAGACTCCACTACCGAAGAGTATTCAGGCACAATCAATGAAACCAGTAAGCTATGGATTGATGTTCAACTAAAGTATGGTGATTACGATGAACATGATGTGTCTTCATACACTAAGAAAAAGTTTGTTGAATACACCTCAGACTCTGTAAGCAACTATCCATCTCAAACTGGAATAATGATTGTCATTGACTTGGCTTACAACACTTTTGATGCATTTGGTCATTGGGTTCCAGGCATGAAGAACCTAATTTCTTCTGCCATGGCCACAATAATGAAGGCAAATCCAGCATTGCATGTCTTAAGAGAAAGAATAAGAAAAGGATTGCAGTTGTATCAAGCTCAAACCCAAGAGCCATATTTGAACTCCACAAATTATCCTGAATTATTCAACGATTCCAAAAAGCTGTTTATTGATGATACCAATGTTTATAGAATATCTGTGAAAAGCAACAAAGAAGGGCACGTTCATAACACTCCTATAAACGGGTGTGTTACCATAATTGATCCAAAAACAGGTGAACTATTTTTGAGAGTCATTCACACTTCTGCATGGACAGGTCAATCACGTCTAGCACAGCTGGCCAAATGGAAAACAGCTGAAGAAATGACTTCCTTGTTAAGATCTTTGCCTAAAGAAGAGCAGCCCTCACAAATTATAGTCACTAGAAAAACCATAGTTGATCCACTAGAGGTACATATGCTTGATTTCCCAAACATTGGTATCAGACCTACTGAATTGAGAATGCCGTTCTCTGCAATCTTGGCAATTGATAAAATACTAAAGATAGTGGATGAGGCTACAGAACCAAAGATGGTTTTATTAAATTTGTATGATGATTGGTTAGAAAGTATTTCTCCATACACGGCTTTTTCAAGATTGATTCTGCTATTGAGAGGAATGAAATCGAATGAAGAGAAGGGTAAGATGATATTGAGTCAATATGATGATGTTAAAACTAAACCTAGTCATTTGTGGCCGTCATTTGATGAAGAGCAGTGGATTGAAGTTGAATCTCAATTTAGGGATTTGATCCTTGCAGAATTTGCAGCAAAGTATCATGTCAATGTGAAGGCTCTTACACAAACAGAAATAAAGGATTTGATATTAGGCCAAAATATAAAGGCTCCTTCTGTCAAGAGACAAAAGTTGGTTGAAATGCAGGAATCTAAGGCCCTTGCTCAAGAAGAAAGAAAGAAGCAAATTGAAAAAAGCAACGTCAGTGATGATGAAAATGTAGATGATGGCTTCATAAAGACCACTACAGTCAACCAACAAGGTCAAGAAATTGTAGTAGTCGCCTCAGCAAACTATGAGACACAAAGTTTCTCTTCAAAAGATGAATGGAGAAGCAGAGCCCTGGCTAACAGTTTCTTGCCACTGAGATTAAAGAACGTTGTTGTTGCTGAGCATGAGTTTATTGAGGAAAAGCCTGTGTATATTTTGCCTCGAAACATTCTCAATAAGCTAATTGAGGTGTCTGATTCCAGATCACAAGTAGGTGCTTTGTTGTATGGTAAATCTGATGAAGAGAATAACATCAAGGAAATTTCTACAATGGTCATGCTGCCACAACTAGGTAATTCAAAGTTTGTCTCTATGACTAGAAACATGCCTGAGGACGTTAAGTTTTTGGACGAGAATGGCTTGGAATTATTGGGCTGGATCCACACATACACAGAAGAAGAATTGAAATTCATGTCCCCGCAGGATGTTACCATTCACTCTAAGATGTTTGCTTCTATTGACATGGACTGCATAGATATCACTGTTTTCTCATCAATGGGATCAGTTTCAATCAGTTCTTATACGTTAACTGAAGAAGGATTCATATGGGGTGTCAATAATAACAATCTACAGAGAGAAGACCCTGAAGGCTTTGAGCCTCACTTCTCTGAATTTGCTCAAGTTATTTTATCGGACAAAATTATTGGTAATTACATGGTGCCATCCAAGAATGTATGGAATTATGCATTTATGGGTTCAGAATATGATGAAAGCTTGAATTATACTTTGAAATTAGATATTCCATTACACTATTATGATGAATTGCATAGAGCTATACATTTCTCACAGTTCAAGGATGTTGTTGAAGTGCAAGAGGATTCAGGAACGTATCTTGAAGATGATCAAGAAGATCTATTTTTGATGTAAGTTTATATATGTTAATGTTTTATATTTTAATTGATATTGAGTAATAGTTGTTCTGTCGGTTTCGACGTGCTATGAAAAAAGATGAGTTTACTTGTCTTGCCCGAATACTACAGATGATCCCGTAAAAGTCGATGGAAAAAATTAATAAACGTGATGGAAACTTCTTGGAAACCTTAGAATCCACAGTACAACGTCGATGATCAAGGTTACAACAATAAAACCAAGAACAAAATGATCAGATATACGAAAATCTTGCGTAACTCTAACATAAAAGGGAAAATTACTATAACTGAAGTTGCAGAAAACGTTCCTAACGGTAAACAAAGTGACTTGTGGTATAGTAAAGTTGCAAAATCTGCACAGGATTTGAACAGTGTCAATAAAATTGAAACCTTGTTGGAACAAGATGCTACCATTACAAATTTAAACCCACTTATAGAACCTGTTCCTGTAGATGACTTAGAGAAGGTTTCACAGTCCAATTCAATGAAAAAGAGAAAATATGATTTTTTGAAGGTGATACACAGACCAGCATCCATTTCTAAAAAGGAGAGAATGAATGGTGTCAATAACTTGAACTCAGGTGATAGATTTCTATGCTCAGCACCCTTGTCGCAATTTACATCACCAAGTATACTGAACTATAAGAAGTATCAGCAAATGCAAGAGCGTGCCAAAGAGGCGTTTACCGATATGAGATTTGTTAAGATGAGAACAGGAAAAGGTGGAGATGGTAACATAAGCTTTGATCCTTCACCAACTTTGAAAGGACCAGCATCGGGTGGTGATGGTGGTAAAGGTGGTGATATATACATCCAGGCAGATGAAAATATAACCTCATTGAGTCATATCAACGCTGTTTATCAAACTTCATCAGGTGAGAGTGGACAATCCAATCAATGTGATGGAAAGTCAGGAGGTAACATATTAATCAAGGTACCTGTTGGTACGCATATAAGGCTAGCAATTCCACCGCCTGTAATTAAAAAGGCTTTAGTTGAAAATGGTGTGGATCTGAACGATGAGAACATGCTCAGAAGAGCATTGAATGCCTACACTGTGAAAATGAAGTGTTTGTCTCATGAAATGATTGATGTTGAGCCAGAGTATTACATGCTGCACAGAAATAAGCCAAAAATTAATGATACATGGAAATTTCAGGCAGGTTACAGCTACTCTGAAAACCCAGAGGAAATATACAGAGTTGAACCAAGATTCAAGGCGATTAGAAGTGACTTCAGAGCATACGATTTCAAGTTATCTTTGAATGAAATAGGTGTTGACAAATTTCCTATCATGGGACTTGAATTGAATAAACCATTTGAAAAGCCACTGCTGATGCTGAAAGGTGGAACAGCAGGTTTAGGAAACATGCATTTCAAGATTAACGGTGTTAGAAATCCTATCTTTGCCAAAAGAGGGAGACAGGGTATAGAGGCGTCATTCATATTTGAGCTAAAGTTACTAGCAGATTTAGGATTGGTAGGTTTGCCGAATGCAGGGAAATCTACTTTGTTAGGCGCCATATCTAATGCTAAGCCAAGGGTTGGTCATTGGGAGTTCACCACCTTGGTCCCAACATTGGGTACAGTTTTAATGCCACCAGGCAGTCCTTCCTTCACAGTAAGTGATATTCCCGGTATAATCGAAGGTGCTAGTGAAAACAAGGGCCTAGGTTTGGAATTCCTAAAGCACATTGAAAACTCGTCTGGAATCGTCTTTGTTATAGGTATGGACAGACAGGATCCTACTGGTGATTTGAAGGTTTTGATACGTGAACTGAACATTCATGGTATCAAAAATATAGAAAGGGCTTTAGTTGTCTGCAATAAATGTGACTTGGACAGTGATGCATACGGAATACAAGAAAAATTCAAAGCTGTTGAGGAGTTTGTTTCAAATCAAAATCTACAAGTCAAGGACATGTTAAGAAAACGGAAAGATGCGCCTGAAGACATAGATAGTGATGTCTTTTGGAACACCATTCCTATAAGTGCTAAAAACCATCAGAACACCCAGCTGCTGAAGAGATACATGTCTGCACTAGTATTTGATAAAAAAACGAACAAGAAGAGAAAGGTTTTGGAGTGAATGGTCATGTAAATAAAATCACACAAAAAATGTGTCGCGCTGTGAACTTAGTTTCTTTTTTTTTTTTCTTTTTTTTTGAAAAATACGAATTATTTGGAATTTTGATTTTTTTTGGAAACTTTCACTACTCTGTAATTCTTGTATATATGCTTCTACAATATATGATTATCAATACACAAATATGCTGATTGCTTAACCAAACAACAGATTATTACCTGCTATTTTTAATATACAAACGGCTCAAAAATCAATATGGATAATACCTTTGCCAAGCTAGGATGTGCGAAATGGCTTGTAGAAGCTTTAAATGCAATGAAAATCACAACTCCAACTGAGATTCAAAAGAACTGTATTCCAGAAATTCTAAAGGGTAAAAACTGTATAGGGGGAGCTAAAACAGGTTCCGGTAAAACCATAGCCTTTGCTGCACCAATGTTGACTGAATGGAGTAAAGATCCATGTGGGATGTTCGGTATAGTTTTAACACCGACCAGAGAATTGGCAATGCAAATAGCTGAGCAGTTCTCTGCCTTGGGTTCTTCAATGAATATTAGAATCAGTATTTGTGTGGGTGGAGAAGATATAATCAAGCAATCATTGGATTTACAAAGAAGACCGCACTTTATTATTGCTACACCAGGTAGATTGGCACATCATATTTTACAAGGAAATGAAGAATTTGTCAGCAATTTGAAAAGATTGAAATACTTGGTTCTTGATGAAGCTGATATGTTGTTGACTAATACTTTTTCTTCTGACTTGAAAAGATGCTTTGAAAAGCTGCCACCAAAGGATGTTAGAAGAACATTGTTATTCACGGCCACAATGACTGATCAAGTCAAAAGCTTGCAAGATAGTGCAGAGAATAAATTCTTCATGTACCAAACGGATAAACTAGATGATGTTGCTGTGCCATCTACTTTGAAAATTACATACTTGCTACTTCCTGAGCATGTGAAAGAAGCATACCTGTATTCTATCTTGGCTTCGGAGGAATATAAAGATAAGAGTTGTATTATATTTGTAAATAGAACAATAAATGCTGAGATTTTGAGAAGAACCTTACAAAAGCTAGAAATCAGAGTGACCTCTCTACACTCTCAAATGCCTCAAAAGGAAAGAACAAATGCAATTCATAGATTTAAGGCTCAAGCTGCTAGGGTGTTGATAGCAACCGATGTAGCTGCTAGAGGTTTGGACATACCGACTGTTCAGCTAGTAATTAACTACGATCTTCCTTCGGACCCAGACACATACATCCACAGATCTGGTAGAACTGCAAGAGCAGGTAAAAGAGGTGAAGCTTTGTCCTTCATCACACCAAACGACGTTGACAGAGTGCATGCCATTGAAGAAAGAATCAATTTGAAGATGGAAGAATTTGATAAGGTGCACGATACAGCAGTTATCAGAAAGGTACTACAGAAAGTTACAGTTGCCAGAGCAGAATCCTTAATAGACATGGACAAGGATGGATTTGGGGAGAAGAGAAAGATACAAGAACTGAAAAGATCTTCAAACAAAGAGCGTGGTAAAAGCTTTAGAAGAAAATAGATCAGGCTTTTATGATAGCATTACAAGTTTTAGATTGTGTTCAGGAAATGATGCCATCGTTATATAGATATCAAACTGTTAAATCCGACATTTCTGTGTGAAATTTTTTTTTTTTTTTTTTTGGGAGCGCCTCATATGGCCCAAGTGATACCGTTTGATTAAAACGTTCCTGGAATAGTTTTATTTTTTCTGCATTTATGTGATGATTGTTTTTTGAAAACTATCAAATATCTAACGACAATACATCAAAAGTGTACCCAATATACCCCACTGCAGTAACAATTAATACGTATACTATATCGATCTACAAATCATGTCAAGAGCAAAAGAAATCAAGGAAAAGGAAGAACTCCAAGCTAAACTGGCGCTAACCTTCAATCGAAAAAGACAGACAGTTCTCAGCTGGTTAGGGGAGTCAGCATCAAATGAAGCTGAAGTCCAAGAAAAGGACAAAAACGACTTTTTGCATCTGCCTGTCATGCCAGCAGGATCGCTCCTGAATCTGAATAACACAACCTCAAACAGAACAACAGTTGACAACAAAAAGGAAATTGGCACCATAGGTGAGTTTCTGAAAGGTGACCGAAAAGTATCGACATTGACAAAAAGAAGAGGACATAAAAATACACCAAATAATAACTTGAACTCTAATAAGCATGACAATAAAGCAACAATCGCTTTCAAAAACAAAATGAGAGATGAGCAAAGACAAAGGGTACGAAAAGAGCCAAAGAACTCAAAGAAGACACATACAGCAAAGTATACCGTCAATTCATTGAACGATAGTGACTCAGATGATGAAGTGAAGTTCAAGAGGGAGAAGCAA
The DNA here is from genome assembly GCA_001749795.1 of Hanseniaspora opuntiae. Classification (NCBI taxonomy): domain Eukaryota; kingdom Fungi; phylum Ascomycota; class Saccharomycetes; order Saccharomycodales; family Saccharomycodaceae; genus Hanseniaspora; species Hanseniaspora opuntiae. The sequence continues at coordinate 1,171,612 of LPNL01000002.1, forward strand.
ATAAAGAGTAAGAACATGCCACTGCAGTTCGGAAAGAAGCATGGCAAGTGATCACGTGCGTGTTGACAACCTTTTCTTTTTTTTTCGGAACAGAATGGCAGCACTTAGGCTCACGGGAAATATTACGGTAACGGGTGAGCGGAAATTACCCTAATAGGCAACGAGTGTGGGAAGGCATCGTGAAGCTGACAAAAAAAAAGAAACGAGGTGCTCAGCGTCTTCTTAGGGAAAAATTTTGAAAAGAAAGTTTTGAAAAAAAGAAAAAACTTTATGCCTTTTGGTGAGTGATTAGCTAATAGTGCCTTTAAATCAATATTTGGTTTAACAGGTTGAGATGTATTATTAATCAGTATAACCCAAAAAACCAAGTTTGTTATATATCATGAATTATACTCCTATTTCTCATCAGCACAACAGTGACCAAGTTGCTACTGTTTTATGTTGTAACTGTGGTACCCCTATGGATGGGTCAGGTGGTTTGGTTATGTGTTACGAATGTATCAAGTTAACATGTGACATTACCACCAATATTCCAAGAGAAGCACACATATCTTTCTGTAGAAACTGTGAAAGATTCTTGCAGCCTCCTACTCAATGGGTGCACTGTCAACTAGAATCCAGAGAATTACTGGCCATTTGTTTGAAAAGATTAAAAGGTCTGACTAAGGATATCAGATTAGTAGATGCATCTTTCATTTGGACTGAACCCCACTCTAGAAGAATCAAAGTGAAACTAACTGTTCAAGGTGAAGCCATGCCAAACACAATCATTCAACAAACCTTTGAAGTGGAGTACATTGTCATTGCCATGCAATGCGCTGACTGTGCTAAATCTTATACCACACACACATGGAGAGCTGCTGTCCAAATCAGACAAAAGGTTCCTCACAAGAGAACCTTCTTGTACTTAGAACAACTGATTTTGAAATACAATGCACATGTTGATACCATATCCATCCAGGAAAGTACAGATGGTCTGGATTTCTTCTACAACCAAAAGAACCATGCGGTCAAGATGATTGATTTCTTGAACAGTGTTGTTCCTATTAAGTTCAAAAAGTCTGAAGAATTGATTTCCCAAGATACCCACACAGGTGCCTCAACCTTCAAGTTCACATACTCTGTTGAAATTGCTCCAATCTGTAGAGATGATCTAGTTGTTTTGCCAAAGAAACTGGCCAGATCCATGGGTGATATCGGTCAATTTGTTATTTGTAGCAAGGTTACAAATTCTTTGCAATTCCTAGATCCAACAACCTTAAAGACCTGTGATCTACCTGCAAGTTTATACTATAGAGACCCATTCATGTCATTAGCAGAAGCCTCCCAACTAGTTGAATTCATCATATTGGATGTTGAACCAACAACCATCACCAAGGGTAAATATGTTTTGGCTGATGTTCAACTGGCCAGAGCCTCTGACTTAGGGGTTAATGACCAAGTTTATTATACCAAGACTCACCTTGGTGCCATTTTGCATCCAGGTGATTCCGCCATGGGGTACTTCATAGCCAACTCCAACTACAACAGCGAACTGTTTGACTCCTTGAAGCAAGAGTATGTTCCAGATGTAGTACTAGTCAAGAAACAATATGCAAGAAGAGGTAACAGACACTGGAAGCTGAAAAGAATGGCTAAGGAACATAAAGATATCGATGCTGGTAATGACTACACCTCAAGACAGCAAAAGCAAGAAATGGAGAGAGCTGAGAGAGATTATGAATTATTCTTACAAGGTCTGGAAGAAGATGCTGAAATGAGACAAGGTGTCAACATGTATAAGAGTAAAGCAGAAGCTGGAGTTGAACCGGAATATGATGAATATGGTAATGAAATCAACTTAGATGAGTTGTTAGATGAATTAGATGACATGGACTTGGGAGAAGACGAAGACATGGAAGATGAAAATGAATTTTAGGTAACTTGCATAGTACATACTTATTCAAATACACAGCACTTATTTTTTGTTTTAGTTTCTTTGAAGGTATTAGTGTATACATTTTCACGGATATTCATAAAGGTATACATCACAAAATATGTGAGCTTCTCGACAGACTTTTGCCAGGTGAATTACTGACTCTTTCTTATTTCGATTTATATATTTTGAAAATGTTATCTATCGCGCAAAAAAAAAATATAAGCTAAAATCCTATGAGGTGGTTGGGGACTTTTTTTTTTCAATCAGGCATTAACTATTTTACTGATAAGATAGTTTATCAGAAGCATTGTTAAAGGTATCGGCCCCAAGACTCATCTACTATTTCAATATGACTGAACCTTTGAATGCAACCAAGTTGGAGTTTTGTCAAGACTTTAAGATCTTTTTAGACACCTCCTTTTTTTCAGAGTTAAGGGACTACAAAATTAATTATCAGAAGCTTGGCTCAGATGTAATCGAATTACCAGGTTCTAATATTAACATCACAAAAAGAACAATTACTCTTTCTAAGAACTCCTTTGACTCAAGAAGTATTATTCCAGGTAGCTTGTTAAATTTTAATACTATTGAGGAATTTAAACAATTAGATAAAGTCAAGTATATCAAGGAGTGTGCTCTTAACGAAAAAACAAAATTCAACTTTTTTAATGTTATCTCATTTGCTGATTTGAAGAAATATAACTTGGTGTACTGGATTAATATACCAGTATTAAAAGTAAAAGGCTTGGAGTTTGGTATTACCTTTAAAGATACAAAAGATGTTGAGGTCCCAGAGGAATATTACAACAGTAATTTCATCCACACTGCACACGACTCTATTTTTATCAACAGTTCGTTGATAGAGCACAGCGAGAGCAAAATTGTGGTTCCTAATCTTGTAAAGACATATCTTATTAATGAGATCCTACTACAAAAGGCATGCGTGGACTATTATCTATATTTTGTTGAAGAAAAATCAGTCATTAACTGTGGGAAAGTGAGCGCCAAATATAATAATAATAAAGTCGAGATGCCACCATTTAGCTTTAAGGATGTTGCGGTTTCAGGGTGGGAAAAGAATAACGAAAATAGACTTATACCCAAGTTTATCAACTTTTCTACACTGTTAGATCCTATCGAACTCAATAAGCAAAACGTAAACTTAAATCTTCAACTGATGAAGTGGAGAATAAAGCCGGATTTGAAGTTAGACCAAATAGCCAGCCAAAAGATTCTTATTCTCGGAGCAGGAACACTTGGCTGCTATGTCGCTAGATCTCTCTTGGGCTGGGGTATTTACGATATAACTTTTGTTGATCATGGAACAGTCTCACATTCAAATCCCGTTCGACAGTCATTATTCGGGTATGATGACATAGGAAAGCCAAAAGCTAAAACTGCAAGTGAAAGCCTGAAAAAAATTTATCCTCTCTGCAACTCTCAATATGTGGATTTGAAAATTCCTATGGTAGGACATATTGACTCTATTGACAAAGAAACCTTTGAGATACTCCAGCGCGAGATCCAAAAGTCTGATGTTGTGTTTTTACTAATGGACTCTAGGGAAGCCAGATGGTTGCCAACTTTGATATCGAAAGCGGAAAACAAGACGGTCATAAATGCAGCTATTGGATTTGACTCTTACGTAGTGATGAAGCATGGCGATATGGATAAAGCCGTTGAACATGGCTGTTACTACTGTTCTGACATAGTAGCACCACTGGATTCATTGTCCAATAAGACGTTAGATCAGATGTGTACCGTGACCAGACCTGGATGTGCCATGCTTGCTTCATCAACTGCTGTGGAGTTACTAGTGTCGCACATTCAAGAAGAGAGTCTATCATATAACCAAGTGAGATCTGACCTAAATCAATTCACTTCAGTCACTAACGTCATAAAGTCTTACAAGCACTGTTCTGCCTGTTCTAACAACGTTGTCGATGCATACAAAACAGACGGTTGGTCCTTTGTCAGCAAGGCTTTATCTGATTCAAAGTTTTTGGAAGATGTTTGTGGTTTAACTCAAGAGCACTTAGAGGCTCAGAAGATATTGGAGAGCATGGAGGATATGTTTATATAGAACGCTATATATTAAGATTCATTCACCACATTATCTCCTTTTTAGTTATTTTTAAATAAAATTTTAAGCTTGTTTTCATGGGTATTTAAATTTGGGTATATATGTTTGTGAGATAGTTGTTTGCTTATGATATTTTGATACTATGTCAATGTGAGCAAATCATTAAATGCAGAAGACTGGTTAACGCGTACGCGAAGAATTGGGTATTTTAAATTTTATTTTTATTTTTTTCATTTTTTTTTTTTCCAAAATCAACCAACAAAGCTATAAAGATAAGAGAAGAACAAGACAGAACTGTAAGAACTTGCTGTTTCCTCTCAATGGCGAGATAGCTTTTGCATTATTTTTGTGCTTACTTCTGGTTGTTTGTGTTGTTGATGTGCTCATACTACTATACCAGGATTTTGAGGAAGATGAGATAGAAGTAGACTGATTCCGAGAGCTGCTTATTTTAGTACTTCTGAAAGTTGTTGTTTCATTTTTTGATGAACTAAATAATTTCGAGGACATGCTAGATGTCAAATTTTTTGAGGAATGTGAAGAATTAGATGAAGACGTTGAAATAGATATTATAGTCGTATTTGTCGTTGGCAGTTTACTAATTGATGTCTGATTATACGATGTAGTTTTGGCTGAAGACTTAGAAGCAGGCAATATGCCCCATTGACTAGTTAATGTTTTACTTGAAACTGAATTGAAAACATAATAATACGACACAACTTCGGTAACTGATATATTTCCAGAGTTAACGACGGTTGTAAACGTCGTTGGGGCAGTAACCAATGTGACTGAACCAGATGTCAATACTGACACACCGTTGCTGTTCGTTGTGTAGTAATATGAAACTTCCTCTTCATATGTCTTTGTACCGGAGATAACATCGGTAGTAAATGTCGTTGGAGCAGTAACCAAGGTCACATATCCAGATGTCAATACTGACACACCGTTGCTGTTGGTGGTGTAATAATATGAAACTTCCTCTTCAACAGTAGAACTACCCTGGACAATATCAGTGGTAAATGTCGTTGGCGCAGTAACCAATGTGACTGAACCAGATGTTAAWACTGACACACCGTTGCTGTTGGTGGTGTAATAATATGACACTTCCTCTTCAACAGTAGAACTACCCTGGACAATGTCAGTGGTAAATGTCGTTGGTGCAGTAACCAAGGTAACTGAACCAGATGTCAATACTGACACACCATTGCTGTTCGTGGTGTAGTAATATGACACTTCCTCTTCATATGTCTTTGAACCGGAGATAACATCAGTGGTAAATGTCGTTGGTGCAGTAATTAAGGTAACTGAACCAGATGTCAATACTGACACACCATTGCTGTTCGTGGTGTAGTAATATGACACTTCCTCTTCATATGTCTTTGAACCGGAGATAACATCAGTGGTAAATGTCGTTGGTGCAGTAATTAAGGTAACTGAACCAGATGTCAATACTGAAACACCATTGCTGTTGGTGGTATAGTAATATGACACTTCCTCTTCATATGTCTTTGAACCGGAGATAACATCAGTGGTAAACGTTGTAGGCGCAGTAACCAAGGTCACATATCCAGATGTCAATACTGACACACCATTGCTGTTCGTTGTGTAATAATATGACACTTCCTCTTCAACAGTAGAACTACCCTGGACAACATCAGTGGTAAATGTCGTTGGCGCAGTAACCAAGGTAACTGAACCAGATGTTAAAACTGACACACCGTTACTATTGGTGGTGTAGTAATATGAGACTTCCTCTTCAACAGTAGAACTACCCTTGACAACATCAGTGGTAAACGTTGTAGGCGCAGTAACCAAGGTCACATATCCAGATGTTAAAACTGACACACCGTTGCTGTTGGTGGTGTAATAATATGAGACTTCCTCTTCAACAGTAGAACTACCCTGGACAATATCAGTGGTAAATGTCGTTGGCGCAGTAACCAAGGTAACTGAACCAGATGTCAATACTGACACACCGTTGCTGTTGGTGGTGTAATAATATGACACTTCCTCTTCTACAGTAGAACTACCCTGGACAACATCAGTGGTAAATGTCGTTGGGGCAGTAACCAATGTGACTGAACCAGATGTCAATACTGACACACCGTTGCTGTTGGTGGTRTAGTAATATGACACTTCCTCTTCATMTGTCTTTGAACCGGAGATAACATCAGTGGTAAATGTCGTTGGTGCAGTAAYYAAGGTAACTGAACCAGATGTCAATACTGACACACCATTGCTGTTCGTGGTGTAGTAATATGACACTTCCTCTTCATATGTCTTTGAACCGGAGATAACATCAGTGGTAAATGTCGTTGGTGCAGTAATTAAGGTAACTGAACCAGATGTCAATACTGAMACACCATTGCTGTTGGTGGTATAGTAATATGACACTTCCTCTTCATATGTCTTTGAACCGGAGATAACATCAGTGGTAAACGTTGTAGGCGCAGTAACCAAGGTCACATATCCAGATGTCAATACTGACACACCATTGCTGTTCGTTGTGTAATAATATGACACTTCCTCTTCAACAGTAGAACTACCCTGGACAACATCAGTGGTAAATGTCGTTGGCGCAGTAACCAAGGTAACTGAACCAGATGTTAAAACTGACACACCGTTACTATTGGTGGTGTAGTAATATGACACTTCCTCTTCAACAGTAGAACTACCCTGGACAACATCGGTTGTAAAAGTTGTTGGATATGCTATTATACTATATTCCGTAACTGTGATCATTGTTGTTCCATCAGAAGCAGCGTAATAATAGTCAACCACTTCTTCAATAACTGAATTTCCAACGGAGATAGTGGTAGTATAAGTTGTTGGGACTGGTGTAGCAATCAATTCAACGCTAATTGTATATGTATTTGAGTTAAAAATTAACACTTCGTTGAAAGAAGAATAAGTCGTTTCATGTAAACCAACAATATTTGAAGCTGTTGATTTAAGCACTTCTGGGATATAATACAAATATGTTGTCATTGTATAGTTGTTGACGATATCTGTTAATTGACTATCATAAACGCCTATTGGTGTTGTCACTTCGAAATTTGAAGTTGTTGTGGTGCTACTTATATCGGTAATATCACTGCTGTAAGCGTATTCAGAATATGTTGTAGTTACTAGTGGAACATTGATATCAAGTATGGTTGCTTGGTAATAAACATTGCTTATATTTGTCACAGTATATTGGGTTGAGTATGTAGTTATGCTGTCTATTAAAGGCACATCAGTTGTTACGTGATGCAATGTTGTTGTTGAATAAGGCTGTAAAACAACTGCAACGGTAATGCCTGAAGTTGTGTACGTTGACTGCGTCACTTGATCATTTCCTGCCCAGTATGAATAAACAATAGAATTTCCAGATGAAACGGGTGTTGCGATAAAGTAAACAGTCTCTACAGTAGGATTGTCGTCTAACCCGAAGAATGTAGTAGTTTTTGTCTTGTAAGTACTTGTTGAGCTACCAGTTAAAAACGAATCAACAGAGCTGACAACTTTGGTTTTGTATGGAGTTTTAACAAAATAAGTAGTGTAAGTGTATGTTACTTCTTTGAACCAATCCCAGAAAAATAAAATATTAAGCAAGTCAACTGAAAAAATTAACTGTGAGTTCGTATTAAATTCAGTTGAGTATGTATCGTTTGATGTTCCAGTCCAATATGTGAAGCTTGTAATTTGTGAGGATGGTGTACTTTCATACACAACGTAATAATCCATTTCAATTGTTTCTCCTGAAGAATCTGTTGTAATCAATGTTGAACCAGTACTTAAAGATGAATAAGTCTTGCTCCAGTAGTTATGACCAGTTATCTTGGTATTCGGATATGGTGTGTTGATGTAATACACCGTATATATCTCTTTATCTGAACCTGTAAAAAAACTAGTGGAGTATGTAGTAGTTATTTCTCCTGAATATGGTTCTACACTTTCCACAACTAAAGATCCCAAAGGAACTACGTAATAAACTGTTTCGTATACATAATGTGTGCCGGAACTTGATATGATAGTTGCGGATGATGATGCATCATATGGGTTATTTACACTCTCTGAGTATATGACTGTTGTGTATATTGTCGATAAAGGAGTGGCAACGTAATATGTGGTAAAGGTTGAAGATATGTCTGAGCTCAAAGAAAATGCGGCTTGGCCGTTAGTGTCTAAACTAATGGATGAGGAGACAACATTGTAGTCAGTACTAATAGTTGCAATATCAGTATTATATCCGTAAGTTGTACTTTCAGTGATGAGATTATTTTGTGGGGTAACAACAAAGTATATTGTTGCATGAGTACCGATGTTGTCTGTACCAATATAATATGCGTCTTTTGTTTGGTATGTGGATGTATACGTTTCAATCCATGGTGATTCAATGGTGGTGACAAAGTCAGAGTATGGAGTCTCAACATAAAAGGTTGATGTGACACCAATACCTAAAATACCACCATCTGTGTGAGTTGAGTAAGTTATAGTGATGCTTCCCGTATATGGTCTTATTGATGTGTATAAGCCGTCTATAGCATTAGCTGATAATAGCTTGAGTACACACAAGGTTATACAAAAAAAAATTGAAATCATATCTGTGTTTAAAATGTTTAACACTAGCTTTCTTTATATTTTATTATATACTAAGCAGTTGGACTAACTTTTTGTTTGTTTGGTCTTTTTTTCTTTTTCTGTTTCAGTGATAATACAAAATAAAGCATACTGAGATTAGTATAATCATAAAAAATGAGTGAAATCATAATTGTGAACCATTGAAAAATTACAGTATAAAGATTAAGAAAGTTTGATGATAGATAAATTGTAGTAGTTGTGGTCTCCTTATATACTGTATTCTGAAAGATAACAATGGGTCTAAACACTGGAAAAAAAAATGATGTGCAATCATTTGGGATGATTTAATTAATGAATTGCATCATAATTTCATTTTTGCTTTTTTTGATTAAAATGTTTCTTTTTGGACGCGGCTAATTTTTACAAACACTGTGAATTATTGTGAGTGAACTGCTGGAAGATAGCGTAGTGACACGTGATTAGTTTTTTTTTTTTTTTACAATAATTGTGAACTGATTCGCTACACAATATTTCAAACATGGAGAAATGCAAAAATTGTTTGTTTTTATAATTTACTTTTTTTTTTTTTTTTTCATTTTATGTTACTATATTCTGTATACCTTTGTTATTAACCACTTTTTAAAATACATATAGAAACCCAAACAAAAGTTGAGCAATAAAGTATTTATTTGTGTATTTGAAGAAACCTTTGTGTTTAACTTGTTTGTTTTGTTATTGAAAGCTTTTCGATATTCCATAATTACACAATGCCACCAAAAAGAAGAACAAGAAAGCTAAGACAAATTGAAGAGGAAGTAGAAAAGATTGAGATTGCTCATAAGATGGAGGAAGATTTAGAAAAGGACGATGAAGAAGAGGAAGTTATTGAAAACGGAACTTCCGATGATGAAGAGGAAGACGTCTTTACAGATGCAAGAGAGGAAGTCGATGATGATGAGGATTTGGATGATGAATCTCATGATATCAGCATAGAGTCCAAGCAAGTGCCTGAAGAAGATGAAGAGGCTGATAAGGATTTAGAGGTGGAAGAAGAACCTGAGGAAGATGAACTAGATGAAGATGATATTGAAAATGATGACGATGAAAAGGACGACAATGACTTGGAAAATGATGAAAAAGACGAAAATGATGAAAATGACTTAGAGAATGATGACGATGWCGAAAACGATGTAGATATATACGACTCCAATGAGCCCCCTTTAAAGAAGCAAAAAATTGATCAGGATAACGAAGACAGTGATGAAGAAGAAAAAATGCATGCTCTCAAAAATTTATTAACATCCAAAATCAAAGTCGATCCGGAAGATCATAGCATCAATCTGCTTGTGAATGGCATCAAGCTTAAATACAAAGAAAGATCTTCCGTGATAGAAGAGAAAAAGGGTAAGATAGAGTTTAGAGTTGTTAATTGTGATAATGATCCAGAAAACATGATAGTGCTCACAGGTTTGAAAAACATTTTTCAAAAACAGTTACCAAAAATGCCAAAGGAATATATTGCAAGATTAGTGTTTGATAGATCACATTTGTCAATTGCAATTATTAGACACCCACTACAGGTTCTTGGTGGAATCACTTATAAGCCTTTCAATGAAAGAAAGTTTGCAGAAATTGTTTTTTGTGCTATTAGTTCAGATGAACAAGTCAGGGGTTACGGTGCGCACTTGATGAACCACTTAAAAGACTATGTCAAAAACACTTCTCCCATTAGACACTTCTTGACATATGCTGATAACTATGCAATCGGATACTTCAAAAAGCAAGGGTTTACTAAAGATATAAGTGGTCTGGATAAGAAGGTATGGATGGGTTACATCAAGGATTACGAAGGAGGTACTTTGATGCATTGTCCAATGGTAGAAAAGATCAGATATCTGGATTCTGGAAAAATACTACTACTCCAGGAAGCTGCTATAAGGCAAAAAATATCTGAAATCTCACAAACCAATGTTGTACGGAAAGGACTTGAGCAGTTCAAGGATCTTAATAATATCAAAGCATTGAACCCGTTAGAAGATATTCCCGGTTTGAAGGAAGCAGGATGGTCAGAAGAAATGGATTTGCTGGCACAAAGACCCAAGAGATCGCCTCATTTTGCACCAATGCAAAGTATATTAATTGAACTACAAAACAACAACTCTGCATGGCCTTTCCTGCAACCTGTCAATAGAGACGAAGTCCAAGATTATTACGACTTTATAAAGAACCCTATGGATCTCAGTACTGTGGAACTGAAGCTTGAAAATAATAAATATGATACGTTCGAGTCTTTCATTAAGGATGTTAGGTTGATTTTCAGCAATTGTAGAACATATAACAATGAAACCACTTCATATTACAAATATGCTAACAAACTTGAGAAATTTTTTGAGAAAAAGGTAAAAGAGTTTCCAGAGTACTCTCATCTAGTTGATTAGAATAAAAACAATTTTCATTTTTCTAAAATTTCAATAGTATTAAGCCTATATATAACAATTTTTTTTTTGAAACAAATTTTGTCCAAATGCAAACAATTTTGAAGATCCTTCAACAATTTTTATATCAAAACATCATCCAATTGACAAAAGTTATTAGTTCATATTGACATCGTCTTCATCTTCATCCTCATCCTCATCGTCTTCTTCAGCAGCTTCTTCCTCTTGACGTCTCTTTTCTTCTTCCTCATCTTCTTTATAGATCACATCAACGATATCCTTAGTTTCATCTTCAGAAAATACTTTGTATCCAGTTTCTTTAGTAATTGTACATATTTGAGCATTGGTGGCATCCAACTTTTCTTCCATAACTTGCTTTAAGGTTTTCAAGACAATCTTTTGTGCTTCTTCTAAGGTCAAGTCGTTTCTGTAAAGAGATTGAAGTTCACTTTGAGCACCCTCGGATCCAGATCCAATGGCTTTGGCCTTGAATTGATAGAAAGTTCCTGATGGTTCCGCATGGTACAATTGATATCCTTTTAATTTATCAAACCCACCAATCAATAGGGCAACACCAAATGGTCTAGACATTAATCTTTCTTCCTCACCAGATGCACCTTCACCGAATCTCAAAGCTAAGTCACAAACGGATTGTGTCAAGGCCTCAACTGCAATAGGCTCATCAAAATATAGATCATGAGAAACAGAACTTACTCTTGCATGTTCAACCATGGATCTGGCATCAGCGGTTAGCCCAGACATGGCACAACCTATATGTGAGTCAATTTCCATGATTTTCTCTATGCTGTTTGAAACTAGTAGTGAGGATGTTATTCTCTTTTCAACACCCAACACAATACCTTCGGATGTTGCAATACCGATTGCTGTGGAACCTAGCTTGATGGCTTCTGATGAATATTCAACTTGGAACAATCTACCTTCTGGTGAGAATGTGGAAACACCTCTGTCATATTCAGATCTTGTCAAAAACATATTATAAAATGTATATTTTATGTAGTTATTCTTTGGTTTCGTAGAATATTTACCAGATGTTTTTATCTTTTATTTTATTACTCTTTGATATATATTTCTTAATCAATTATAAGGTGGCAAAAAAGTAAAAAAAAATTGGTGATCGCCAAAAATATTAACACATCGGCGGGCAAAAAAGTAAGTTGAAAATGTTATGTATGCTGAATCACGTGATTAACTTAAACAGCAGTAAACTTTCACTCAAATTAAACAATCTTTAATGTACTTACAAACACCTGTTTGTGTGATTATCCAATCAAAAGTTATTAAAGAAAGTGTAATAAAATTTAAAAAAGAAGAAAAGTTTCCAAAAATTATGAGATCTGTCCTGGTCATATGGCAACAGCTCTTAAAAGAGTTGCTGACACAAGCTAAAGATCGATTTTATTTCTAATGCAAAGGCTTATATTGTAATGACTGTGCTTCTTCCTAGCTAAAGTACATCAGCTATAGAAGAGAAAAGGCCTAAAACTAAAATGATGCTATCAAGTGTCTTATAATCCACTGTATGAATACAACAAACCAATAAAACAAAAGTTCAGTTTACCAAAGACAATAAAGCTTTTACAGAATAAAAACAAGACCATCTCAAAATAAACCTAAACACAAACATCGCAACAAACCATGCATGAATTCATAAAACCCAGTAAGCCATAAGCCGCATGAAATTTAAAATTCCATGCTCTTTACACTGTATCCTGGACCTATAAACCATTTTACTTCCGAGGAAATAAAACCAAAGATGCAGGCATATCACGACATAAGCATTCAGCATTTAATCATTGTTTTGAAGCCCGTGGTTCTTGCAATTTTCTAAAAGAAAAAAAGCAATAGCCACTTTTATTAAAAAATGAGCAAGTATGTAGCTTATGAAAGTTTATGTATTTCATCAGCCATATTAATCACAGACAAGCTGCAATCAAAAGAGGACTGAACAAAATACAAAACCCATAACCACATAATCACAAACCATAAATCATAACTTTTTAAAATTTCACCAAGAGAACAAGTTCTATTAGAAAAAAAGAAAATTCTCTTAATCCGAAAACAAGTCTCCTAGCTTTTTGTATTAAAAATATCACCTTTGCATTCCATTTAGGAAAAATATACTCTCAAAAAACAATAATCAAGTAAAGAATCCAAGATAAATCCAGACTCAATGACATACAAAAATTGTTCTTTTACACAGTAAATTCCTGACAATTCCATTAGACTTAAGCACCTTGCTGGAGCTGACAACTACTTTCACAAAAGCTTATGTTAATCAAAAAAGACCCCAAATGCTTTATAAGTCTCCCAATTTCGATGGTATAACCTTATTTAACAATACTGCTAGTTAATACCATTCAAAACCCATTATCCGTTAATGACCGTATTGAAGGATAAGAAACATGCAAAAATACTAATAAGTTTTTCAAAAGAAAAACAAATATTCTCTTCACAAGTTCTTAAACTTCTAGTACATTTTGATAAGCTCGGAAAAAAATGTAATGGCGGAATCAAGCATAGTGTATATGGTCACCCAGAACAGTAAAGAAAACATCTTGTATAGGTTGATTACTTAATACCTTCCGTTAAAGACCCTGATGAACCTAATTTTGAATGAAAAGAAAATCACATATCAAAAAAGAGAAGTGTCAAAAGAAAACAAAAAATAAAAAGTAACAAGTTCCTTAATGATAATATCTTATGAAAGATTATCAAACAAAGATCGGTAATCCCAAAAGAAGATGATCAGCAAACACCTCTTCAATTAAAAGCCCTCATTTCTCTTCATAAATCAGTTATGGTTCTTTAAGAAAGAGCTCCAAAAAGGTGAATAGTGTACCGCCGTCGAGTGATGTTTCCAAAACTTTTCCAGCAGTACTGTAATTCTATATTTCAAAGTTATGTTCAAAAAAAACCATCACACAATATAATCTGAAAAACTATAGGCTAAAAACCTCCAAAGCTAACTAAAAATCTCTTCTGAAAAAACTTCTGCAATGTCAATAACCAATCAACAATAAAATCAGAACTTGAACTTTAGTCTCTCAAGTTTTCTTCTTATTCTCCCCCTTTCATCAATGCTTATTGATAGTCTTATACAAAATTAGAAGATTCAAAGCAATAACAGAATTTAATGGTATCAAGTATGTGGGGGTACCAACACCACACAATAAATTGATGTTTTCAACATGTATCTGAAGATCCATATCTCAGAAATAAAATCATATGATCTTTAAATTCAGGCAGCAGAGCAAAACTACGTCTGTTGATAACTCAACTACAACAATCAACAGGATTTCAGTATCCTCTTTTCATGTATAAATACACAAAAAGCCATAACTCAACATAAAGTTAATAAATCAATCATCTATATGTGAAGAAAAAATAATATATTTTATGATATCACAATAGTTAGACTTTGTATAAGTATCCAAAACTACAAATCCATTCGATCTTAATCTTTCTTTGACAAAAGAAAAAGACCATSTGAATGGCTCTGAAAGGATTGGATACAATACCTTTAGAAGAGATAATAAAGCAGTTTTTAGTAACAGTTTATTATAAGCACGGGGAGATCATTGCCAATGTTAGAGACATAGAAAGTACTCTGAAAATGTATATGGCGAGTGTCCTAGAACACCAACCAAATTTAATCTCAAGGTAAGTATGGTTTTTTGAAAGATTATTTTATTTGAATGAAAGTATCTATCTATTGATACACTTATATAATTAAAGTGGCAAAAAAAAAGTATCTTCTTGAATGCGTCTCTTTCTAGAGTAGACGTAAAATTTTTAGTAGATGAAAACGCGGCTTATAGAAAACCGTCAAAAAAAAAAAAAAAAGAAAAGACATGAGCATGGATGTTTTCCTAATCGGGAAATAGCTGTTATCGGAGATATAATATGTTAGATTCTGAGAAATAAATGAGTTTATTCTTTAACTAACGTTATAAACTTTAGTTTATGAGCATGTACTTGTGCTTCATTTTCAAAAAAGGTGAATAAAAAGCAAGAAGAGTAACTCATTACCAGTTCTTTGCTATTGAAATGACTCTTGTCTCCTCTGATCTATTCAAAAACTTATTTAATGAATTTTTAGATTACTGTTTGTTTTTTTATTTTTTAAAATTCCTCTGTTTAACTAATGCGTCACGTGAAACGCGTAAAAAAAGGTCCTAATTTGATTAATCGCTACACTAAAAAAGAAAAAACGCCAATGGTTTACACATTACAATTTTTTTTCATTTTTCAAGCAGTAAACATAATTTAATACACAAAAACATGTATATACCTCTACAACTCTTTAAATCTAATATATCAACCAATACAAGAAACCCTACAGCAAGCTTATTAATACGATGAATAGTTTTAACAGCTATGATATTAGTTTGCAATCATCGAACAAGTCACAAGGTATGAAACCAAATCAAGAATTGATGATACAAGAAAACATCAGTTACAAGGCCTTTATAATAAACATTACCATATTTATCCAAGGTTTCCAAACTGACTTTTTCAAGTATAAAACAAAATGCACCAAGCACTTGGCGAAAAATTCACGATTAGATCATCACAGCCATGATGATCTTAACATTGATAACTTGATGCTACTAAAAAACCATCAAAACATTGAAGTTGAGTACTTAACTGAAACTTATCTGCGAGCAACAACATCTCTAAAGGATTTGATTGATAACTTCTACATTCCTTTGGGAAGAATGATAATTTTTCTACAGAATGCTTGTGAGCTAGTGAGTAAAATCAGTGCCAAAAAAATAGGTCAGATGATCATTGATTATTGTCAATCGGAAGTTGTCAATTGCATTATATCACAATATATCACCAAGGTTAACAACCTGATAGAGAGATTCATTGAAACAGATAAGTTTTACAACTCCACAGTGGTTCTGTCTAACTTGAAAAACGAAATCAAAAAGATGAATGAATACAACCTTGTGCATGATGCTGTCAATGTTATTGAGGAGTACATATCAAGGCTTACCATGAGTGTTAATACAGATAGAGATATTGCTGAGTTTCAGCTGTTTATGCAAACAATAGACAACAATATAGGGGTAGACCTAAACTCATCGAGCAAGAACGCTGTTGATATAGATGGCTGGATTAGTTATGACACAAGGTTGCCAGATACACCACAGGGGATGACCATTTTGGCTCTTATATGGAAATATGCAAGAATACCGTATAAGAAGAGGATGCTTCAAAACACACATAATGTTTTTGTTAATAAAGAAATGACACAAGTGGATGAGAACTCGTATGTGCCAGGAACATGTATACTAAACCGATTTGTGTATTTATTGAATTCATGGATAAATGAAGGAAGTGTAATTAATGAGGACAGTGACAATATTTCAAAGTTTGACTTTATGATAACTGATGTTTTTGGTGAGAATCAAGAATTGGATGCGGAAAGAATTTGGGAAATTAAATACAATATACTAAAGGACGGCTTGGACGATTTCATTAAATTTGTACAGCCTTTGTTCAACGATAAAGTTATATTGGAGAAGGTACTCGAAATAGGAAAGCTAAAGAGACTCTATAGTCTTAAAATGAAGCAAACTGCAGTTTCTGACACTACAAACAGCATAAACAGTTATATGAGAACCTTGCAGTGGCCAGTTTTAACGTGTGCCATATTTGAGGATGCCAATCTGTTTAATGAATTTTTGGATGTTCAGTATAACAACAGCAACAAGATCATTTTGAGGCTTTTGGAGGAGGAGTATCAAATATCAAAGCTCATCCCCAAGCTTCTGGACTTTTATGTTTACAAAGTGGACTCTCAAGACGAAAACTTGCTGTTATTTTTGAACAACTCCTTATTGGATTTGACAAAGTACCCAACATTTGATATTTTAACAATATTACAAAACAGATTTGTTGCAGTTTACAAGAATTTTGGGAAGGAGGATGAAATGAACTTTTTTGGTACCATCATGCCAGTATTTGATGATAAAACATTGTTGGACCATGTGAACAACTTCAATCAATTACAAAAGGATGCAAAGAACGTGGTAAATAACAATGGAACAGCACGTAATTACAGAAATTTCAAGGATCTCAAAGAAATGCTTTTACCATCAGTCACCAACACAGAGAGTGAGTATGGGAATCAATTGATGAATGTGGGCAATGAAAAAAAAAACACAAAGCTAGTAAGTGCGAACTACATGAAGCTACAGTTGGATGTGAGTTTCCCATTGAGTATAGTGCTCACCAAGACATTGGTGATGCAGCTAGAAATGGTGCAGCGGAAGTTGATGAATTACTACTACATGAAAAAAATCATGCTGGATATTTTCTTGGAAATCAACAAGAACGAGTACTGGATAAAGTCGTTGAGTGACTCCAGAATGGATATTTTATCAATAAAAAAGTTACAGTACAGAATGAAGCTTTTCATCAAGGCGATACACGAGTATGTTGCGAACGGGGTCTTTAAGTTGAACAAAATACCTGAGATTTTGGACCTGGAGAACATGATCTTGAAGGAGTATGTGTCTGAGCTGAACAATGTCATGACAAACATCATGATGAAAATGTGGTTGACAAACATTGACATATGCAGCTGTGAGTTCAACATATTCCAGTTGATCTTTCAATACTGTAAGTTTATAACCCACTTGCGAATGAAATTGGAAAGGATACAGAGGGAAGGAGACAGTATAGAAGCACAGAAGATCATTGCAAGTATACATATCAAGTACAAGAGATACAATGATTCCTTCAATGAGTGGTTGCAATTGTACTCTGAGTGTGTGTTTGTTGAGTTTGAAAAAATGAAAGAGGAATGCAGAGTTAATTTGAATGACAACACTGGTTTCAATGGGATTTTCCTAACAAAGTTTTTGAAGGACATTGAAAACATATTGACTTATTAGAAAATGTAATTATATATGTTGATGATTAAATTGTGTTCTGCACGTGATACGCCTTAGGATTTGTGAATATAAGGTCATTTTCTTCATAAACATAGCACCAAAAGTTAACCCGCCTGATGAAGCCTTTTTTTTTTTTGGAACGGATGCTGTGGACTTTAGAAAGGAACTTTGAAAAGTGGCGTGTGAATGGTTTTTTTTTTTTTCTTTCGAACGTGGGATGAGGTTCCACTATTTGGCGAGTGCGGAAGATCATCAAAATAAGGAACTTTTTTTTTTTACCAGGATAATAACATTAGCAGATGATTTTTTTACACTGGGAACAAAATGCTACAGAGCGGTTCTGCTGGGATGCTTCCCAAGCGTAGTATTTTTTTCCCTAATCGACTCACGATCACCCAACACAGAAAAAATGAATGATGTGTTCCCAGATTCCTATAAATCATTTTCGTCAAATATGCTTATTTTTATTTTGGCAAATTTTAACAAAAAAAATTTTTTTTTACTCTAGTGGCAATGAGTTTCAAGTTTCGTTCAATATATAAGCAAAGCATCTAGCAGAGTATTTCATTCAATGTTAACTCAATTTATCAGTATTTTATTATCATTTTTATAAAGAAAATATTAAGCAGTAACCAGATAAGTTAATTTACTCAAATTAATACCAAAAAAAATAATCATAATGTCTATCACTAAAGTTTACGCTAGATCCGTCTACGACTCCAGAGGTAACCCAACCGTTGAAGTTGAAGTCACCACCGCCCAAGGTTTATTCAGATCCATTGTTCCATCTGGTGCTTCCACTGGTATCCACGAAGCCTTAGAATTAAGAGACGGTGACAAGTCCAAGTGGTTAGGTAAGGGTGTTTTGAAGGCCGTTGCCAACGTCAACGAAGTCATTGCCCCAGCCTTAATCAAGTCCGGTATCGATGTTGCTGACCAAGAAAAGATCGATGCTTACTTGAACGAATTAGACGGTACTCCAAACAAGGCCAAGTTAGGTGCTAACGCCATCTTGGGTGTCTCCATGGCTGTTGCCAAGGCTGCTGCCGCTGCCAAGGGTGTCCCATTGTACGCTCACTTAAACGAATTAGCCTACGGCCAAGCCAAGGGTCCATTAGTTTTACCAGTTCCATTCTTGAACGTTGTTAACGGTGGTTCCCACGCTGGTGGTGCTTTAGCCTTACAAGAATTCATGATTGCCCCAACCGGTGCTTCCTCTTTCTCTGAAGCCTTAAGAATGGGTTCCGAAGTCTACCACCACTTAAAGTCCTTGACCAAAAAGAAATACGGTGGTTCCGCCGGTAACGTTGGTGACGAAGGTGGTGTTGCTCCAGATATCAACACTGCTGAAGAAGCCTTAGACTTAATCACCGATGCCATTGCTGCTGCTGGTTACACCGGTAAGGTTGACATTGGTTTAGACTGTGCCTCCTCCGAATTCTTCAAGGACGGTAAGTACGACTTAGACTTCAAGAACCCTAACTCCGACCCAGCCAAGTGGTTAACTGGTCCTCAATTAGCTGACTTATACAAGTCCTTGATTGCCAAGTACCCAATTGTTTCCATTGAAGATCCATTTGCTGAAGATGACTGGGAAGCCTGGTCCCACTTCTACCCAACTGCTGGTGTCCAAATCGTTGCTGATGACTTAACTGTCACCAACCCAATCAGAATCAAGACCGCCATTGAAAAGAAGGCTGCTGATGCTTTATTATTGAAGGTTAACCAAATCGGTTCCTTAACTGAATCCATCAAGGCTGCCAACGACTCTTTCGCCGCCAACTGGGGTGTTATGGTTTCCCACAGATCCGGTGAAACCGAAGATACTTTCATTGCTGACTTAGTTGTTGGTTTAAGATCTGGTCAAATCAAGACCGGTGCTCCAGCCAGATCCGAAAGATTAGCCAAGTTGAACCAATTGTTAAGAATTGAAGAAGAATTAGGTGACAAGGCTGTCTTCGCTGGTAAGAACTTCCACAACGGTAACAAGTTATAAATTGTATGATGATGATACAATAAGTAATGATCTATAACCATATATATTGTTAGATTTTTTTATCTCTACAAACTTTAATGAACGCACAAGAAACCTTTCTTTTTTTTTATTGTTGATAATAATCAACAATGGTCTGTGATAATGTCAGAGTTCTCTACATTACTACTTCTTCGTTGATTATAAACGGTCTTGGTACTTTCTTCCGTAGCGAAGAATCCTCCCTATGTGTTTTTTTTTTTCTCAAATATTTTTTTTGCACCTTAAAAATAAGATCCAAACTGAGAGAATTAAATTCACAAGCAAAGATATATAAACATGGTACCCTAGGCCTATTTATCTTTCCAAAAGAACAACAAATAACAGAAGATAATTAGATAAGAACCATAAACTTTTATTTCTCTATACATATAAACTCATAATGGATCACTCTATGCACGATATGCCCGACATGGGAGACACGGACGAAATGTGTTCAATGGCCATGTTGTTTACTTGGAACTACAAAAATACCTGTGTCATAAGCTCAAAATGGCATATAAAGACAAAGTTCCACATGTTCTTATCATGCGTTGTCATTTTCCTAAGTTCTTACTTCTATGAATATTTCAAGTTCAAATTTAATCAATACAAACTACAGAAGAGCATTTCAAGTGAAACTGAAGAAAGTAAAAGGAAAACTCGCCAACATGAATCATTCTTATATGGGCTGCAGGTTTTCTACTCCTTCATGTTAATGTTAGTATTTATGACCTACAACGGATGGTTGATGCTTTCTATGACATTAGGAGCTATTTTTGGTTACTACAAGTACAGTTCAAACAGCTCATCACTAACTGCTTCATTAGCTTGTCATTAATACAAATATAAATCTAGTCTATTTATATATAAAATCTTACTTTATGAAGTCTAACCAGGATATGTCAACGTCATTTTCATCCATGATGTCGTAGTACTCACTATTTGGCCCGAATAATGCAAAATTCAATTGGTGCAGCTCGTCATCGTTGTTTTTGTTCACATGTAAAGAGAACTGTAGCAACGATTTTGAGATGTTTTCAAATGCCTTGGCAAAGTTTCTTGCAGCGTACCACTTCGGTCCAAAGTTGTTCAATACCTCAATAATCTGCTTGAACTCTCTTTCACAGTCATTCAGGTTTATGGACCAGTTATACAGACAAACACAAGTGGCATTACATACATTCAGTGCCCTGAACAAGGTCACCCAGTTGAATGGCATCTTTTTTTGCTGATAGAGCATATAATTGTGACGTAGTGATGATAGGCAAACATTTCCCAATTTACCCAGCATTTCAGGAAGCAGGCGTCTATTAACCCTTGAGGGTCTATAAAGCAAGATCTGAAACTGCTCATATCTCATCACTAGCCACAACTCAGACCTATGGAATGAAATGTCACCGTTCTCATTCATGGATGACACCTGTGGTGAGTTTTTGACCATCTTGAATTCCTTTTTGTAAGCTTGGAAGGTCTCGTCTATTTCCTTCTGTAGCTCATTTATCAAGTTCAGTCTCTGTTCCCTGGTGTAGTTTTTGCATTTCTTTTCTGCCCTGATTGTGTGGAGTGATTGGTATATCTTATTTTCAAGAATTCTCAAGTTGATCATCATGTTGTTAACTTTTATGTCCTCTTCTTCCACATCAGGATACAATGGCTTTGGCA
Organism: Hanseniaspora opuntiae; assembly: GCA_001749795.1. NCBI lineage: Eukaryota > Fungi > Ascomycota > Saccharomycetes > Saccharomycodales > Saccharomycodaceae > Hanseniaspora > Hanseniaspora opuntiae. The sequence continues at coordinate 1,193,216 of LPNL01000002.1, forward strand.
AAGGTATATCACAATCATTCACGTCCAAGCCACCATCGCCTCTTAACAAGGACAGGTGGACAAGCTTTTCAAAGCAATATGTGGACCAGTAGCATCTATTTCTCAATTCCAGTTCATAAGCCGTGCTCGACATTTTCTTTTTCCCGGTTAGCTGCTTGTTCAGCCCCAATCCTATACAAAGTCTACAAATAATCCCACCAATGGTCCATGAGCTGATTCCCTTGGGCTCAAAGAAGGAGTAAACACCCAACAATATCAGGCACCTGATGGTATCCATGCTTTGATACTTCATCACTATTTGGAATCTTTGCATGCCGAGGTATGAAAAGTGTTCATCAATGCCAATGAACTCCTCTTCTAGTGTTCCTGCCCTGTGCAACGTTGTTGATCCTATGGCTAGCATGAAGTATAACATAAACTTGAATATTTCGTTATTGTCATCAGTGGTCACTTCGGCAAGCTCATCAAAGTTGTTAATTTCAAAAACACGTTCTTGAAACTTGAGCTTGTCAATCATCGGGTACGTTCTGTGATTGTGTCTGAAGTAAGCATGCAGTGCACTGGTTACTAATTTCTTTGTCAAGCAATATGTTTTGTTACCCTGGCTAGGGCATCCTCCTTTAAAAATAGCCTTGACAGTCTCGTACTGTATACTATCAGCTGATATAGGAATGGATGGCAAGCTTGAGGAGATGTTGCTATTGGTGGCTCTGTTTTGGAAAGACCAGGGCATTGTTGTTGACAACGGTGGTCTTTTATTCAATGGGTTCTTTGTGTCCAAGTTAGAAGTCTGGTTTGGGTATGCCACTGGCTTTATATCTTTGAATGGGAAACCATTATTTTTGGGTTGGTGGTTAGTTCCCAATAATGAAGTATACATCTGTGATGAAAGTGGGGTTGTTATGCTTTGAGTCACCTTTATCTTACTATCGTTGTTCACAGTTGACAAAGGAGAAAAATCGTAACTACTCTCTTTTTCTATTCTACCTTGTCTCGTGTCGCTGTTTGAATCTTGGTTACTAGGTGTTGTTGGTATATCTTTCAATTCTGTTTTTGTCGAAACTCTTCTTTTTTTGAACTCCTCAGGATGCTCTAGTCTATATTGTTCCATTTCTGCTTTTGTTCTTCTTCTGCTTTTGCCTGGATAAAAACATTCACTGCTCAAATTTCTTTCTAAACATCTTTTGCATGCAGGAAGATCCTTTGAGCACTTCTTCTTCAATCTTCTGCAAGCTTCACAAGAGTTAGAGGCTTTTCCGTTCTCAGGAAAGCTAGATGATTTAGACATTTCTACGGACTCTGTAGATTCTCTTTTAATTTCATTTATATTTTGAATGTTATTGCTTATTTTGATTTCATATGGGTTTTCGTTTGTAATATCAGTACTGTTTGTCATGGATAGAGAAATTTCAAATTTTTTTTTCAAATCAATGTTGTGTTCTTTTTTCAGTTTTCTACTCAACAAACAAACTACAAAAATAAAATCTCAAGAATAGCGCTAGCTTTATTTTTCCTTCTTGTATATATGTTGTATAGTATTTTGGTAATGTGACGTTGATTTCGTTACCTCTCCAATATCAATAATTGTTTAATATCAAATAAGAAAGAGAAAGAAAAAAAATTGAAAAATACGGTTTTATGTCGGCGACAAATCAACAATTATCTTGATCAAATCTCCCATCCGCTGTTTTATTTACACATAATCACGTGGAAATATTGTTTACATTTAATTATTAAATTAAAAATTGATCATTTTTTACAAAATAAGCTTAGTTAACTTGTAATGTTTTGACATAAAAAATAAAACAATTGTAAACTAACAATACCAACTTATATCATACACATCTGAATTTGTGGCATCGAAAAAACAATGAAAAATTTTAAGCTTAAAAAACCCTTGAAAATTGACTTGAAATCGTATGATAGTCTTGAGTGGAAGCCTTTATAGACTGTGGTAGATCTCTATTGAATATTCAAAATAACACGTATAATGTATATTGATTTTTGGTTTTGGTATATAAAATTTACTAATATATAATGTTATACCTCTAGCCAATTTTGTTATTCACATTCTGAAGGCTTTTCATTTTACATATTTCCTATGACCTTTCTGCCACAGTATTAGTAGATCTTGTCCCATTTCATTTTGATAAGTCTTTCTTATTTTAATGGAGTAAATAACCTCTATATCTGCGCATGTATATTTTACATAAAAGGGCCTGCTATTACTGGCTCTGCCCTAAACTTACATCCAACTAATACTAAGGTTTCTACCAAACAATCAACAAATAGTTTGTAAAATAAAAAAAAGCTGTTCAAAGATATGGTCATATCATGGAAGTAATTAATGTTCACTTTCACTGATGAATTTGAAGTAAACAGCTTATTTTAATCTACAGAACCTAACAAATAAAACCTATCATGATAATTGCAAAACCGGAAACTTGTATATGGAGAAACTCAATAGTGAGAAATTAGAATAAATTGTAAAGTACGATACTGAACACCTATTTTGCTAAAACATCTTCAAAATTGTTATTGTTTTTTCAGCAAATATAGGATAGTTTAATTTTTTACTTTATTATGTACGCTGTAAAGCACTACATTTGTAATTGTCATTTCTTATCTTCATTAAAAGATAATTTATTTTGAATATGGATTCTACAAGAGAAGTCGATATTTAATGCTTTCCGGTAATTTTTCAAAAGTTAATATCAACTATGTGATATTCCAATACGCTCAGATATTGAAGTTTATAAGCCCATTACAGTGAAATCTATACTAGGATGCTTATATCAAAGCTTTTGTTGCAGTATAACTTGCTGAAAAGTCTGTAAAACCAGCGGAATTTAAAAAACTGATATTTCGGAACTTCTGTAAAATTTGCCTGTTTGGCCAAGTTGGCAAGGCGTCGCACTTGTAATGCGAAGATCACTAGTTCGAATCTGGTAATAGGCAGTTCTACACATTTTTTTACATCTTAAGATGTATTATACACGTGACTTACTTAATTTTTTTGTATTTTTATTTTTAGATTTCTTCAAAGCGCTTCACAGAAAAAAAAAAAAGGTCTACGTGAAAGACTCAGCTGTGAATATGATTTTTTATACACATAAATAGTCCTAAACACCGAACATTTTTTCAAAAAACTATATTCGTTAGGTCAAATATACCTTGTAATACTATAACGAATTATTTTTTTATATTATACACCAAGAATACCCAACATCATCTGCAATCAAAACCATGTTTGTCCTCAACATTCTAGCAGTCATTGGAACTGTGCTTGGGTTTGTTTTTTTGACTTTATCCTTGGCATCAGGTCTTTACTATATAAGTGAAATCATAGAAAGCAAAACTGTTTATACAAAAAAAGTTCTATCAAAGCTGGTATTTGGTATTATAGCTACATATACACTGCTGATGTTTGTTGATGGGTTGCCTATCAAGTTGTGTTTGTTCAGTATGTTTTCCCACTTGGTTTACTATAAGAACCTGGACAAGTTCCCATTCATCAACCTGAAGAACATGTACTTTATTCTTTCCATAATACTTGTATTTTTGAACCATTACCTGTGGTTCTCCTTTTTCAACAAGCCTGAATCTATTCCACCTCAATACAGATACGATCCTAATTACAAAGTAAAGGCTAAATACAACTTCCCTCAGGTGGCATCATTTTTTGGTTTGTTGGTGTGGTTAGTTCCATTCGCTTTGTTCATTAGCTTGAGTGCAAATGATTTAGCCTTACCAGTATCAAGTGAAGGCTCTCGTAAGAGCACTTCTTCTGAAACCAACGATACTTTCTCAAATAAGACCAAGAAAATGGAGAGTATAGGTAAGCATATCATAGTTGTCTGTAAAGAGTACTTTGAGTTGTTTTTGAATGTCTTCACAGGTCAATTTGACAAAATAAAAGAGAATAGAAAGTCAAAGCAATTTGAGCACATGCTATAATATAGTGTAAGCAAATACAAGCTTTATATATATTTCATGATAGATTTGGAGTTTTTTGTAGAAACAGGAGTTTTTCCAGTGTATGATGGTTTTTATTTCCGATATGCCGTTTCATATTACCGCAACCATTTTTGATCTAAAAAAAATAATGATTTTGATTTCAACATCAGGTTTAATTAAATGCAAAAAAAATAATGTGTAAAAACAGAATGCAGCTTATCAATCACAATAATACAGAAACATTTATGGTTGTAATGACCCTTTTTTTAAAATACAACCCTTCTTTTTTACAATTTAACTTCAAAGTCAATATTATTCATATCTGCACAGCAAAAACCAATTATAACAGCTCACTGGAATCATATTTGCAATTTCCCTTTTTTTCTGAACAAACAAAACAAGCGATGAAACTACTTGTTGAGACTTTGTTTCCTAATGACATGTACATAGACGTGAGTGGGTTTTCTGTATCAGTGCCTACGTCAATAACGTACATTTTCGAGTGGATTTTTCATATATTTTTCATAACTGTGTGCACGCTATGGCGAAGATTTTCCCAGCCAAGAATACAAGACTTTTCATTGAATGATCCGCAAATAAGCAAAAGACATTATCCGAATAATCAAACTGCATTTCCTATTATTGCTTTATTCTTATCCTCTATTGCTTTGCCATTTGGACTAAGCATAACCACCACATACTTCAACAAGCAGGTGTACTCCAAAAAACAGTTGTACTGGAATATCCATGTCAACTGTCTTTCAACCTTGACTGCAAACTCCTTGCAAGTCTTTGTTGTCTCCATATTGAAGAACCTTGTAGGAAAACCAAGACCGGACTTTATTTCAAGATGCAGTCCTGATTACAACCTCCAATTGCCAACGCCTTCAAGAACGGCAGACGTTTCCATTTGTAGAAACAATGCAAGGGGCAGAGTCCTCCAAGTGGGATTTCAATCCTTCCCAAGTGGACATGCAGCTGTGGTGTCCACAAATTTTATGATGCTATTTGTGCTTCTTGCCAAGAACCTCAAGGTGTTTAAGTCGAGGGACTCAATAAGCGGTTTTGTTTATGGGATACCGATTTTTATGATTTTATTGGTGAACTCAACTTCAATATCTGACCATAGACACTTCATGTCCGATGTCATTGCCGGTGATGTAATCGGGCTAGCATCAAGCTTTGCATCATTGGGACTATACTACAAGAACCCGCTTTTATTAAATGAAACATCATATTTGAAACCCTACGGACCTAGAAGATTTTTCTTGAACAGAGTCTCCCAACAGTCAGCATCATCAAAGCTAAATAATGGGGATATTGGTGAGTTTGTATTTGATGAAGATATCGATGATAATGCAAATCAGAATAAGGCTAATAGTGACGAGACAAAGGACAACCACTATAACAGTGACAGAGAACAACCAGTAGCATCCCTAAAGTTATCATCTTTTTTGAGAAACGGTAAAGAATAAATAAAAGATTGTTACTTATATTTCTATATATACATTTTCAACATGTTTTTCACTTTACAAATACGTTTTCAAAAAGAAAGAAAAAAAAAAAATCCAAATCAAGTTTAGAAGTCGTTCCATGATTCTTCTTCATACTCTTTGTTTTTAACTGATTTGAATTGCTTCAAGTTTGCGGTTTCATTTGCTTCGTCTTTGGCGGCACCTTCTGGGTGATCCTCGCCTAGAATGTCGTTATACTGTTCTTGAAGAGTCTTGGACCAGGAGGACCATGCTGATAACCCAAACTGTTTGGTTTCATTCAACTTGCTACCGAATTGTTGGGCAGCTCTCATGGCCTCCTCCTGCAACTCCCCGTTGTTGTACTGCTCAACATGTGGCTTAATGACGTTTTCTTGCACATCAGCAACGGTTTTGTTTATGGCCTTGCTGAAGATGTTCCATCCTGAGCTCAAGGTGCCCAGGGGGTCCTTTTGAAGCTTATCAAAAGTGACAGAGGCGCCCTTCTTGCTTTCTGTTGTGTCAATTGGTGGAGTGTTGCCAAACCCAGAGTATTTGCCACCCTTTGAAGGGGGAAGGTTGTCAGGTCTTTCAGAGTTTTGCTTGCCCATCTTCTCCAAGAAGCTCACAGTGCTGCTGTTGTTAGTTGAGTTGGAGCCCTTGATGACATCTCCAGTACCAGTGATAATAGTGTTTCCGTTTGCTGTATCATCAGAAGCAGCAGCAGCGGCAGCGTTCAGGGATGACGGATCAAAGTCCTTGTGGTCCGTTTCCATGTACTCCTCCTCGTTGACTTCAGCTTTAAGCTTTTTCTTGTACTCCTCAGCAATTGGATTGTCGTATTTAAATTTCGCTGGCAGCTTTGTGTCAATCTTGTGTGCTTGCATGTACGCATCAAACTTGTCGTTACCACCCAATTCCATGGCCTTCAACTCATCGTTTTTGAACTGGTCCATGGTAATTGATCTTACAAAGGAAATATGAACACCCAATCCTCTGTGGACACCAGCACATTCAAAACATATAAAGATTCCAAACTTAGGTGAAGCCCACTGCGGTTGAGGGTTTTTACAGTCAACACATTCCTTGTTCCCATCTACTTTTTGTAGTTTCAAAAGTTTACGTCTGTTATCAGGATCCACATTCCAGTCTGCGCTACTCATTTTTGATATTGACAATAATGTATTAAATATAGAAATATATCAGATTAAAAATTAATTTGATATATAGTGCTATTTTGTTTAGGTGTTTTTACCTATATTTAATTAATGTTACAACGTCAACATTAGCATCCCCCTTAACCCTGTGTATAGTTCAACAAGTTTGATGAAAAAAAAAAACATAAAGGTGTACGACGTGAGAATCTGACATGGGAGCGTTTGCTAGGAAAATTTTTTATTTCGCTCATTCTTGCTTTTTTTTGTTCTAGAACAAAGTTGAACAGAGATCACGGCGAGATTGGCTCCTATTACCAGGGATCAGCATCAAATGTTGTTGGAACGATTGAAAGGGGAGAATAATGCTCACCTTTTGAAAGAATAAAATAAACAATCTACCACACCCACATGTATCTTCCAGCTTGACAATGAACTTTGAAATATAAGCAGGGAAGGGATGTTGAAAAAGCTCAATCCCTCGTGGTTCTGATATTTTTTCCTACTCTTTTTTTAAAAATACAATCAAAATTGCTATAATTAACCGTGTTTATATTTTTTTTAAAAAATGATTCAACTATTGATAGAGATGCTATCTGCACTTATTTTCCAAACAGGTGTCGATTTATCCTTATTCTCTGGATGTGTTGCCACGTTATTGAAAAAAAATAACCCTCAATACTCCCCTAATTTCTACATTGTATTTTCAATTTATATATATTTTTTTTTTTGAAAATTTAAAAAAAAACCAGTATGTAAATGATTTTCGGTACAATGTATATTGATCTGATATAGTGCATTTTGAATATATTACGCTTTTTAAAGCTATTAAACTCGTTATATTAATTTATCATGTTTTGATATATAGAAATATATTCGTAATAATATACATATACTGTGATATCGTATGCTGAATACAATATATAAATGGATAGGCATTACTTCGTTAAATCAATTATAGATTTCAAATTCATCTCACTCTATCTTCTATGACTTTCACACATGAGGCCATTTATCAAGATTGAAAAAAACAGCTCATTGTCAAGTCTTTCATCAGTGATTAACTCTGTGAGACCTTTTTTTTCGTTGTGAAAAAGTGGTGCGGTTTAGGAAATAAGTGTTGGAGCACAACGGAAAAAATAAAAATCATTAATCCGACACCCATCAACATTTTCCCAGTCTCGTTTTTTTTGACAACATCTGCTCTACTCGTTTAATCTTATATAATATCATCAACAAATTTGCCATCTTTATTGAGTCTTTGCTGGTAGAACGATATATAAACCACAAAAGAAAACATATAATTAACACAATTTTGATTGCTGTTCTTGAATTAATAATTGTGGCGAAAACATATTTCAAAAGTTAACCTCATAAGCTAGGAACAATAAAAAAAAAACAAAACTGGAAACACTAATTTCGAATTAACTTCCATTATGACAACGATTCCCAACCATGTGTTTGACTTCAACGAGAACCTGTTTTTTCTGAAATCCTTAAAATGCTTCAAGTTGATTGATTTAGGGGTGTCTTTATTAGACCACGAAGATAACCAGCAACAGAAATTGAAAATGGAAATTAATAAAGACAATAACTTCTCCAGCAAAGAGATCTCTCCTGAAAACTTTAACACCATCACAAGCTTCAATGACAAGGTTATTATCATTAAGGACCATGAATTTGAAGATGCATATGGTAAAAATTCTGCTGATTCCAAGAATATATTTGAAAAAATATTCCAAGCGTATGGACAGGTGTTCAATAACAAAGCTTTAGACTTTAACCTGGTCTACAAAAACTTTTATGGTATCATACATGCATTGATTAACGATTATGACAACTGTGAATACTCAAAGTTCTTTATTAAAATGTCAAAGGACTCAGTACAATTTAAATCAGAGGCGGAACTAAGAAGGGATCAGTCCTGGTGCCATGTAGCCTCTCTGTTCTTAAAGAATTATGAATCTAAAAAGCTTAATATCAACACTCTTGATGACAACTTATTGAAAATGTTAGATGTTGATATGAATGATCAAAAGAATGAACCGTCGAAAGCCATGAACTTACAAAATGATTTAGCCAATAAAGATATGAATAACAAGGGCTTTTTCACAACACCGACTTCACCATCCTGGATTAACAACTTCTTAGCCAATGAGAGCACAAACCAACAAAAAGCCAATGACAACATGTTCTTACCAACTGATATGAGAAAAGACGATAGCAAGAGAAACAGTCTGGCAAGCTCAAACAGCAGGGGCAACAGCCACAATCCACCGCCACCTTCYATTGCTGGATCCTCTGGGTTTGATTTTTCAAATCCTAACACTCTTATGGGCTCAAGGGCTATAAATGAAATACAGTCATCTCTGATGAATTTGCAACACATCAACACTTTGAACTTCAATGATAATGATATGCTCAGTGGCCGAAACAATGACGATTTTGCCATAGACACATCACACCAAGCTAGTGACAATGAGGAACTWAACCAAGCTTACATGAAAACGGAAAATTTTAACAACACATACAACACCCAAAACAACGACTTGACTACCAACGAATCAACAAATAAGAAATCCTCAAAAAAAGCAAACACCAGAAGATTCACCAGTAGTGCATCCTCATCRGCCTTGAACAAGGACAAAAACGATATCAAAAACTCTATWTACCAACARCAGCTGGARAACTTGAAAAAAATYAGCAACAGATCAGCAACAATTTTCAAGGGCAAATTGGCAAATCAAAACACCTCCAATGCCTTGGACAGTTTACTCAAGAATACGAAGAACAACCTCAACAAGCATCAAAACTCAGACTTTGGAGCCTATGATGCGGACATTGARAAGCAGATTCAAGAGCAAATCATGTCCAATGCTGCTTTGAACTCTCTTTACGARGACAACACCAATCTTGACAGATTTGCTGACCTGTTGACAAACCCTGATGAGGCCTATCAAAACGCTCAGTTGAAGAACACYCTCAAYGGAAGACCATCCAGAAGACACTATGGAAACAGGATGGCTGACATCTCCTTTGAGAGACTGCACAACTCACCAGTCCAGTTCAAGCAGGTGTTTGRGTCAGACGACATACACACAATCCCGGAGAACTCTGTACCTGAAGCAATGCAAAATAATATGAAAAACATCAACAAGGCATTCTCTGCACCTATGTCGAAAAACAACAGTGGCAACAAGTTCAACTTTGTGACAAAGAARCAGCTGAAGCAAAACCAACAAAGAAGAAAGCTACAGAAAGCTGAACAAGAAAACGGTGCCTTATACTACGGTGTTCCAGGTGATTCYAACTTGTCTTTGGATGCAGCCAGAAATGCCATCTTGAACAACAACAACTATGCCAGTGTGATGGGATATTTGAACCACTTGAACAACAGCAGCCGCATGGTCAATGGGATGGATTTCAACAAGAGAAACAACATTGATTATGAACTGTCAGCATACAAGGAATCTCATGATAATTATCTAAGAAACTTGGAAGGCAAGATTGATGCAAAGGACAAGAGAATTTTAGATTTGGAGAAGAAGATGGAGAGTATGAAAAACGAGATCGACTGGCTCCGCAGTGTGGTCACCAAAGACATGCACAATCATGACAAAGAAGAGAGTAAAAAACAACAAGACACCACCACTGAACATTCACCTCTGGATCCCTTCCACCTGGGCAAAGACGACAACATCAACAGCGTGTTGAAGAGTGAGGAGTACGGCAGTGGAAACAAGGACATACCAATGATGAAACAAAAACCRAAGTTYAAGTTTGCCTTCAAAATCAAAAAGGGCAATGACAGACTAGCAGCATGATATATTCAATTCAATTTTTTTTTTAAACATTTTACAAATCKTTATCATTAATGATCTATCTATCTTTTTCCTTCACGGAACCCTTTACTTTTTTTTTTTGGATGTGAAATCCAYGGCAGTGTGKRCTTATMYCCGACKYTACCCTTATTTTTTTAYTAGGGCTTTKTTTGAAAAAAAAATGGTACATCAGCCATGTTTAGCAAACYKTACGATCTTCMTCCCCTTGGTTTGCTTTCCTRATCTATWTAKATGACTGATAAGAATCATCTATAATCATAAACGAAGAGAWTACARGCACAAGCCAAAAATTAAATAAATAGGATCATTACCACTACAAAAAAAAAAAATGCTACTAAATTCAGTAAAAGCTGCYTTGATCGATAAAAAGCTGATGTCTCCTGAGTATGGCTACACTTTGGAACAGCTAATGGAACTAGCCGGACTTTCATGTGCCTTAGCCATTGATCAGCAATACAAAACCAAATCCAAGATACTAATCATTGCAGGTCCAGGCAACAACGGTGGAGATGGACTAGTCTGTGCTCGTCATTTGAAGATTCTGGGGTGGAATCCAACTGTTTACTATCCAAATGCCGAGAAACTCTACACCAAGCAGCCTTTTTACAAGCAGTTGGTGACGACGCTAGAGAACATGTACGATATCACCGTCATCAAGGATGCCTACAACAACGAAAAGTTACAAGAACTTRTACAACAGCAGAAGTTCATTGTTGATGCCATATTCGGATTCAGCTTCAAGCCACCAATAAAACCAGGCCACTACCTKGACATAATAAACTCGCTGATTGATCAACAGAAATCCGGAGATACGCAAATCATCAGCATTGATTCGCCTAGTGGGTGGGACGTGGACGACGGCCCTAAGTCCGACACGTACCTTGACCCACACATGCTGATAAGTCTCACATACCCAAAGCTGTGCTCCAAGTACCTGCAGCCCAAGTGCAGCCACTACTGTGGAGGGAGATTCATATCAAARAAGTTTGCCAGTGAGTTTGGAATAATTCCTTTGAACTACCTTCCTGGTAATTTAGTTGTRAAGCTTTGATAGGATGCAAATTAAGTAGTTTATGGGAAAGCTGATACATGATGTAGAGATAAGGGGGATTGTGTTTCAGAGATAACGTGTTGGGCCTGTCATGTGCTTTTTTTTTTCTTTTGCTCTTTTTTCGGAAATAGACGCATTGATTAAAAACGCGGCTAATCTCCTGAGAGGAAAAAGAAAAAAAAAAGGAATTTAGTCCCCATTTCCCAATTCGGCAAAAAGTTACGCTTTAGGAAACTGCACAATCTAGGCAAAATCTCCTAATACCCAGCGAACGGAACTGAAGAAAAAAGAAAAAAAAAGAAAGAAACTTCCATATGGGGGAAAAAAAAAGAAAAGAGAGGAAGGAGAAAAATAAAAGAAATATCAATATTTTGGTTAATCAACTAATTAGAGTTGTACTATCAAGAAGTGCTTTGACTAATATATGRTAAGCATATTGTTATTTAAACTTTGGATTAGCAGAGAAGGCTAAWCAACACAACCAAGAAACAATAATAACAGTCAAAGAAAAGAAAAAATCAAGTTAAGTACAAAGAAATTTACCAAAAAAACAAACATATCAKAAAATTAACTTTCTTATTTTTTTTAWTTATATCAAAGAGTTTCAGTYAACACAGAGATYTTRATAAATATAACTACATTAATTTTTCTTTCTTTTTACATAWTMACCAGACTTTATTATATATCACATCATGGAAATCAAAAAGAATGAACACAAAGAGGAGGTTCCCATGCTTGTTGAACCCAAACCCTTAATAAACAACAACTTCATAGAGAGCGAAAGTGAATTTTATACAACAACTGACAGTGAGGCAGAYGAMTACAAAGAGTACCAYCCAGACAACAGAGACACMGCYTATGAATCCAAGATGGAACCMACAACTCCAGAAACAGACAAGATAGATGGTATTTTCAGTGACAATGAAATAGAGCCAATGACAATGAAAAAGAGAGTCAAGGTATACTTTCTTGAGAAYGGAGACTGGAGAGATGTGGGCACAGGATATGTCAGTGGGATCAAGAAGTTTGCTCATGAGGAACTGGAACACAGCTCAAGCGATGAACAGATACAGCCATTCCTACTCGTGGTTGATGAGAACTCCCCAAGCGACAGCATCATAATGTCTCAACTGGAAGGCGATATAGAGTATCAAAGACAAGAGGAAACACTCATTGTTTGGAGAGACTGCAGTGGGAAGGACATTGCTTTAAGTTTTGAGGAAATAAGTGGATGTGACCATATTTGTGACTTTATCAAACATATACARAGCGACCTGGTCCCTGGAATATCTCTTATAGCCATACGTGGTGACATAAACAWCTTGGAAGTTGACAGCTTGCAACAGAACATGAGTAATGCATACAGTAATAATTTAATCGGAAATAATAATATTAATAACAACTTTGTTGAGCTACTAGCTGGTCCTGTGGCTTTACCAACCACTGAACTAGATCAGTCTGTAGCCGAGCTGATAGAATCACTAAAGACCATYAACGATAACATGAACCAACCCTTTATGAAAAGTAAAACCCAGAAATTCATTTTAGATAAGGATTACTTGACCTGTCTAATAAACAATTTTAAAATAAACAAAGCCAAGAATGACTGGCAAAARTTAATTCTGATTAGTTCCATAATGAAGTCAGTTTTGGCWTACAATGAAGCATACATCATTTATAGAATACTGGAAAACGATCTTTTTGAAAGCTGCTTGGAGATCCTGGAATATGACATTGACAATCCAACAATGAAAGCCAATTACGTTGATTTGTATCAAGAATTTAAGATAAAGGCTCAAAGAAAGCAAGAAGTTTGGTTCAATGACGAAGCATTAAAGGCTCTGTCCAAAAACAAGGAGCATTCTGAGGATTCATCCTCCGAGCCATCTTCTTTGTTATCTGATGATGAAAATGATGAAGCTGAAAATTGCAAGTTTTTGGTAGGACAACTGGCTAGACTTACTTTCTTAAGAGATGTTGTATTTGCAAGATACATTGATGAYTTCCATGTTATACAAGATGTTTTGCAAGAGGAYCAAACATTACTTTTGGAATTCATAACTAAGAAAATGAACATCCTGGACAACATAGTCAGTGAGATCTCAATCAAGTACAAAAGCCAGCAGCTAACAATAGATGAAGTTTTACAAAACATGAAGATGCTACATGAATGTATTTTAATGGCCAAGTCAGCCCTGGGCAATCACACGGAAGATAGCTTGGACTTTATGCAGAAACTGGTAGATATTAAAATATTTGAGATGTTGAAAATTGTCTTCACTGGATTGAGCAACACCACATGTGAGAATGAATCTCAAGCCCAATCACTAGAAGAGCTTAAGACATTGGCCACTGACATATCACTGGCAATAATCGAAAATGATATCATGTCTTTGAAGGATGAATGTGGTTCCATCACCAGTTTATCTGCAGCTTACATGGCTGACAGGTCTGTTGGTGAAAAGGACACCACAGAAAATGATGTAGTGGACCTGTCCATGATTTCTGTTTTGGCTAATTTGCTAATAAAAGACAAATGCCAATACTTGAAGCCTCAATTGGTTCATGCCTTACTTGCATTACTAAGCACTGGTGGATCGACTGGTGTTGAGGATTTTTTCACACAATCTTTGTCCAACATTGAATACAAGGTTACTGAGATTCTTGATGACGAAAACGATTTTTTCACTGATAAAGAGGAAGACGAAGAGTTTGACGATGACATCCAAAAGGAAGATGAATTGGATGCTCATGCTGAAAGCAAAGATAAAGAAAACAATAGCAACATTACCCTCATGGGTAAATCAGGTGCCTTATCAATGTTTGTTAAACAGATAAACAACATCGATGACGAGGATGATCTAGAAACCAGTAAAATTAATGAAAATGTTGATATGGAAGAATACGGAGAGGCTTCTTTAGAAGAAGACATAATAGTTGATGAGGAAGATGAGAAATTCTATGAAAACCAGCTAATGAACATTGCTGATGAAAATGATGACTACAATATGGAGAATGATGAAATTGAAACAGGAAGCTTCAACTTGGACAAGTACGTAGCAATGTTTGGAAATTCTGATGAACACAACGAATTTGACCAATCAGAGTTTTATGAAGAAGATTGCGACGACACTTCAGAGTACCAATCAACCATAAGAACCAAATTTCTAACTTTGTTCTACGACCAAATTGCTTCTTCTCTTATGGCGCCAGTATTAAACCTTCAGCTTGCAGCATTTGAAAACAATAATTTGATATACCTGTTTGACATAATCAAATTTATGATATATGAGCACAAGGATACATCAAGGGAATTTATCTTGAAGGCTGAGAATTCCATATTGATCAAGACTTCCAAAATCATGAGACACTCAAAAACGTCATTCAGAAACAAGATCAAATGCATGAAGCTTTTCACTGCTATAGTCTCGTTCAATGATTCTGAATACATAGGCCATATCATCAGCGAAAACTTATTAGATGGAGTCTTTGAGATATTTAGAGAATATGGAAATGTAAATGGCATGATAAAATCGATAATTCTGGACTTCTGCAAACTAATGAACGACATGAACGATGACAAGTTGAATGTAGCAGCTCAAGACAATTTCTGTGCACTAGGAGAATATATCTACGAAAAATTCATGCCTATCATTCTGGAAGTTGTTCAAGACAAGGAATACACTGTTGTACAAAAGTTCATTGATGTATCTAAGAATGTTGTTGATAAAGTTAGTAGCACGGAAAACACAACAGGGCATGAGAAGTCAGACTTGATCAAAAGAATTGAAGCTGAACAAGTTGATGATATAATGGCTTGATTTATATATGATTTAAGAGTAAATGATGTGTTTTTGTATCCATACACGTGATTGTTAAGAAAACCAGTGACGCGTAAACTTCATACTGGCCCTTTCCCTCATCAAATTGCCATTTTTGTTTGTTGGGACACTTTGGGATACCCGCGTTTCTAAACAGGGATATTTTCCCAGAAAATGGCAAAAAAAAAAAGAAAAAGAAATCAACACTAACACGTCAAATGAGGTTACATATTTTTTTTGTTAGGTGTTTGTTCAGTCTAATATGGGTTTGTTTACTTATGGAAACAATCAACAAGAGTATCAGTAAATAAAAAAATTTAAAGAAGGAACCAAAGAAAAAGTTAGTAATTGAGTATAAAGAACATCAGTTGTTTGGAAAAATTATTTATATCGCCATATTTCTTGCTTGTTGAAAGATCATATACCATAAACTTAAGGCTAGCAAAGAAAATAAATTAGCAATTTGCTTTTAAAGAGCTTTTCAAATTTGTACATATATTACTCTAATAAAATAAGTTGAGTTTTTTTCTAAGGGCCATTCCCATCAGATATAAACTACCTAATCTTAATAGCTATAAATCTATACTTTATTGCCAAAACTCGAAATACTCCAAAATGGTATCCGCTGCGCAAAAATCTGCCTCCCAAAAGTATCAGAAGATATCTCAATTGGAACATATTTTGAAAAGACCTGATACCTATGTGGGTTCTGTTGAAAAACAAGTTGACAAAATGTGGACCTTTGACTCAGAAACCCATTGCATGGTTGAAAAAGAAGTTTCTTATGTTCCAGGGTTGTTCAAAATCTTTGATGAAATTCTAGTTAATGCTGCTGACAATAAGGTCAGAGATCCTAAAATGAGTAAAATCGATGTTACCATAGCTCCGGAGGAAAACGTTATTACTGTTTTGAATGATGGTCAAGGTATTCCAGTTGAAATGCATGAGACTGAAAAGATTTACATTCCAGAAATGATCTTCGGTCATCTTTTAACATCCTCTAACTATGATGATAAAGAAAAAAAAGTTACTGGTGGTAGAAATGGTTATGGTGCCAAATTGTGTAACATATTCTCCACTGAATTCATTTTAGAAACGGTTGATTCCAAATTAGGCAAGAAGTACATTCAAAGATGGGAAAACAATATGCAAACTTGTCAGCCTCCTAAGATTACTTCTTTTTCAAACAAAAACTCTTATACTAAAATCACATTCAAGCCAGATCTAAAGAGATTTAATATGACAGAGCTAGAAAGTGACATTGTTAGTATCATGAAAAGAAGAGTCTTTGATATAAATGGTTCGGTTAGAGACATCAAAGTTACTTTGAACAAGGAAAACTTGAAAATAAGAAACTTCAAAAATTACGTTGAATTGTATTTGAAATCCTTGGAAAAAATGAAAAAAATTGAGTCTGGAGAGGAAAATGTTGATGAAAACATTCAAACCCCAACAATTATCTACGAGAGATTGAATGATCGTTGGGAAATAGCCTTTGCAGTATCCGACATTTCCTTTTCTCAGATTTCGTTTGTTAATTCCATTGCTACCACTTCTGGTGGTACTCATGTCAACTACATCACTGATCAATTGATAAAGAAGATTTCAGGAAACTTGAAAAAGAAGAATGTCAAGCCATTCCAAATCAAAAACAACATGTTCATCTTTGTCAATTGTTTGATTGAAAACCCTGCTTTCACTTCGCAAACAAAAGAACAGTTGACAACAAGAGTTAAAGATTTTGGTTCCAAGTGTGATATTACAGATGATTTCGTTAAAAAGGTCATGAAGACCAATCTGGCTGATAGAATTTTTGAAATTGCCGATGAAAATGCCAACAAGACCTTAAAGAAGTCTGATGGATCCAAAAAGAGTAGATTAACAGAATATCCTAAGTTGGAAGATGCAAACAAGGCTGGTACCAGAGAAGGTCATAAGTGTACACTACTATTAACAGAAGGTGACTCTGCAAAGTCCTTGGCGGTTGCTGGTTTGTCCATTGTTGGTAGAGATTATTATGGTTGTTATCCTTTAAGAGGTAAAGTCTTGAATGTCAGAGATGCATCTGCTGACCAAGTCAACAAGAATCAAGAAATTCAAGCCATAAAGAAGATTATGGGGTTGCAACATAAGAAAACTTACACCGATGTCAGCTCTCTGAGATATGGTCACTTGATGATCATGACTGATCAAGATTACGATGGTTCTCATATCAAAGGGTTGCTTATCAATTTCTTGGAAACCTCTTTCCCTGGGTTATTAGAAATACCTGGATTTTTGGTTGAGTTCATCACTCCTATCATCAAAGTAACTGTTACAAAGCCAGTAAAGAAAGCCATTCAATTTTTCAACATTCCTGAATACCAAACCTGGAGAGAAACCGAAGGTGAAACATGCACTTGGTCCTTCAAATATTACAAAGGGTTGGGTACTTCCACTCAACAAGAAATGAGAGAATACTTTTCCAATTTGGATAGACATATAAAATCCTTCCATGCTTTGCAAAAAGATGAGGATGAATACATTGAATTGGCATTCTCCAAGAAGAGAGCTGATGATAGAAAGGAATGGCTAAGACAACATGAACCCGGAACATTTTTGGATCCTACCCTGGATGTCATTCCTATCAAGGAGTTCATCAACAAAGAATTGATTCTATTTTCCTTGGCTGATAACATCAGATCCATTCCAAATGTCATGGATGGGTTCAAGCCTGTTCAAAGAAAGGTTATTTACGGTGCTTTAAAACACAATGTTGTCAGAGATATGAAGGTTTCTACATTTGCTCAGTATGTCTCTGCTGCCACTGAATACCATCATGGTGATGCATCATTGGTTCAGACCGTTGTTGGGTTAGCACAAGATTTTGTTGGTACTAATAACATTTACATGATGTTGCCTAAAGGTGCCTTCGGTACCAGAGCAACAGGTGGTAAGGATGCAGCCGCAGCAAGATACATTTACACACATTTGAACAAACTAACCTCTTTTATTTTCCACAAGGACGACAATGCCTTATTGAAGTATTTACAAGAAGATGAAAAGACCATTGAGCCAGAATGGTATGCACCAGTGGTCCCTATGATCTTAATCAATGGTGGTGAAGGTATTGGTACAGGTTGGAGTACTAACATCCCACCATTCAATCCTGAAGACATTGTTGAGAATATTTACAACTTGATGGATGATAAGCCAATGAAGAAAATGGCCCCTTGGTACAGAGGATGGAATGGTATTTCTGAACCTGTAGACTCCGATGGTAGCAGATACAGATTGTACGGTAGAATCGAGCAAACTGGTCCAACAACCATTGAGATCACTGAGCTTCCACCAACGACTTGGATTGCCACCATCAAAGAACACTTATTAGCCGGATTGGGTGGAACTGATAAGGTGAAGCCTTGGATCAAGGACATGGAAGAGCAACATGGTGCCACAATAAGATTTGTTGTTACCTTAACAGAAGAAGAATTCAAGAAGACCAAAGAAATAGGATTCTATGAAAGATTCAAATTGGTTTCTCCAGTAGCATTAACTAACTTGGTTTGCTTTGACCACAGAGGAAAAATCAGAAAGTATAACGATCCTAGAGAAATCCTACAAGAATACTATGATGTAAGACTGCAGCTATATCAAGACAGAAAAGATCATTTGATGTCACATTTGCAAAAGATTATTGATAAGTTGAGCTACCAGGCCAAGTTCTTGAATCTTGTTATAACTGGTGAATTGAAAGTTGGGAACAAAAAGAAGAGCATGTTGGTTGAAGAACTTGAAAGCTTGAATTTCCCAAGAATCACCAAAAATGGGGATTTCAACTTCTCTGGAACCAAATCAGGGGTGGTCGAAGTTCTAGATGAAGAGGAAGAAAGTGAAGCTGTTAACATCAATCCATTTGAGCAAAATGAAGATGGGGAGGCCGGTGGGCCAGACAATGTTGTAAGCAACTCTGCTGAAGAAAAGTATGGTTCATTTGATTATTTGTTAAACATGAAGTTGTGGTCCTTGACTTATGAAAAGTACAATGCCTTGAACAAGGATATCAGCATAAAGCTAGCTGAACTGGAAACCTTAAGAAACAAGACCAATAAGGATCTGTGGAAGGAAGACTTGAGTGAGTTTGTTAAGCAGTATGAAAAGTTCATTGAATATGACACTGATGCTAGAAGCAACATTATTCCTGACAAGACCACCAAGTCAGGAAAGAAGAAGCCAGCCAAGAAACCAGCAGCCAAGAAGGGCAAAAAGGATATGCCTAGTTTCACATCTTCTTTAATTAAGCAAGAAGTTAATGAAAAGACCCTGTTGAAGGAATCGAAGGCCAAAACCAAAAAGGCATCTACCCCAACACCTATAGTTAAAAAGGAGGCTTCCACAGAGAAAGAGGCCAGTCCTGCCAGTTCTGGATCTAACTTGAACACAACTGATATCACACTGGCTACGGAAAAAACCAAGAAACAATCAACACTACCGACAAAAATAGGCAAAAAGGAAGATGATCAAGTCGATGATATGGATGATGATGAGCCGGTAACAGTGACCAAGAAGGCTAAGGTGGTTAGCAAGGGTAATAATGTCAAAGCTGTACCTACAAAGAAGGCTGCTGAAAAGAGAAAAGAAGTCGAAGAGGTAGAATTGTCAGATGATTCTGACTTTGAAATCTCTGAGTTGCCTACAGTAAAGAGACTTTCAGGCAGAAGAGCCGGAGCTGCCAGCAGACCTAGCTACAAGCTACCAAGTGACGATGACCTTGCTTCAACTGAATCGTCGGAAGACTCAGAGGAGGAGTACATCCCGTAAATATGAATATATATCCAGGAAAACAATGTAGGGAAGCTTTCCCTTTGTTTCAAAGATTATTTTTTTGCTGCGAAACGGGTACCATCACCAAGGCGTTTTCTGCGTGTCGTTCTAAGGGGATTGCGCTGGATTGTCAACGCAGATATTAGGGGCAGAAAAAATCTTCAGAGACCTTTTCCCCCTTAACGAATGGTGTTCTTCGCAACATTGTTTATTTTTGTATTTGGCAAATCAATGTTCAGCACAAACCAAAGAAAGAGTTAGATTAAGTGACAATATGGTTGCAAATGCTATCAAAGCTCCTGATTCCAAGACTGAAAACATAGACACTGTTGAAGTCAAGGAAACCAAGGCCACTGTTTTGAAGGATGACAAAAAAAAGCATAAGAAAAAGAGAAACAACGATGTTGATGACTACATTGATGCTGAGGCATCATATGTTGGTTGGAAGCAAGTTGGTGGCTATGAAAACAAAGATGAACTGACCATCGAGGACTTACTGGATGAAACCCATCAACAGACCTTTTTAGGCAGAATTTTACCTGAGGTAGCATATGGTGATTGGTTTCATTCAGTTGCCTTGTTAGGCCTAGCTTCTATTTTTTCATTTGTTATAGGTAAGTTTAAGTTTTCTCTGGGTCCCTTGTTCATAGTTATTTCAGTCTTTTCTGTTTACTACAGAGCCTCCATCAAGAAATACAGATCCACCATAAAGGAGTTGGTCCAAAAGGAAATAGCTGTTCAAAAAGTTGAGGATGATTATGAGTCAATGGAGTGGTTGAACACATTGTTGGACAAGTTCTGGCCAAGAATTGAACCTCAAGTGTGTCAAATGGTTGTTGAACAAGCCAATGACACTTTAAGTACCCCTGGAACTATTCCTGTCCCGCTTATAAAGAAATTATGGATTGATGAGTTCAGTCTTGGTATTAAACCACCAAGAATTGAGAGGGTCAAGACTTTTGGTAACACTGCCAATGATGTTGTTGTTATGGACTGGAATCTTTCCTTCACTCCACATGAAAATACTGATCTAACCTCAAAGCAGTTGAAAAATTATGTTAACACCAGAGTGGTGGTCAAGGCATTCATTGGCCAAAAGTTGGTGTCCATTCCTGTTGCCAGCATCTCCAACATTGCATTCTCTGTCCCAATAAGACTAAGATTCAAGTTGATGACACCATTCCCTCACATGCAAACAGTTAATGTTCAGTTGTTGGATGTTCCTCACATTGATGTTGATGCCAAGGTTTTGAACAACTCTGTATTTGGATGGGACTTACCTTGGTTCATTCCTGGTTTGTTGCCTTTTGTCAATGGTTTGATCAGATACTATGCTGGTCCAATTTTAATGCCTCCGTTCTCCTTCCAATTGAACATTCCTCAGCTGTTACAAGGTGGAGACAATGTCAAGGGTATTGGTGTTCTTGAAATCACTCTAAGAAAGGCCACTGACATCAAGAGATCATCAAAGTTAGATACATCTGTTGATCCTTATGTCAATTTCATGTTTGGTGCTCCTTTAACTGGAGACAAGGTTTTGGCTAGATCCAACACTGTTAAGGACTCCTTGAATCCTGTCTGGGATGAAAACATCTTCATGATCACTGACAATTTGACTGATCCACTGATTCTTGATATCATGGACCTAGCTGACAGCCACAATGAAAAGGACTTGAAGATAGGTAGAGTTATTTTTGACATGAACACATTATTTGATTCAGCTGATGAATCTTCTGATGCTTCCAAGACTGTCCACAAGCAAGGTATTAAAGCCAGTATCAAGAGAAATGCCAAGTCCATTGGTAACTTGTTCTTTGACTTGAAGTTCCATCCAGTTCTAGAAAAGACAATTGTTCCTGATGCTCAAGAGTCCACACTAGCCGAAGATGAGGAGTTTGAAGACTTGAACACTGGTATTGCTGCTGTTGGATGCTCTGAAGCTGAAGTCACATTTGTTTACAAGGAAAGTTCTGAAGACAGCAATGGCAAGGGACAAGATGAAGATGAAGAGGAATGTGAATGTGAAACTGAAGTTACTGGAAAGAAACATGAGGACAAGAGAGCCTCCAAGTTAAGCCTGTTTGTTGAGGTATACAAGAACGGTAAGTTGCTTGCTACATCTGGTATTTCCAAGGGCACACAATATCCTTCCTTTTCCATCACTGAAAGATTTATAGTTGACAACAAGCCAAAAACCAGATTCAAGTTCGTTGTTAAGAATGGAACTGCAAAGAAGAACACAATTGTATCCACCAGCATCCAATCCTTATCTGAATTGATAGACAGAAGTGAAGTTGAAAGACCATGGTTACCTATGAACATAAAAGACAAGTCTCTGGAAATTTCAAGCTTGAAATTGAAAATCTCTGCTGGCTGGAAATCTGTTGATTTGAATGATGGCTCCAAGCGTTCTGCAAGTGTTTCATACCAACCACCAATTGGTGTTATCAGAACCTTCTTGAACAAGGCTGAAAAGTTGAGAGATGTGGAAACAATTGGAACCATTGATCCTTACTGTAGTGTGCAACTAAACGGAAAGAAAATTGGAAGAACAAACACCATTGACAACACAACCAATCCAATTTGGAACCAAGCTGTTTATGCTCCGATCAACTCTGCAAACCAAAGAATTACATTTGAGGTATTTGACAGTGAAGATTCAGGTAAGGACAAATCCATTGGGTTCTCTCCTATTACATTAAGTGAGGACTTGATAGCCAAGGAACCAAACAGTGATAAGTGGGCTCAAAAGGTGTTCACTGATCCAAAGACTGTGACTATTGTTTCCAGACCAAAGGCTTCCAGTGCATTCTCCAGTAAGAAGAAGAAAAAGTCCACTGCACAAAAGAGGGGTGTTATAACTTACTATGAATCATTCTATCCTTGTTTGCCAATCTTATCCTTGGAGGATATCCAAGAAGTCAACATGTTGAATGAAAGATCCAAGAAGTTTGATGAAAAGTATCATAACATAGACTTGGAGAATGGAATCAAGGACAAGAAGGAAAAAGAAGCCATTGAAGCAGAAAAAAGAGAAATCAGCGAGCTGCAAGATCTTTACTCACACAAGTTGAAGCTGGACCTAGACGAGTTGTTGAATTACAACTCAGGTGTTTTGGCCATAACTGTTTTGAACGGTGACATASCATCTCCAAACACATATGTGCAAGCATTCTTTGATGAGTCAGGCCATGCCAGATCTGTTTCTCACAAGTTGAAGACAAAGAGTATCAAGCAACCTTATGTCATTGATCAGTTCATCAAGGAATTGGAATGGTCTGTCACTACATTCAGAGTAGTCAAGAAGGAGAACAGCAACAAAGCTGAAGAGTTCATATCTGAGTTGGTCATTCCAACCATTGAGATCATCAAGAATTGTTACCACAAGCCAGGTATTTTAACACTAACTGGATCTGGAACATCCAAGTTGATGATCCAAGCTGAATGGTTCCCTGTGTTAACAACCAAGTTGCCACAATCAGACTTAATAACCAACTTTGGTGATTTGAAGGTAACTGTTAAGAATGCTACCAATGTTCCAATCAGTGACCTGAACGGATTCTCTGATCCTTATGTGAAGTTGTATTTGAACTCAGGAGGGGACAAGAGCAACTCCTTGAGCAAGAATATATTGAACAAGTCAGCTGACCCATTCTTCAAGACAAAGACCATAAAGAAGAACTTGAACCCAGAGTGGAATGAAGTGGCTTCAGTTGAGATAAGCAACAGAGTCAAYGACTACYTGTTCATSAAGTTATATGACAAGGACATGGCTTCAGGTGAYGATTTRCTGGGAGAGGCCATATTCCCATTATCCCACATAGACCCAGATAACGCAAACGGCAATGWGTTCAGCATTGACATGTTGGATCCAGAATCAGGAGAGCCATTGGACTGTAAGGTCAATCTATCCTTTGAATTTGAACCAAGATTCATTCTKAATGTATCAAAGGTTGAGACTAACTTAGCTGTTAAGGGAATCACAACTGGTMTAACCACTGTTGGTACAGCTGTAGGATCTGTTGCGAAGTTGAAGTCAGGAATATTTGGCAAAAAGAARTAGATGTTAAAAAAAGAAAAAAACTACAGTAATCATACWTATATATAAATTTTATTTCAAAAATTTGAAAGGATAACCACCATGTTTCTGTCTGAAAACGTACATCAATGCACTACTRAAGAAGAATATGATAGTCAAAAATAAGAAGGTTAGAATAACACTACTCAAAGCAGCGTTGTATTGCTTTTGCTTTTTCATGAAGTATGTGTATGAATAAGGAATCAACTTAGCCATTAGCAAAGCGGACATGGCAAGGACACCGTAAATGAAGGAAACAATTTGAGTTTCGATTGCATATTGGTTTTGCATACCGCCTTGGAAGTATTCAATACCTGATTGTGATTTACCAGCGTACTGGGACCCTCTGATTTTGTTGAACATGTATCCGTTACACATGATGATTATAAAGAAAGTGCAGAAGCATGCCCACAATATTCTGGATTGGATGACCATGGATACAATATTACTGTATTTTTTCATTAAAAACAAAACACCTATCAAGCTGAGTGTGGTTATGGTTCTGGAAACGTAATCTATAGGCTTGTATAATTTGTAGTTTTCCAATTCAAAGTAATGTGTGAATGAGTTGATCAACCTGTTGACTCTTTCATCACCTGAGGAGGAGGCTGAAGGAATGTTGAGTTGTTGGAAAGTGTTTATGCCTGCATCAGCATCAGTTTCTGGACCAAACACATACAACAATGGGACTTGGGCAGCTCTGAAGTGTTGGAAAACCAAAGTGTTGCCTCCATCTGAGTAGTCAGCCTTGGCAAARAACAAACCTCTATCACCAGTAGTGTCTTTATTGTTARTACCATCCGGATGTGTTTTGAACCATGATTCCGCTAGTACRTTGTATTCTTCTTCCATGGCTTGACATAAGGTACAACCTATATCATCTTGWGTGGCWGTTAGRAAAACAACAATGTGGGAATCCCTGGTTGGCTTCAAAATAGTTCTAAAGTTGTCATCTGTTAACTTGATAATGTTGTTGYTTCCTCTTTTAGTCTCTTTCAATAGTTTTTTGTTGGAAGCACATTCAACTACTAAGGTCCATATGGACAGAAGCATKAGGAWGATGCTTTTAGTGCAGAATTTCATRRTTTAATGATCAGTRCACAAAGWAGTTGYTMTTTTATTTACTTGGAGATGTTCAATGTTTATGTAYMYAAWTAATTTATTAAAWTYTCATAGTGTGAATGATTCRTGAACACGTAATTGTGCCACGAAGTTAGAGTTATTAATTTTCCCCYTAGTCATAAAAAAAAMTAAAACCAAAATATAAACAACACCGCCCAAGAAAAWTTTTCWTKKSTAGTTTTGTTAAATCCGAWMAYTTTKYCYACGGATATAAGAGTTATTGMCTTGGGTGCACTTCTCATCTCATCTTTTTTTGTAACAAAAAAAAATAWTTTTAAAATATCCTGATTAGGAAAGTGGAGATTATTGGGGGGGGGGTTTTTTTTTAAAAAAAWATCGAWTTTGTTSAAAGTAACAAAAAAAAGCATAGCACTTTCCATATTAGGTAAYTGGTCACGTTTTTACATTGAAATGTTTTAAAAACATATTTTTTTACATAATTGGTYAATGAGACTTACCCTTTTAGGYAATTWCACACARMRTMTRAAWCRYTRGTGTAATTTTTTTCCAAGCTGTTCAYTTYRAGAACACGGAAAAAARAATATGAAAGTTACTACTTCACAATWTCAATACATAGTTTTTYTCAATATGTSAAGATAATCTGAACATTTTCAACGATTAATTCATTAYCTTTAATCATTTCTTAACAAAAATAAATTAATACAACCTCGTTCAACCATAGAATTATTATAAATAAAAAAATGTTTGCTAAAAAGACTGAAATCTCCAAGACCAGAAAGATCGTTAACGACGGTGTTTTCTTCGCTGAAGTTAACGAATTCTTCGCCAGAGAATTAGCTGAAGAAGGTTACTCCGGTTGTGAAATCAAGAAATCCAGCAAGATCGAAATYGTCATCAGAGCTGTTAAGACCCAAGCCGTTTTAGGTGAACACGGTAGAAGAATCAACGAATTAACCTTCTTGTTATGTAAGAGATTCGGTATCGAAAGAGGTGGTTTAGCCTTATACGCCGACAGAGTCCAACAAATYGGTTTATCCGCTGTTGCCCAAGCTGAAGCCATCAAGTACAAGTTATTGAACGGTTTAGTTATGAGAAAGGCTGCCTACGGTGCCATCAAGTTCGCCATGGACTCCGGTGCCAAGGGTTGTGAAGTCATCATCTCCGGTAAATTAAGAGCTGCCAGAGCCAAGGCCATGAAGTTCTCCGAAGGTTTCTTGATCCACTCCGGTCAACCAGTCAACGACTTCATTGAAACCGCCACCAGACACGTTTTAATGAGACAAGGTGTTTTGGGTATCAAGGTTAAAATCATGAGAGACCCAGCTTCCAACAGATCCGGTCCAAAGGCCTTACCAGATGCCGTCAGAATCATCGAAGCTAAGGAAGAAGCCGCCATCGAAAACTTCTACATCAAGTCYTACGTTGAAGAAGAAAAGGCCGAATAAATTAGTTTTGAATTATTTTAACTCTRTTTTATTTTTCCTATCACATCTTTTGATAAAGTGTATATAAATATTTTTTGGGGGCTTTTATTTTYCCTCTCTTTTTTTTTTWAAATTTATAGCYCAATATTTTATCATAAACATTCATTTATTATATCTTTTGTATGTTGTCATCTGAATAGAGTCGAGGAATGATAATWTCACAAAGGATCTGTCAAGATTTTTAATTTAATTAATTAACAATGCYTTTTTTTTTTTCGTAGGATGAAGCGAATGTATTTTTACTTTTTTTTTTAAATGAATACACTGGGGTATATAATATATATTCATACTGTAATGTATATAGGTGTATTGCTGTCATGTACGCTCTCTGATCWCTAGGTAGCTTAACCTAATGCATTGACTATRGGTACCAGAAAACTGGCTCCAGCAGCCTTAGCGACGGATGCTAGTACACTGGCTTGAACAGGACTTAAAATACCAGCACCAATGACATGTGAATCAGTTGAYCCGGCAACATTTGGTGGAATRAAGGTTAAGTTGTTTGAGGCCAAGATAGTCCATGAATCAGAAGAAGAAYTTGTGCTGTTYTTRACGTATTGCGCAATTTCCTTTGTTGARGTAATGTTCACAACTGTTACATCACCAATGGTTGGGAGAGCAGCTTTGCTAGAGAACTTTGATTTCTYGCTTGATGTTGAACCGTTRACAATAGSAACTTGAGAYGAGKTGGTCAAGTTGCTGTTGATGRCMGAAGCTGAGTTGTTYTTRAARTAYTCAGCAGCARCYTTGGCCAAAGTTGGYAAAGAAGGTTCAAAGAAGTATGTTACTTTACCYTCAGCATCAACAGCACCCAAAACAGAGTATGGGTAAGTCAAACCAGAGTAGATAATACCTTCGTTATCAACAACCAAACCACCACGACCGGTGGAGTTAGTGTTGTTTGCAACAAGCAAACCCTTTGTAGTGTTTTCAGCAACTACAACAGTTTGGTTTGGGAARGATAAAGCATAGTAGAAGGCGGCTCTTTCCAGAGAATCCTTGCCAACTGTTACCACTATATCAGTTAACTCACTGGATGAACCAGTGGCATTGAACTGTGAAGTAGCATTTGCCAATTCTGAAATAGTGACATTAGTGGTGTTTAAATAAGGTGCATAAACAGTAGTGTTTCCAGTGGATGAGTTGCTAATGTTCAATAAGTACTCCCCACCAGTGTACACTAAACCGGTAATGTTCTTGGAGTCAGCTGATATTTCAGCATCACCAAACCCACGCTTTTCCGGAATGAAAAAGGCTTGTGATAGTTGTGTGACCAATAATGCTACTTTTAATATAGTGTTAATCATTGTAATTTTTTAGTTATTCGATATTTCTTGGTTGTATTTCGGGAATGATCTTTTAAATTAAAAATATATGAGTTAAATGTTAAAAAGTATTTGTTTAAAAGATAAAAATATTGCTTCATCTAGTAAGTTTAAATATTGAAAAAAGTTCCAAAATATTAATTATTTGTACTGGCAAATCTTACCCCTTAAAAGAGTTGACAACCTCATCGCCCATTGTATTAAACAACACCTAGCATAAACGTCAAGTTTAAAATTGTGTATGTAATTGCATTACTTAAGGGCGAATGAAATGTCGTAAAAGAAGCTAGAAAACCTGTGGTTGCATAACATTTTTATATACAAAGTGCGTAGTCCCTTTAAAAATTAAATGGAGATTACATACAAKTRGAATCCTYTCGCAAAAGTAAATTGAACAGACATAGTTTATTGTTTGAAAGAATTCCAACAATCTAGAACATTATTTTATTGCGTTTTACCGTGWGTACTGYCTKTTAAGCCTCATTTTCAATTTTTCAAACAGTTGCATCACATGCTCCACTGGTTTAACTAATATATTTTTTTTAGGGGAAACGCGTTTWAAGATACCACACTCTCGGATAAATCGTGGAAATGTCAACCTTGTTCCCACTGAGAACAATTTACATACCAAACAACAGAACCTCACCAGAAATTAAAATCATAGTATGGTATTAACGTATCTTCAAGGAATATTCAACCTGTCTTTGTCCTTTTCTGGAATATATGGCTTGTATAGGTGTACATCCATTATATTACCTCCAAAACTTATGCAAGCTGGACACAAACAGTTCTTAACAAACATTTCATTATTCATATGCATCATACAGGAAATAACAACTTTCATTTCATGCAGTTGGTATAAAGGCAAAAATGAAAAGGCCAAGTTCTTGGCTGAAGAAATACTTCTTCCTATATCTCTGGTATTGGAATCAGTAGTAACAAGTGTTTACTGGCCATTAAGGATATTCTTCACACATTTAATCTTCCAAAAGAATCCCAACTATGCCCACAAGAGCAGAAACGAATACTTGCCTTTACATATAGACATGTGTCTCCACTTGTTTCCATTCATTGGCATGTTGGTGAACTTCTACTATTTCAAAAAGGACAAGTTTGTCATCAAAAACAACACTGTTGTCTTGTCCGTATGCTATGTATTTGGTTTGGCCTACATTCTTTGGCTAAAGTTCTTGATTCCAGAAGGCGGCAAGTATCCTTATCCATTTTTAGACATTGAAGAGCCATATAAAACTTTGATTATGCTAGCTGTCACAAACATWGGGTTTGCATTCTTGAAGGTATTCCAGTGGTTGAAAAAAGATACGCCTGTAAGTAAAACTGTCAAAGACAAAAAAGAACTTTGATTAATAAATTTTTTAAAAAAGAGGAAAGAAAATTTAAACGATAAGCCAAATCGATTACAATTGGCTTTTTATAAATGTATATAGATTTTTCTCAAATTATTTAAAACACATTTTTGGTAGTCAAATAATCAAATCTTGAGTAAGTGTAACCAATGAAAGGCAAGTCTTGYTGTTGTTGCTTRTTCTTACCRTTCATGGTCATAATTTCATGCTCCTTCTTGGCTTGTGTCATTGCTGGTGAATCAGGAACATTTTCAAGCTCATCAGTAGGGAAGAATCTTGTATCWGTGATACTWGAMAGCTTGGGTATATATGGAGCCTCAACTTGTCTGATAGTGTTCCAGTCAACACCTCTAAAGAATGGGTGTCTTTTGATTTCATCAGCCCCACCGTGTCTTCCCAATCTTTGATCAGAGTGAGTAAGCAATCTACGTATCAAGTCCTCAGCCTCATATGATATGTGGATGTCATCAGGGAAGACCAGAGATCTTTCAAAGGACATGATCTTCTTGTAAGTTTCATGTGGAGTTTCAGAGCAGAATGGCGGCCATCCAATCAAACATTCGTACATAATGGCACCTAAGGACCACCAATCACACTCTTGTCCGTATCCTTGAACCAAGAAGATTTCCGGGGCTATATAATCTGGKGTTCCCACAGTTGAATAAGCCATGAGTCTTCTGGTCTTTCTCCATGTTTGCATCTGCTGTCTGTTTGTCATGGTCATGTGAATAGAGTCTTGCTTCTGCTTGTCTGTTTGTGATTGGCCCATGTTCATTCCAGACTCCTTTTCCTGTGCCAACAAGTTCTTATAATAATTGGAGTCATGTGTCTTGTGGAATCCTGTTGATAATCCAAAGTCACTTAGCTTGATGTGACCCTTGATATCAATCAGAATGTTATCCGGCTTTATGTCTCTATGAATGAATCCTAGCTTGTGAATAGCTTCAATGGCCAGAATACACTCAGCCATGTAAAATCTAGTAACATCCTCAGTGAATATTTGCCATCTGATCAACATGGTCATTAAATCACCACCAGGCAAGAACTCCATGATCAAGTAGAGATATTGTGCGTCTTGGAAAGAATAGTACAATGACACAACCCATGGAGAATCAGCGCCCGCCAAAACATCTCTTTCGGCCTTGACATGGGCTAACTGATCCTTCTTGAACATTTCCGATTTGAGCAATGTTTTCATCGCATATATTTTCCCTGTATCTGTTTTTTGAACAAGTCTAACCTCACCAAACGCACCCTTACCAATGACCTTGACAGTTTTGAAGTCCTCAAGAGACAGTCTTGTTCTTCTAAGTCTTAAGAACTGGGACTCCTTTTTACCCARRCTGGCMAGTTCYCTATACTTTCTCTCGTCAGACCACTCTTGATGGTGGTATTGAAGCTTRTTTTCGAACTCAATACGTCTTTGGTTTCTTTCAATGGCAAGATTGACTGCTGTTTGATAATAGTTCTCCATCTTCAACTTGACTGAAGCTGCTTGGTCTTGTGTGGCCTTTGTCATCAAATCAGGTCTCCTTTCGAAGTACATAAACGAGTCTTGTCCAGGTTGAGAAAAAGATGATTGTGAGTTTGTGTTTGGTGGTTGCTGGTATATATTCTGCATTTGTGAGTTATTTTGACTTCTGTTTTGATACATGTTTTGTTGATGTTGTTCGTATTGCATGTTTCCATTTTGGTAGTCTGTGTTGTTGTAATTCATGTAGGCATTTTGCTGTTGTTGACCTAGTCTTTCAACTGATTTGTTAGAAAAGTTAGGCACTGAATACATGTTTTCCATTTTGGCTTATTAGATATCAATGAATGCTATGTTTTTTTGGTGTTATTTACCTTTATTTTCAAAGTAGAGGAATTAATGTTTTCAAAAAAATAACGAAATACTAACATTTTTTCTTGAAGAAAAGCCTAACAAATGTATTTACGCTTCCGCCATAGTATTTCTTCAATTGGCAATGAAATCGCCTTCCCTTCAAAAAAAAAATAAGAGCCAACAGGTGGCGCTACACAGTCAACACCATGCTAAAATGTCACAATGGCTTAGAAGTAACTAATACGAGGTAACTTGACTCAACAAATCGATTGAAGATCTGGGAGAAAAGTAAATGATAAATCAAAAATAGAGTTTAAGTCCAGGTTTATCGATCAACTGATAAAAATAGACTTTTACGTTGCTTGGTCAAGATGATAATCAGGGTTATATTTTTTAGATTAATGAATCATAGATTCTGTAACTCATTTAGTTTTTGATATAAAATATACATAATGAAATTAATAATCTATCCTTTTACATATGTTTATTTTGTAAATAGTGTCAAAAGGAAAACACATAAAAGTTTAATGAACAACCAATACTTGCTTGTAACAATYAACAAAAAAAAAGGAGAAGAAAGGYATTAAYYACTATAGATYTTCTACTAMAGTAATCTGAAARTCAACTTTCCTTCTTTTCTTTCTTTGAGTTTTATAATTGTAGTTGTAATAAAGTTAATAATATAAAAATAATATTTTCGATATCCAACAAGCTTAGAATTGTAAAGCTTGACCCTTTTGCTTTYTTTCACCACCTAATTCGAAGTGCTTACATCTCTTCAAAGCTAATTGAGCCTTTGTCTTACATTCAACACATTCTAACTTCAAAACAACCTTCTTGGTAGTTTTAGCTTTCTTGTGGAAAATTTGCTTGGTTTGACCACCGAAACCGGATTGCTTTCTGTCATATCTTCTCTTACCTTGAGCGTATAAAGAAGCCTTACCAGCTTTGTATTGGGTAACTTTGTGTTGAGTGTGCTTTCTACATTGCTTACCCTTACAATAGGTCTTTCTGGTCTTTGGAACGTTTACTGTTRTTTRAATTTTAATTGTGTGTGTTTTATGATATAAAATGGATTTATGTTAATAACAAAATCAATGATCATAATTRAGTGTAATTGTTAGTAAAAAGTGTTGACTTCTAAWGCTTCTTTTTCTCCACTATTTCAACTTTWTCGTTTCTYTTTGAAAAAAAAAGAACTAGGTTTAGTTGAGGTTYACAAAATGYGATAAGTATTACTTGAACCAGAATGTTAAGGACAACTTTTCTATTTCAAGAACAAATGAACTGTTTATATTTGAATCAATGCAAAGTCATACTCTAGRACTTGTYATATCCACTCACATTGTTAATCTWTTTCCCTACCTTTCAAACWAAACATTCWAGAAAGGTTTGTGTGTTCACTTCTCTGTACTATCTGATAATTTAWTCATTTCTCYACTTSCAAAATCCTTATTAACCTAAGAKTTCCGTTTCCCTACATTTGATTATACTCGCTTCTTGATATAATTATAACTAAAATTATGTAGTATAGGTCTTTTGCTAATAACTTTTACAAMCTATATTCTTATTTTATCCTSAAATTTCTCAAATCTCTTTTAGTAGWTGTGTTCTTCATTAATGYTRTAATGTATGTCATTCGWWTAATCTGGTGSTCAGAATTGTCATAGGGTTTCGCTTGTATSCTGTCTYCATATTATGGWTCATTAACGGTTCAATTGTCTCTTTAATAGATGTATATTCTTAACGCATGGAAAGWAATTATATYAACAYKATCTCTGTCATTGGTACATACCCATTGTTGCTATATGTTATTTGTATTGGTTTTGGTRAACAAATAATTTCCTTTTTTTTTAGAAATTAAGTAACAATTTGCTKATWAATTCAATGAAAAATTAKAGTAAAAATTTACTCATGCCTGAATTTCSTACCTACCAAAGAAAAAATRCTCAAAAATTCACCCAAAAGAGAAAAATTGGAAAAWAAACCATACACTAAAAATTTCCTACCAATATTCAAAAAAGAYAGGAAGAAAAAAAMCCCCAGCCATAAAAAAAATCAACCCAAAAAAAAAACATTGTGGAAAAAAAAAATATAAGACCAGAACTATGTGAAGTATAYGCAATTATTTCCCAAAAAGGTAATAATTAGTAATGTTGAACATTCTCATGAAAAAARATATACTCCAATAAAGAATATAAACCTTGCCAAACAAACAACATAGTCAWAACCTTACTCACTGTTGGAAGTTTTTTGTTGGATTGATTCTAAAGYACTTGAGTAGAACTGCTGATTTCTAAAGCYATTYYATTGCTGATGCTGGTTATTTCTCTTTTACAAATTAGAATAATTWGTTCAGAATAGCTAATTTCCTATTTGGGAAGCTATTTTGTAATAATTTCCCAACATGGAAAGATRAAGTAGGCTATTATTTATATCCGAAAATTTAATAATWTTTTTTTTTATTTCYAAAAAAAATTGTAACAAAAAAAAAGATCATGATTATTATGCAGGTTTAATTAATAAAACACTCTACACATAAAACATAATATTTTGAAAATTAATAATTGAAACGAAGAAACATTARAAAGATTATTTGAAATTAAATGAAATGATTGAMATTTGTATTATAACAAAAGGTYTCTTGTAATGTACAAATTGTTAAAGGTAAAATATGAAAAAAATYTACACTTTTCCAAAAAATACATAATAATAATTYTATTAACAAARAAAAGATACATACAAAACAGATACAAACTAATCTTYAATGACAATATTAGCAGACGTYTGTAAAAAAGCATCCTTTAGCTACTGCTATACACTTTCTGATTATAAAAGYTTCACCAACYTTACTCATATTTCCAAATGTTATTCGAGATCRTTTATACTTCTGAATTCCTTTATCTCACAACCAGGGAGCTTGTTCATTAATCTTCTCACATTTGTTGCAATAATAATGTTATTGTTTTCTATAAAAAATAAGTACACAGCKGTGGGCAGATCTGAGCTTTGTTTTTTATTTTACAACTTGTTGATTTTTATAACTTTGTCTATTGTTGTAGACAATGGATTTATTGGGCAAAGTTCCTCTAACTATCCTCTATTTGTGAGCATTCAAATGGCCAGCATTTCTGTATGCTGTGCAACCTTAGCATTGACAGGTTTGGTAAACTTGAAACTTTGGGAAGATAACACATGGCTATCAAAGTCAATTTTYAAAATCAGTGCAGTAATCATTGGAACTTTGTCATTTGTTTACCATTATGAAACCTTAGCTAAAAGCAGACTTTCTTTTCTTCAATMTAAAACTACAACCATTTTGTTGACTGATTATGGTATAAATGCTGCYTTCATTATTATCTATGTTGTTTGCCAGTGTTTAACCAGCGTGTTTATAGTCAAGAACTATTGGATGATTGGTGCYCAGTTGTTAGGACTAATGTTTTTYATGTCAGGACAAATAATTTCACATATATTTAGTATCAAAATATGCCAAGAATCCAATCATTATTTAGATGGGATGTTTGTGATGTCCCTTTCMAATCTTTTGTCCATCATGATGGTTTATAAGTCATGGGCCATATCCACTACGGAGGACCTTGAGTTTGGTGTCAATATGTTATCCAGTGATGAGATACTTGATCTTGAATCTGAAAAAATTTAGAAATATATGATTATGTATTGTGATGATTGCCCATGATTAATAATGTTTTTCTCCCGTGCGCGGGTATAAAAGGCTTATCTCCTACAGGTGGGTTTATTTTCAATTTGTTATAAATTTCTTTTTTTTTTGCCACATGTAWTACCAAGTTTATTAATCTCATCTAGCGATAACTGAATATAAAAGTCACCAAAGACAACTTTATATACTACTAAATCATTATAYTATMRAAAATGAGTAGAYTGATTAATGAGGAATCTTGTAAACTCCTACAAAAAGATCCATCATCTATAAGAAACATATGTATTCTAGCACACGTTGACCATGGTAAAACATCTCTTTCTGATTCATTACTAGCATCCAACGGTATCATATCCACAAATCTTGCTGGTAAGGTGAGATTCTTGGATTCCAGAGAAGATGAGCAAACTAGAGGTATCACCATGGAATCTTCAGCCATATCCTTGTTTTTCAGAGTCTTGAAGAAAAAAGACGATGGTGAGGTTGAAGCCAGTAACAACTTCATTAACCTAATAGACTCYCCTGGCCAYATTGATTTYAGTTCTGAAGTTTCTGC
Source organism: Hanseniaspora opuntiae (assembly GCA_001749795.1). Lineage (NCBI taxonomy): Eukaryota > Fungi > Ascomycota > Saccharomycetes > Saccharomycodales > Saccharomycodaceae > Hanseniaspora > Hanseniaspora opuntiae. The sequence continues at coordinate 1,228,716 of LPNL01000002.1, forward strand.
AGCCAGTAGACTGTGTGATGGTGCTGTTGTTCTTGTTGATGTTGTTGAGGGTGTTTGCTCCCAGACTGTTACTGTTTTGAGACAATGTTGGACTGAAAATTTGAAGCCAATTTTGGTTTTGAACAAGATTGACAGACTAGTCACCGAATTGAAGTTCTCGGCTGAAGAAGCCTATGAGCATTTACAAAGAGTTATAGAAAACGTGAACTCTGTTATTGGGTCATTCTTCCAATCTGATAGAGCCTTACAAGAAAATAATGAYGAGACCAATGACGATGCAACATATGATGACGACAGTGATTTGTACTTTAGCCCAGAAAAGAATAACGTGATTTTTGCATCTGCATATGATGGTTGGGGGTTCAACATTGGGCAAATAGCTAAGTTCTATGAGACAAAACTGGGAATGAACAGAGATATACTGAACAAAGTGTTATGGGGTGAATATTACTTTGATGCCAAAAATAAGAAAATTCTAACCAAGAAAAACCTTAAAGGAAGAAACATAAAGCCAATGTTTGTATCATTTATTCTTGATAACATCTGGAGACTTTACAACACTTGTATAGTGGAACAAGGTGAAGARCCTGACTTGGAAAAAYTAAAGAAAATGTGTTCAGTTTTGAATGTTGAACTTACAGCTAGAGATTTAAGAACAAAAGATTTTAAGAATTTRTTRAGAACAATAATGAAACAGTGGCTGCCTGTGAGCACAGCTGTYCTTTTGACCATTGTGGAAAAGATTCCTTCACCTTTGAATGCCCAAAAAGGCAGACTTGATACTTTATTGGCCAACACTCCTGAAAGCGAACTTCTAGATCAAAGAGTTAGAAMAGCCATGGAATGTTGTGATTCAACAGGTCCAGTTTCAGCTTACGTATCCAAAATGCTATCCATACCTAGAAATGAATTACCCCAAACTGCTGGTCTTGAAGAGACGATTAATGCTGCCAAAAGTATAGAGATTGTGAAGGCTGCCTCCAAGGACAAGAAGGATGAAGAAGAGGATACTCAAAAGAACTTGAATGATGAGAGTATTGAGGAAAAGCTTCAGCAATTGAACATATCAACAAAGAATTTTGATTTGGAAACTCCAGATGAATCYAAAGATRACTTAGTTGAAGATGATGTAACTGATGAAGTTATTGACGAACCAGAAAGTGATGAWAATAACGGTGTYATTATCAAAACGGAGAAGGGTGATGAGATTAAGATTATCACTGAAATGGCTCCGGCATTTGACATCAACTCATTAACCTCATYTAACAAGMCCACTACAAAWATCAAGGAGCYAAATCTAGAYTCCACTGAAGAATACGAAGACGGTGAGGACGATGAAGAGTTTAACATGATGGATTATGTTCCTCCTGAAATTGATGCATCTGATCCATTAGCTGCYTTGTTTGAGTACGATGATGAAGATCCGTTCGGAGATTACGGGTTTGAAGAAGAAGATGATGATGACATCAATGACAATGAGGCTTTAATTGCATTTGGAAGAATCTACAGTGGTACCTTGAAAGTTGGCCAATTAGTCACCATACTAGAACCAAAGTACTCTCCTTTGAGTCCAACTGAAAACGTTTACCACAATGTGAAAATCACTGATCTTTACTTGTTCATGGGCAGAGACTTGCTGCCTTTGGAAGAAGTTCCTTGTGGTAACATTGTGGGTATTGGTGGTCTTGCAGGAAGATTACTAAAGAATGGTACTATTATAGAGAACAACGTTCAAGGTGTAAATTTGGCCGGAAGTGTCATGTACTCACAGCCTATAGTTAGAGTTGCTGTTGAACCAGCAAATCCTATGAAGTTTGGTAAACTTGTCAAGGGACTAAGAATGTTGAACCAATGTGATCCATGTGTTGAGACYTTTGTCAAYGAAAATGGTGAGCACATTTTATGTACTGCAGGTGAGTTACACTTAGAAAGGTGTTTGAAGGACTTGACAGAAAGATTCTCCAAGATTGAAATTACAAGCAGTGATCCTGTYATYCCTTACAAGGAGTCTTTTTACTCAAATGATGAAATGAATCCAACAAAGTCTCCATTGGGTGAAAGAGGGGTGTTTGAATTTGCTCATGGAAAATACAAATTTAAAATCTCCACCAGACAAATGTCCGAAAAATGTGCAAACTTTTTRATTGAACATGAAGATCTAGTCAAGAAGCTTGCTCATCACAGAGTTTATCACAAGCAGTTTTACAATAGATTGCAAAGTTTGTTACCTGATGGGTTCTCAGTAGAAAACATTGCTGCCTTTGGAGGTAAGAAATGTGGTCCTAATATTTTATTTTCAAGAGACAGTTTATTAAGAGTGTTGCATAACAAGAACAGTAAAGATAATRTTCCATATGGTGACTCMATTATCAACGGTTTCCAATTAGCAACCAATGAAGGTCCTTTAGCTAAAGAAGAAGTCCAAAGAATGATTGTTGTGATTGAATCTTTTGAAGAAATAGAAGCTAAGAACGGGACCCAAGTTACTGACATATCAGGAAGATTAATGACAGGAACAAAAAATGCTATTCATCAGTCATTTTTGGACTGGTCTCCAAGACTGCTGTGGGCTATGTACTCTTGTACAATCCAAACATCCTTAGAAGTTTTGGGTAAAGTCTATGCTGTTGTGCAACAAAGACATGGTAGAATTGTTTCTGAAGAAATGAAAGAGGGTACTCCATTTTTCGAGATTGTGTGTAACGTTCCTGTTGTGGAAGCATTTGGGTTCTCAGAATCTATAAGAAAGAGATCATCAGGTGCTGCYTTGCCTCAACTAGTGTTTAATGGTTACGAGCCAATTGATCTAGATCCGTTCTGGGTTCCAACAACAGAAGAAGAATTGGAAGAGTTAGGTGAGTTTGCCGAAAGAGAAAACATAGCTAGWAAGCACATGAATGATATTAGAAGAAGAAAGGGGTTGTTTGTTGATGATAAAGTGGTAAAAGATGGTCAAAAGCAAAAAACATTGAAGAAAGATTAGGTGTTTGTTTGCTTTGTATCTGGGAGATATGTTCATTGCAGACTTTTTGATATATCAGGCCTTAACGCTGTTTAACTTCTTTTTTTTTTTTGGGCTGAACTCTTTTTGACGCGTATTTTTTTTTTTCGAAATGGCTGAATTATTCAGCCGCACGTATGTGTTCAGCGCATTGCAATTATTCTATTATYTTGTTAAGAAAATGAAGCTAATCTTCAGCTTCGAAGTAAACAGACTTCTGACTACACGTCATAATAGTTTGATTATTCTGCATAGATCTATTATGTTAGCTGATTGTTGGCTTTTTCAACGATGGAAAGAGATTTTTGGGCTTCTATAATGTAAGGTAGTCGTTTGTTAAAAAAAATATTCGTTGTCTTAGTTCACATATTCTGGCAAAAAGAAAGAATATTTGGTGAGGATTTTATCTCCTGTTAATCTTTCATTGTTTTGTAGTGTGGTTTAAAATACACTTACAGTGAGCTAATGAGTTCAGCATAAATGAAGACAATAAAAGATCTTTGTATGAATAATGTTCTTTTTAGTGGCTACACTAGTATTTTATTCTCATTTTGCTGAACTTTACGTCCGAATTGTTTACTCTTCAAAGTTTTTGAAAGGGAAAAACTTATTTCAAAGGAACATGTCATTTCTTCAAACCTCTTGATAATGTTATTTTATCATATTTGTTTACTATGTAGCTAAGGTTTACTTSMTKTAGKTAGTTMKARTTGSTAATTAWTACTAAAAAATYGTGATAAAAAATGATGTACRATAGATTCWTTTATGATGTTTTYTRTWTKTTAYTWTGTYAAAGAAATAGMTTAAARMWACTTKRYYATTTCTCTCGTWATTGGAGGRGTATATAAAGAAATGATTAGAYTACAGGTTTAACTAATTGTTAAATTCATTGTTTTCGTTWCAGGTTTTCTTGCTTTWWTTTTCAACTTTTATWTTGCGAATTTCGTCATTACWTAGATATACTTTATTAAMAATAAAAACTTTTACTAGTTAGTTATAAGCTCTTTRATGTTWCTTYATTAGASAYAAGAAATATAATYTRATAWAMCCCAGARAARATTTGTGCATTTTTTTGAATTATATATATTGAAGAAGCATATAATGTTAAGGAACATCATAGGTTTAATTGCACTTTTATGTGCACTGGAAACTACTACAGCAGCAGAAAACTCAAGAAAGAATCATAGAGACCATAAAAACAAAAGAGGGTTGACAACAATTGATGGTGTTGTCTACAATGAATTTGTTGTCACATCAACTCTTCCACCAGTAACCATATACTCTACGTCATACTGGACGTCATATTGGACTTCTGTTTTGACACAATACAGCACCGTTGTTCTTGGAGACGTTACTTCCACTAAGACTTTGGTGACTCCAACAACCTATGCTGTTGTTTCATCAACATCAGTGGCCACTACAGAGGCATCATCGACATCCAGTCAACAACCAACAACTATAAGTACAAGCACTTTAGCTCCGTCCACTAGCAGCAGTAAAAAGGTGACAACWTCCATCGATGCATCCAGTTTATTGGACAATTTATACGGAGTTTCCGAAACAACAGAAACTTATTTCCAAAATGTAAGTACACCTTACTATTTAACTACCGTATCTGATGGAACTACAAGACTATACTACTTTGAAGATGTTTACTATGACACAAACGGAACACCAACAGCCACTCAATATGAAAAGTATGTAGGAACAGCTGACATATCAAACATTCTGAAGAGCTACGTGTCATCAACAGTATACACAACCAGTACATCAACAATACAGAAGACAGTAACTATAACCACAAGTGTTTAGTTTGAAGTATCGTCATGAAGCCCATGCTATACGGAAAAACAACAGTTCAAGAAAGAATAATAATTAAAAGAAAGTAAATAAAGGCAAGAAAAAGAAAAGAAAATAGAAATATAGGAAAAACAARAAGGCAATATAAGAGGATCATGAAATTGTAACAATAACCTTGAGTTTTTTTACTGTAAAAAAGTTGTTATTTTCTCTTGATGAGTAATAATAAGAAGTTGATGGAATAACGCTTCAATGTGTGTTCGTTGTAATATAATAATTATGAAATAGAATTAATAATCAGTATATATTAATTAATATTTTAGAAATGAAAAAGAATAAAGCGATGGTTGTTAAACGTCGTGAAGAAGTTCGTTTAATTTGGACATCCTTGAGATGGCTCAACGAACGTATTATTGGCAGTTCGTGGAGTAATGTTTTTCGGACTTTCCCACCATTTCCTTACTTTTTCTTTGGAGTCGGGTATTCCGAGGATTCTTATTTTAAGAAAAAAGCTGATTAGATGCTGCCCAAATAGGAAAACATCCCGTTGTGCATGCTAGAATCCGATATTTTGAGAATGCCCGGAAGTTCCGAAAGCCGTGATTTAATCATCAGAAAAGTAACTTACTAGAGGATTGCGATGACACTACGCACAAAAAATCTTTAGCGGGATGAAATTAGCCTGTGGAAAAAAACAAAACAAAAACTAAACCCCTGAGAAATTGCAACGCGGGAATACACACGATAACAGATTTGAAACGATAAGCTGCTAACAGAGACAGTATAAATACATCATAGAAGAGTTTGAAAATACTCTCATTGGTTTCTGAATTATAACTAGTAAGTTGTTAGATGCAAGAGAGAAAGGGTTAAACACCAATAACAGCAGTATTATATTACTCAGTAAGAATTAATCATTTATGAACAGCTCATCTTTCTGCATTAAAGGCCACTTCGTTGACACTCCTACACTTGGAAGAATCAGGCTAAGAACAAACCATATACTTGTGATTGAAGATGGGAAGATTAAAAATATCGTAGACTCAAAARGYTCYGATGYATCTTCTTTTAAAAATGTGATTGATTACTCCACAAATCCTAACACTAATGAAATTCAGTTTATATTCCCCGGGTTTGTGGACACACATTGTCACGCTYCACAATACCCWAACATTGGRATTTTCGGAAACACSACTTTGTTGGACTGGCTAAACAAATACACATTTCCTTTRGAAAATGAGTTGACTTCYAAYTTGGARAAGGCCRAGTYGGTYTACAARAAYGCYATCAATAAGACTTTGAACAACGGAACCACCACTATTGCATACTACGCTACCATAGGAAAGAAATCAACTGAACTACTTGCCAAGCTTTGCTTGGAAATGGGGCAAAGGGCATTTGTGGGTAAAGTTTGCATGGATGTCAATGCTCCCGACTATTATTCCGAGACCCACTTTGAATGCATACAGGACAACAAGGACTTGATAATGTCAATTAGAGACATGAACAGAAAGTATCATAAAGACAAGTTTGTTGAGCCTATCTTGACTCCAAGATTTGCACCAGTGGTGTCAAAGGAGACAATGAGGTCATTAGGGAACCTTTCAGCTGTACATGATGTTCCGATCCAAACCCATCTAAGCGAATCATTCAACGAAATCGAATTGGTCATGGAGACTTTCCCAGAATGTGACAATTACACAGATGTGTACAACAGATATGGTCTCTTGACAGACAAGACGGTATTGGCGCATTGCATCCACTTGTCAGAGGAAGAGGCCACATTGATAAACGAAAAGCAAGCTGGTGTTTCACATTGCCCAGTATCCAACTCATCAATCACATCTGGTGAATGTAGAGTAAGGTGGTTGTTGGAAAAGGGGATCAAGGTTAGCTTGGGTACTGATATGTCTGGTGGATACTCGCCATCAATATTGAAAACCGCAAGACAGGGCCTTCTAGTTAGTAGACACGTGGCCATGAAGACKTCAGAYGAAGTTGGTGATAARGATAAATTGACAACCAATGAGGTTTTGTATTTGGCCACAAAGGGAGGGGCGGAGGTTTTGAACATTGAGAGCAAAATAGGAACATTTGATATAGGAAAGTCATTTGATGCCCAATTAATYCATATAGGAGACAATACAAACGTTGATCTTTTTGAGTGGCAGGTTCCATTGGAAGACRTYGACAACGAAAGTGTGTTCATGGAGAAATGGCAAGATGTCATAGACAAGTGGGTGTTTTTGGGAGATGATAGAGAAACAAAGCATGTATGGGTTGATGGACTTAGGGTTAAATAATCACATTCATAATTAAGACGAAATAAGTAATATTTATTCTCAATAATARTAAATTATTGATATATAATCATATATAGCAATGGTAATGTGATCTAAAACATACTTTATTTTTCTTTTTTTAATGTAATATCATCGATCTTAACTCTCTCTATGGATTTTACAACTGTATAATTAAATATTTAGCAAACTTTTRTTAAAGATATATTTATCCAACTCCTTCTTTTTTGTTTTTGACATCTTGTTTTTTTTCTATAAGTTAATCGATGTTCTTGTACTGACCCTTTTTAAAGTATTTGGATTTTGTATAAGATAGGCAAGTTTTGGTATTCCAATTGCCATTGGCCAGCCACGCTACCGATATTGTCGTAGAAATCTGACTCCTTCTTTGARTTTWTCTTCAATTCCTCTARGAGATTCATCAATTTYAGGATAGCYTGTCCTGCTTCCAAACTTTTKGTGTGTAAGTCAATGACATCAACATTRAAAATCAACAGCGGTGTTCCTCTTTTKATRCCTCTTCTAGCACAATCATCTAGTAATATTTCATAGCATTTYTCGTCACAGCATATAACAATGTCGTTTTCCAAAATCTTATCTGTGCTCTGTACATGCCAGTTCTCAGGACACTCCTTCAGGCCGATGTTTCTCTCCAACATGTCGTAAAGACCTTGCTTGGCAAAGTTTCTGTTTTCCTCAGGAACAACGCTCTCCTGCTGTTGCAGTGTTGATAATATTTCCTTGTATGGTGTGCCAAATTGGAAAACATTGGGTGTTTCCTTGGTCAAACCAGGAATTTTGACACAATTTCCCGTACCGTAGGATGACACCTTGTAGCCAGCTTCGGTTAAAACTCTTTGGGCTTCCATCGATCTGTTCATGTTACTTGAACAAACAGTGCATACATTGAAAGACATCTTGTGGTTATGAAAATTTGTTATTAACTGAAAGGTACAATWTTGTCAATCTATATCCCTAAGCAAAGACTAAAGAAAATTCAGAATGTGTGGTTTATGATTGTCTATAAACTTTATTTAATGTTCCTTGTAATAAAGAATTTCTCTCTGCAATGTGTTCTTTAAATACCTTCAATGATAGATGTGGCTGTCTATTACAAGCACTTAAAGAATCTATTGTCTTCAGGTATTTGTAAGCCTCAATATCTTTAACGTTAACAGATGATTACGAAATGTTCTTCTACATTTTCTAGAAACATAAAGAATGTTKAAACTATGARTRATGAAAAGAGTAGGGTGAGCAGAGTTCTATAACGTGCTCAAAAAAAAAAAAACGTAAACACCTTCGGTATGGTCAAAGTTCAATGGCAGCTTTTCCAGAACGAGACAAACCCCAAAAAAATCACACAACGGAAAAAAAAAAGAAAGAAAAAAATCTTTRGGGAAAMAGCCGGTGATAAGAGRATAATGTAATATAAATCGTTAATCAGTAACAGTCATCAACATCCAGGCTATTGAGCAGTGYCTGTTCTTCTTGTTTGTTTTTGAAAGTGATGATGCTACTATTTTTGTATCTGCTTTTCATTTCTTTGAGCCCCTCTGCGTTTTTGATGACGTACCCTATACACATTGAGGGATCCAACTCATCAATCGTTGCCGTGCCAAGTTTATAGTTGTTCTTGAAGTCGAGAAGGAGCTTGTCGTCGTCATCCAACTCCAAGTAATTGCTAACATGATGCGGATCTGCATATACTAGAAAGTTCTCCTTTTTATCAAAGAAATACAAACTTTTGTATGGTTTCCCCCCTGCAACCCCCACAAATTTATAGTCATTCCCATTGTCAAATAACTCATAGAATGAGCTGACGTAMCCATCGTTAATTTTGTCTAGACCCARTCTTACACATAATAAAACCAATACACTCTTGGAGCTGTTYTTYTCAAAGTATTCCTCCAACTCGTCTTCGTAAAGTGTGCCTGAATCAACACTAACACAGCACTTATCAAATATGAGCTGCTCTTGGCTMGAAATGATCTTTTGCATGCATTGTGCGCCCACAGATGGTCCAAACCAGTCACCAATATTCACKTTAAAGYAGTCATATCCTATTTTTGTTATGTTATGTATGCTGAAGGGGTACTGTGGATCATCTCTAAACAGCCTAGCTATGGACAGYTCACATCCTTTATTATCCCCGTCAGACGTGCTATCCACAATTGTATCTAGATGTAGCAGCTCAATTCTAAGGGCATTGGCTACTAAACTCTGCATGGATCGGATCATACACCCCCATCCAATATCTGTAGTGAATCCCTTTTCAGAATTGCTTGTRTTGTTCATATACGTTTTTAGACCGCCATTGTATAACACATTCAGACCATAGCTCTTCTCTGAAGTTGAARCCAAGATCTCAAAGTCTGTTTTGTAAGAGATCTTTAGTATATTTTGATACTTAAGTAAGTCATCCTCAGAAAGGTTTTTGCTATTTATGATACTACCCAATTTGGTGATGATATTATCCATTTTGTGTTTTCTTTACTATAAGGTAATATTTGTATCTCTGCCAATTAGTTATATGCTCAGGTTAAAGTACTATTTGGGCCAGTGTGTATGTTTATGATTGATGGATTTATAATTTAAGCATATCAGTAGATTACCATATAGCAGTTGTTGAGCCACACCAAAAAAAACTAAACAAAATGMAGAATTAGTAAAGTTYTAAAGATAAGAGATACACATCGTGTAGCGCTTGGAAAACACATCTCAAGGCACGTGTGTTTTCCAAAGAAGAAAAAAAAAGTAACCCACGCACAGGATCTTGTCTCACAGAAAAAGAAAGCATCATGAAGAATCATTTGGCAGAGATATTTATGTTAATGCTTTGCCTTGTTTGCTATAAGTTAGTGAACATACTGTAAAAAGAACCAAGTCAATTACTTTTATATTTAGTGAATGTCAAAAAATAAGAAAAAGGCCTACAATCACGCCAAAATCATGGCTAATAAAAAGAAGAATAAGAAGAAACAGCAGGATAATGCTTCGAAGAGTAAAAAGAAATCCAAAGTATCTTTCAATTACAACAGACAATTCAACGAGCTTTTAGACATTGATGACGACAACCTGGTATTCAATAACAACCAGCAAGACATATACAACTATTATAGCAGCAAGAACAATAAAAAAGACAAGACTGGTAAGAGACGAGGGCTATTTATACATGACCGCGATATTGAATCCGATGCAGACAATGATGAAAGTGAAAACTTAAAYYTACCACTAAGAAAAAGAAAARTTGTGTTTGTTCAATGTGCATACAACTTAAACGAAGAACCTGCGGACTACTTTAATGAGGTAATTGATGAAGCTTTGAATGATGACTCTCCTCAAGAAGAACTTGAGGATGTATCTTTAAAACAATCAYCTTCTGAATCTGCTCCATCGGAATCCTCCTCAAGTGAACTCGACGACTCTTTCTATGAAGTTGAGGACACCGAAGRTGAGGATGAGGTGGARTTGTACAACTATGATAATGATTCAATGGCGAATGCCAATACMATTTCTGATATTATAGATACCACAGAAAAACTAGTCCTTAAAGATAACAGTCAAGATGAACAAATTGATTTTGGAGATCATCCCCTGGACGATGTTATCATGCAATTGGACTATGACATTATAAACATGCAGCAGGGTGCTGGTCATAACAGATATAACATTAAGTGCYACAAATTCTTTGAAGATGACRATTATCACTGGGTCCACTCTGAWGAACTWAGTGATTTGCTAGCCATGAATGTTGGATTTGATGACTCCAGACATGGTGCCTTTTTTGAACATATATTCAACAAGCTTATCAAAGAAAAGGATGAWGCTGATGAGTCATTGTTTAACAGATTTTGTGATAACGTTGAGTTAAGTGATGGTGAAGTCAGCGAATCCCTAGATTACTTAATTGAAAACGTATTAGATGAAGATGACGATGGTCTACAGGACATGATCAGTTTTGCCCAAAATATGGACAAACAAAGAACCCTRGATATAGATCCTTTAGATATTCCGCAAAGTAAATACAAAATAAAGGGTAAAGGTAAAAAAAGAAAGCTAATAATTGATGAAAATAAGTTTGGCCCAGAAATCGTGCAATTGCTCCAAGAAAAATACAAGCTGAGAGTCAAGCACAAAGCTGAAAAAAGAGTGGAAAAAGATTTTTTTGTTGCCCAAGAACATGCCTTTTCAGATAATTTGCTKTTRAAGTATCCATATGGRATGGATGTCCTGTCACTCAGATCTGAAATTGAAGAATTTGCTGCAAATCATAAGAAATGGCTGGTTGGGTCAAAGAGATCRTTCCCATCTTTTGACACAAGTGGTAACAAAACTGTTATCAAATTTGGTAAACACTTYCAACTCAATCACAAAAAACTWGTRTCAAAGCARARACATTACATTCAGCTGGTGAAAACAAAAAACACAATGAAAAAGGARTTTAATTACCTACATGTTGATATGTTATGCAGACAGAGACAAATWTTCATGCGTAAAGATGTCAAAATGCCAAAAGAYYTRGCTGTGAGATTCAATGGTGAGCATTTAGAAACSGAAAGRGTCAAAAGAAACATGCAAGACGGTGCAGTGGTTGCTGAAGGTGCCAAACAACTTACAAGTGAAAACTTAGGATTTAGAATGCTGTCTAAAATGGGATGGGAAAAAGGCATGTCGCTAGGAAACMAAGACATGGACGCTATTAAAGAACCTGTCAAGGCAATCATYAAAAAGGGCAGAAAAGGTTTAGGTCACTCTATCTAAAGGATGTTAGCTATTGGAACATGTAAAATGTATTTTGGTCCACAAAAAAAATTGGCTTTTTTTTCGAGGTTTAATCAACTTTGTGAGCATCAATTTGTGAAGTTTATTTTTTCGTGGAACATTTTTTTTTTCAAGAAAAGGAAACTAAGCTGTAGTTAACAAAAGAGCATAATCGGAGCATTTAACCCAAAAATAAGYWARAAAGRTAGTCATCATGGGGTTTATGGGTGCTTTTAARGARYTYTCTAATTTSACATTGCYTTATAAGAATGAATTACCTGCTATAGAGAATAAAGGTTCAATTGAAAAMGAAAACCTTGATGCTATAAGCACGGATGAATTGATAGAATGTTATAATGAAAGYTATAAATACATTGATAATTTTGTTGYTAATTTAGATAAGCAACTTTTGGAAAGGAACTCCGTAATYAAAAGYTTRAACAGTAAAGTTTCTGAARTYCAAAAGAAACACGATGASTTGAATAAAGAGTTGAAAACATTGACCAAGTCTTATAATGAGGTTTCTGAGGAACAAAAAAATATTATTTCCTTGATCAACGATGCAAGCGGATCTTCAACTGATAAGCCAAAAAAGGCAGAAGAGCAGCTTAAAAATTTGAAAACCACCATAAACAARTTAAAACAACAACAGGAAACCTTTGGAAAAATTAAATTATTTYCCGATGGTAATTCKAGTGAAAATCTGACTTTATCTGAAATCATATCAAATAAAGTAAAAGGTAATARCTCTTTCCCTTCTCTCCAAGAGTCAATTGARCTCAGTAAGCTGTCCGCAACCTTACTATCCTCCAGTGAATTTAAAAGGATAAMASAAAAGGTAWCAAATGGTGAYAAGCTTCTTGAATTTATCAAGGAACTTTGTGTCTTTGAACACAAAGTTGGGCCTGCCGTTCTTGAAATGTTCAACAAAAAAATGGACACTTCGTCATGCGGCACTCATTTGCAAACCACATTAGGAATTTATGGATTCAAAGRTAAAGATGACATGGAAAATATACCGAMTTTGATCAAGAGCTCTGGTGAGTTACAAAATYTTAGTGTGTCTAGCTTTGCAGAGATCAAGGCGCTTATTAGTAAAATTGTTTCTAACCAGGACGAGGATCTCTTGATAAGGAACAATGATGAACAGTTACTGGCCATGAAGGCCATGCTAGGCTGTGCAGCTGATGAAGTTTATGAGAGTGAATTCAAACAAGAGGTTGCMCCATCRAGRATTGAGGAWTTGAATCTAAAGAAGCTTGAAAAAAAGACRAAACTTTTCTTGGAGGTTTTGTTAAAGTATATTCTCAACTCAACTGGGATAGARTTTACAACTTTTGAGGATATAGTTCAAAAATTCAAGAAGATATATGCCATTGTTCATCAYGAGCGTAGCTTGTTGATAAATTTTGCTGAGCTCATCAAAAATGTGAGCAACACTGAAGGCAAGTTGGATTTTGAATCAGARTTGCTGAACTATGTTTCCAATGAAGGAAGAAGAAATGTAATTAAAAAGCAGCTTGAGAATATAGCGAATGCCCTATATGAGAAAATTTATCAGTATGAAGAAATGGTTCAAAATGCGGAAGAAGGGTCAATTGATGAGTATGAACAAGATGAAAGTGGGGAGCAGAGTGAGGAATTCTATGAAGACATGCATAATGATGGAAGCATAAAGTATGGTGGCTATAAATCAGCCAAGGGAACGTCTAATCCAAGAAATCAACTGCCGTTCATGAATCGTAGGTATATATCAGGACATGTGAAGAAATAAAGACCTTTTAATTAAGCCTTATTATATTAACTGTTATCAAAGAGGAAATCAGARTAAGATTCATTATCTGAATTATATATCAATTATTTGTTCAAAAAATTMATCCTTGTTATTGATTAAGATCATGGCAAGCGTGTTAAAGTTTCTTTTTTTTTTTCACGTTTACTCAAGAAAAATATTGAAAAAAAGATTRTATATAAAATAAAAGAATTATAGCTTATGTACCTGAAAAACAGCTGACCAAAGTGTTAACTAATGAACAAAAAAGATTACTATTCCTTATTGGAGGTGCCGGTAGATGCCGATCAAGCCCTTATCAAGAAGCAGTACAGAAAGCTTGCGTTGAAGTACCATCCAGATAAAAACCCAGATAGRATWGAGGAGTTYACTGARATWTTYGCACAGYTGAGCATAGCATATGAGACGTTATCAGAYGAGCAGGAAAGATCCTGGTACGACTCACACAAGGACACGGTTGATGGGACRAACACAAGCTCAGGGCAGTATGAGGAARAAAGCTACGTGAATGAATGCGGRGTCACWGCSGATGACATCCATGCATTTATGAACAGAGAGTACTTTGATAGAAATGATGACTCAGTGGCAGGGATGTATCARGTGGCAGCAAAGGTGTTTCTGAGAATAGTCAAAGATGAAATACTGTATGGAAAGAGATACAACCTGAAGGAATATCAAAACTTTGAAGACGACTCATTTCTGGATGATGTGGTTAAGAATGGATACAYACAAAGTCTAAGTGATTACAAAGGGRAAAAGTTATTGTTTCCACTGTTTGGATATTCWGAGACTTCATACAGTGACYTRAAGCAATTTTATAAAAAATGGTCMTCCTTCCAAACAGTGAAACAGTTYCAYTGGAARAACGAGTATAGAATCAACAAGAATTATGATAGACGTACCAARAGAGAGCTCAAYAAAAGAAACGAAAARATAAGAAATGAGCATAGAAACCAATACAACAAAACAGTCAAAGAGTTTGTTAACTTTATAAAGAAAATTGATATAAGATTGAAAATAGGTAAAAAAAGAGAGCAAGATGCCATCAARAACAAGCAGCTGGAAAACTTGAAAAGGATGAAAGAGATGACCGACAGACAAAAACAAGAGTTACTGGCAGAAAAAATGAATAACGAGTATTTAGAACAAAGCTGGCAGCACATTGATGAGAAAAAGCTTCATCAATTGGAGAAAGAGTTCATAAGTGATAGTGAAGATGAAAAAGAAGAGGGACAAGATTACCAAGACGAAGAGTTTGTTTTTGAATGCTATGTTTGTAATAAATTCTTTAAGAACTCAAAGCAGTTGGATAATCATGAAAACAGTAAGGCGCACAAATTTGGACTAGAAGAGTTAAAAAGAACAATGCTTGAAGATGAATTTTTACTAAATCAAAAAGGAGAAATTCTGGAGGAAGATGTTGCCAGTGTTGATAGTGAAGAYAAATTCTTTAGTGCAAAGGAGGATGAAGTGAATGATATAGATGATTTAGAAAGGCAATTGCAAGAAATTAATGCCCAGCTGGAGCTAGATGGTTTCATGAAGAATAAACCTGTTGAAGCTGAAAAGAAAAGTAGTAAATCCAAAAAGCAAAAGAAAAAAGAGAATAAACTGAAAAGAGAGAAGGAAAAGGAGAAAGAAAAAGAAACAGACTGTCAACAAGAGGATGTTCATGTAGAGCTTGAAATTACTRAAGATGAACCWGAAGTCAATGAGCTKGAGGAGCTTTTGAATTCTCTAGCAAAAGACAAGGCAGACGATAGCGATGATGATTGGGGGAAAACAAAGAAGGCTAAAAAGAAGAAGTTGCCAGGAGTGAAAAAAGAWAAAACTCAAAAGGCTTCTGAACCAAAGAATGACGGTAAAGTGGATTATGATCACCAGTGTGGAACATGCTTAGAGTCTTTTGARTCTAGAAATGGTTTGTTCAAGCATTTCAACGACCACAAAGGACACACTTTCTTGAAGAAGAATTTATATAAGTCTAAAAGAAGATAATATACTAAGCCTTCTTRGTGTGTTTTTAACAGAGTTTTGAACAATATGACTTTGTACCCCTTCGGTGTTTTATCATTTGCGGAAATAAKWTAAGGTCAGCCGTTCAGCTTTAYCCTCTCATGTAAAAAAAAAGGAAGATTTCCTTTTTCAAATGTTCATGTTTTTTTTGGGAGAAAAAGCGGCAGAGGAAAAAAAAATTTTCTTTTTTTATGGGATTATGAATGTTTTTTTAGTCCTTCATGGGGTTATGAGCTAATMAATTTAAAAAGCTRTTTGTTTTAATTACTTATTATCAAACWCAAATTTTGTTTTACAAACCAACAGACACAGTTTTACTTTTTTCTTGTATATAAACTTATATATAGAGGAAGTATAAATTCATGAGCAATCAACAGCAACATAATGAAGACATTCCTTCTGGGAACTCCAATGTTTCAAATCTATCTACAGCTTTAAAGTCAGTGCACATCAATGGTAACAACATCACCACCACTGATCAATCATACATTGACTTTAATAACATAGATCAACAGCAACTGCAAGARCAACAAGGATTACCTAATGGCAACCTGAATACACACATAAACAGAGTTCCGCAGCAACAAGCTTCAAGATCTCCACAATCACCTTCTTTGTTTAGAAATAACGGCTCACCAACAACAACTTATATGCAACAAAGAGCWGGCTCTCTCGGTAACAATGCCCCTTCTTTCTTACAAAACAATTCATACACTCCTCAACAGCCTTCAAGACTTCAGCAACAAGTGATTCATGAAAACATTGCTGCTAAGAAGCTTMATGAAGAAAGGGAGAATGCTGCAAAGATCCAGCAGCAAAATTTCACTGCACAGTTATCTAAGTCCGTACCTGATATAGATAACTCAAGACTTTTGAAGTTTTTTTCGCATCAGCCTACAGCAGGCTACACTTTATTTTCACACAGATCAGCACCAAATGGATTCAAGGTAGCCATAGTTCTTTCTGAGCTGTCAATGCCATACAGAACCTTTTTCTTAGACTTCAATAAGGGTGAACACAGGTGTCCCGAATTTGTTTCTATAAATCCAAATGCTAGAGTTCCAGCCTTAATAGACCACGAACTCAATAACCTTCCGATATGGGAGTCCGGAGCTATAATTCTTCATCTTGTCAATAAATTCTATAAGCAATACAACCAACCTTTGCTTTGGTCCGATGATTTAGCAGAGCAATCACAAATCACTTCTTGGATTTTCTTCCAAGCTTCAGGACATGCACCTATGATTGGACAAGCTCTGCACTTCAAATATTTCCACACCACAAAGATTCAGTCGGCAATTGATAGATACATTGAAGAAGTAAGACGTGTTTACGGAGTCGTTGAAATGGCATTGGCAGAAAAGAGAGAGTCTTTGATTTTAGATTTAGATACCGAAAATGCTCAATCTTACTCTTCAGGAACCACACCTTTGTCCAAATCCAGATTCTTTGACTACCCTGTCTGGCTAGTTGGAGACAAAATAACAGTAGCTGATTTATCATTTGTTCCCTGGAATAACGTTGTTGACAGAATCGGTATTAATATTAAGGTTGAGTTCCCAGAAGTTTACAAATGGACCAAGCACATGATGAGAAGACAAGCTGTAATAAAGGCATTGAGAGGAGAATAAGGTGCAGTGTATATACTAATTTAATTTGCTAATAAATAAATAAACAAAGAACCTTTTTTTATTTCACTTTATTCTGAAGAACTCACTTACAGAGTTCATGATGTACGTAGAGATAGTAAACTGAGCTATACAGATAAGACACATGTTCATTTTCTCTTTCAAAYTTATASGGGAAAATATTGGACTTCGTTATATTTTTTTGGGAAAAAAAATAACTGAAGCAAAGTTGAAAATGATTAAAAAGTTAACGTCGTTAGCGGTAATCAGAGATGAAGTACCATAGAAAAATAAAATAGTCATTTTAATACTTCAAGACTCTTATGACCTATTATAGAGAGCATACAACCCCAAACAATAAATTAAAATTTGAGATATATAAACCTTGGTAGAATGGTATTATCTCTCAAGGCAATATGCCAAAGAAACATTATCAAACTCTTGGAATCAAAAAGATATGCTTTGAAGTCACTATTTGCTTTTTTCAAAGCTATAATTTTCTATAGAAAGCTATTGTTAGAGATCCTCACAGAGTTTTATCATATAGACAATTTTAAAGCTTACAAGCAGATCAAAGAAGACAACCAGTACAAGATTTTACTTTGGCTAGAAGAAGAGGATCCGCTTCTAATGCTTTACACTAACCACATATGGAAAAACTTCTTAACTGATTTAAATTCCCAATTCCACTATGAGTGTCCGAATAAAAATGAAAATGACGCAGATATGATATTAAATATGAAATATAGAAGCACTTTAACCAAAGAACTGCGACAAACTTTAACAGAGTTTATAAACAATGAAAAATATGTGTACAAAGTATCTTTTCTAAACAAGTTAAACTACATAGAACAAAAGAAGAAAAAAGCAAAAAACATTCTTATAAAATCACAACGAAAACTGGATGAAAGCAAGCAGATGAAGGGTATAATTCTGCTCAACAGCATAGAAGATGAAAAGTCTAAGAATAACCAAAAGAAAGTTAGTAGGAGTAAGTTGTACAAGAAATCATTGAATGAGCATAAAGTGGGTATCAAAAAGTTCGCTCCATCGGAAACATTTTTTAATACAAATGAAAACAAAAACAAACAGTCATCATCCAAAAGTCAGCCGAGAATAAAAAGAGTTAAACTGTGATTCTTTGTATATATCAATACTATAAAATTATACACCTAAAAAGGCTTGGCCATCTTTCTATTTTCTTCAGCTCCAGTGAAAGGTCCAAAGCAAGTTGTCCAATCTAAAGGATACATTAATTCACCAACACCAGCATTAGATCTTGTGAACACCACACCTAAATCATCAGCCATGGTTGACAAGTAATAAAAGTTGGCATCACCAATGGACAGAACTTTACAGCGCACAATGTCTCCTATCTGGAAGAAATCGGCTATGTTGACGGAATCTCTTTCTGTGGATCTGACGTCTTTCCCATTCAGAACGGCTTCATATTTTTCTCCCAAATCACTGGTGATCTTGGACACAGAATAGGATAACTGAGATGTGCCACCTGTGCTGCTTGATGTGAAGTTACCATTATTTCCAACACCAAAGTCTTTTGATATAACGCTCTGCTCCAACGCGAGTATCTCGAGTATGGCTTTGTTGGTGCTGTTTATCTGCATCACTCTGGCCAACACTATGTCGCCTTCTTTAGGTAAGTTCTCTTGCATATCTGTGTTTATAGTRGAGTCRTATTCRTGTGGCATCACATTAACGGCGTACTCTATGATSGTTCTCCCCTGAGAATCAATTTTCTCTTTAGTCTCCTCTTCCTTGGTGTCATCTGCTTCACCTTGAGTKGGATCGAGTAAGGAGGATACTTTTGGAGGCTCGTATTTCGTCAACTTGACATATCCTCTTCTGGAAGCCACTATGACTTGATGTTTCTTATTTTCATAGGTGTARTCATCAATGTGGGTTCCTTTACCCTCATGGAATACGGTGATCACTTTTTTATTTTGGTCAGATGACAATACATCATAAAAAGGAGCCAACAAATCACCAGGATACACSWYGKTATCCTTGTTTTCTATCAARGARKYTAAAATRCTATTTCCAGACATTGTTAATTTATTCGATCTATTGGAGGTGGATCTTCTATGTKKTCAACTTGGTAGAACTATATGAATACTCAAAATTCATGAAAAWAAAACTGTACATACTTTGAAACTCATTACAAGAGGGAAAAAAAAAAAAGAAAAAAAGCAACTTTTGCCGTCGGATATAAACATTTAAAAAAAAAGATACTTATTTTACAAAAAATGTATATACTGAATAGAATCTTCATGGAACTCCATTTCACTTTTCATGTTGTTCACTTCTTCTCTGATAAACATTGCCAGCTCAGGCGTCAACTGATTGCAAGTAGCCAGCTCTGGTCTTCTATCGTACTCTTCTGCAGCATATGTGTCATATAAGATGATCTTTGACGCAAATGAAACACTTTTCTTCTGGCTTTTRGCATTTTCAAAATCTCCATACTGGCTTGTACCCGCACTTTTAGGGAAATTCTGTTCCACATAGTCATGTATTTCATCCAGGTATGCATCCTCATCTGATTCATAGAAGTTAAAGTCCTCATCTTCGGCAAAGGACTCTTCCTCAACTTCCTCTTGTGAAGCTTCATCAACATCATCAACATCATCAGCCTCMTGGGGTTGTCCTGGCTCATCTTCATTCATTTCAAAGATGTTGTCGTAGTTATTCTTCAAATCTAACCCTTTRAATGACATTGACAACGGCCTCATTTTTCTAGGRGTGTCSGGTGATTCAGGATCTATAGCTGGCAGATAAGGATCGTCGGAAGATGGTGAGTACTTGGTTTCTACCTTGGCAATGTCAGTGTTTAACGGWGGAGCTAATGTTTTACGATTGGCCACTTCWGWSTTTTCATTGGTAGCTTCTTCATTCTTTTCGTTTGTTGGCAAAATTCCTAATCCGTTCAGTACCAGATTATCTTTCATTGATGGAACATCTTCCTTCATTCCTGCATCGCCTACTGAACTTTCATTGAAATCCAGGTTTATGTAGTCACCAAAGTCAATAATATTCTTGAACTCCATGATTTCAGATACATATTCAGARTCCTCAAAGTCAAAGTCTATATCCAATAGAGGGCCGTCTTTCTCCTCTTCTTCCAAGATTAATTTAGTCTGGCTACTACTATTCATTCCGTTTGTGTTACTGTTACTTAAAAGACTGTTTCTGTTTTCATATCTGCTGTTTCTGTTGGATCTTCTGCCACTATCGCTCAAAATTAGCGAGTTTCTGTTTGTAGATATACCACTGTCACTTAAAATTATAGAATTTCTGTTTGTTCCATTATCAAATCTTCCAGACCTCAGGATACTGCTCGTTGGTGATTTTGACAAATCTGGCGTGTGAATGTGGAGATTAGAATCATACTCCACAAACATACCCTCATTTTCTTGCTTTATGGAAATAGAATCAGGTAGCGACATTCGTTTGTTATTAGGTGTCAATGTCAAAGAGGCTCTTTTGGCCTTTTCYAATGTGTGAATAGAWGATATTTCAGTTATATCCAGATGTTTAGGGAAAACGTCTTCACCTAAGATCTTTGGTGATGATTTTGCCGTCATGTTAGAATTTTCGCTATTTRATACAGATATCTTCTTGTTGTTATGCAAAGACCCTACATCTCTTCTCTGAACTGGTGCATTATCATTTTTATTACTGATCTTTGGTARATTTTCTCTAGAKGGTACCTTAGGGTTACTGCCCTGTCGTAGGTCCATGCTAGACGTCCTACCCTTGAAATMTTTCATGGAGTTCTTTTTTGAGGCAGATTTGTTACTAAAGGTCTCAGAAACAGGTAAATACTTACTWTCRCTGGTGGATCTGTTGACAGATTTCTTTCTGAATATTGAAAARATTGACGATTTTTTRTTRGGCTTGTCTTCKGACACTTTTYTAACTATTTGCTGTTTGTTGATGGGTAACGTATTTTTYTTCACATTTAATGTTTGCGTATTTGGGTTCTGCTGCTTCAAAACTGTAATATCACTCGTTCTTGGCTTATTTTGAGCACTTTGATCTCCTTCAGGTTTCTTGTAAGGTTCATATTCTTCATTTTCAAATATGTTCTCCATTGGTGTGTTGTATGGCTTTCTATTCAATAGTGATACATTATGGTCTTTTATTTTCGATACAGATGAATTCTCAGATGTCTTTTGATCCTTTGTCTGAAGATATCCTGCTAATGCACTCAAAGAAGGACTGCTGCTAAATTGTATGTTCATRGTTTTRATCTCATTGGGATTTTCGTCATTATTGTTGTCATCATCATCTGARCTRAAAAAGTTGTTCTCTTTATCATTTTCATTTTCAGCTCTATGTTTAGCTTTTCTATGTTCTTTTTCGGCAACTTTTTCATTCATATAYTTTACCATTTCATTGTCTTTGTTCATAAACAAAGATGATCTCAAGTTTTTTGCATGTCTGAGAGACAAAGAGTTATCTTTCTTATTAGCGTTGTCTATCTCACTTAAAGAACTGGACTTCACCATATAATTATCCTCATTTGAAGAATTATTAGTCAATTCATTCCTGTTGTCTGTAGATTCATAAAACATGGAATAACGTTTAGATCTGTCCCTARATCTTTTGTTGTTTTCGGAAACAGATCTATTCTTTTTCTGAGTATTATTATTTTCCATTAACACTATAAATATAATTAAKTCYTTTCTTCAATAGGTAAAGAAATCTATAAATGTATTGTCACCTTTTGTATGGCTTGTTTACTGAAAGCTTCTCTTGTCTGTTTTAATGTTTAGTTGGTTATAAACAGAAGGTATTATGTAAGATCCTTAATTAACACAAGCTGCAAAATACAAAGAATATAACTGTCACTAGACTTAACTGCAGAAGGCTTGGTTTTAAAAGTAAGAGTTTTCTAATAATYAGATTACAAAATAACCAGATCAAAATACAGAGGAAAAAATTCTTGAAGTGGTGTTCCATTTTTAGTTTTTTTTTTTTTAAACTTTTTCCTTTTAGGAAATCTCTGGATATAGCCGCAAAGATCCCACAAAAAAAATTTTCGTTGAGATTGTAGGCATAAACCATGTGACTACATGTTCTTGCTYATAGTCAARAAYTAAAACTWATTTAGGTTCAAWATATATATTATAGGTCTGGCAASGTCTTMAAGAYACCTGAGCATATGCAAATTTGGTAGTARGTRCTATTCCATCTTCTAGATATCAAATTTGGTGATAGTCCATTGTAAATGTGTCTGTTGAAATAGTAGTARTTGTCATCGTCAAATTCTTCTAAGGGATTGTCTAATTTGYTCGATGATTTGTATGACGAGACTGTGACACTACTGCATCTGTTACATTGYTTTARGTTCTTTTTATAYTTACTGCCGTGTATTCTCTCTTTAGTTATATCATCTATTTGAAGATTGTAGTTTTTATAAAATTCGCTGCCRAAATCTTCTACAAAGACACTTTTTGATGTTCTTTCAAAGCTGTTTATAGTTAAGTCTCTATTTG
This sequence comes from Hanseniaspora opuntiae, assembly GCA_001749795.1. Lineage (NCBI taxonomy): Eukaryota > Fungi > Ascomycota > Saccharomycetes > Saccharomycodales > Saccharomycodaceae > Hanseniaspora > Hanseniaspora opuntiae. The sequence continues at coordinate 1,251,536 of LPNL01000002.1, forward strand.
ACAAGAATTCCTCAGTGAACAGCTTCAAGTCATTGTCTTCATTCACAAACAGCACTTTTTCAACATCCAATACAGGCAAAACTATAGTCTTGAATAGATTCAAAACAAGCATGTGATGAAACTTGAATGATCTATGAATTTCCCCCTTGCTAAATATCAGCGTTTCTTTGAAAGCACCGTCTAACTTGATGTCACCGTTTACATTATTGTTATTGGCAAGTTCATCGGCATCATTTTTCTTCAATCCCTCATCCAGCTTCAGTAAATACTCTTCAACTGTGGCCAACAATCTGGAGTTTTCAGTGATCAAGTCCAAAAATGTATCAGACGATTGTTGTAAAATAGGTATGTTGGTTTCCTTAAACTGCACTACAACTTTAGAAAGCTTCTTAAGCTCTATAATGTTTGCTAACAGCATAGATCTGGTTAACTTGGATCCTAACACTGCTAAGATAAAATGAGAATTCTTATCAAGCTTTTCATTCAAAAGAACAATCATTTCCTTGTTTATCAAATTCAACAATTTGAAAAACCACTCACTAAATGTTAAAATACTTTCAATGGAGTCTTGTTTCGTATAGGACAGAGTCAATGATAAAATAGATATGTTGTCACTGTTGTTTTTATCTTGCTGTTGTTGAATATTGCTCATATTTGTTACTGCTTGTGTTACAGTTTTGCTTACTTGAGAAATAGCAAACCAAAAGGTTCTCAATTGTAGTAAAATTCTTACCATAACAGTGGAGTTTTCGTTATTAGGCACTGCTAAAGATAATTCCAAATGCAGTAATATCAATTTTTGCATCGGTTTGGTGACTAGAATTTTTTGGATATAATCTGTATCAGAATTAGCCAAAAATCCAAAAAACTTGAAGCATGTTTTCAAAACTAAGAATAAAATATCCTTTTTAGTGTTGATAGACTTAGAATCATCTGGTATATTGTTGAGAAAATTCGAAATGGCCAATGTCACATCCTCTCCACCGCATGGTTGATGTGTTGTTGAATGAACAAAGTTATGAGCTAAGGCAGTAACTTGTATTTCTGATATTGTGCTATAGTTGTCATCTATAGGGGAGTATGAAACAAACTTCAATGCAGACTTGGTTTTTAGCTTATATAGCAAGCCTGCAGCTAATGGTGACAGTATGCACCACTCTATTTCATCATTTTCATTTCCAGATAACAAATTCTTAAAGCTGAAGCCTGTTTCCAGAGGAGTGGTTATATCTAAGTTTCCATTCATCAATTCACTACCTTCGCGTAAAGTGTCCAATTTCTTTGAGGTGTTTTGCCATGTAGCTCTCTTGAGAGTTTCAATATCTCCATTTTCAAATCTAATGGTGATTAATTCTATTATACTATGGAAATCTAGCTGTATTATTTTTTTTCCTATAAATTCATGGTTAGCTATGTGAGTCAATTGATATTTATTTGTTTTGAAATTGGCGTTTTGGCCTAATGGAATGTTGTTAGATATGGTTGTTGGAGAGAGCTTTTTGACGACGTATCTCTTTAAAGTAGTGTCTACGGCACCAGTAAATAAGTCCTTTAGTTCATATTGTATTATTAACTCAGCATCAGGAGAACATGAGTCATCATACGATCTATTCAAAAAGTAGTGTTTGACAAAATCACAGTCCATCCCATTGATTTCTGTTTCCAAATTAAATGTTAACAAGTGCTCACTTTTCAAAATTGGATGTGGCAATTCATTGGCGTTTATGTTTGGGTGGTTTTCTTCTTGTTTTTGTTGAAGTAATTGATACTGTTTCAAGTTCCAGTCAATGGATAGCTTATAAATTTTTAGTTCACCTTTATCCTTTTGAAGAGTGCTAATTAAAAAGGCGTTTATCTCTTGGCAATAAGCTATTTGAGAATCGTCTAACAGATTTTCTCCCAGCTCTTCATCGAGCTTACAAATCACCTTTCTTGTTGTTCTGGAATTCAAAAAGTTATACCATAAGACAAAGTCGGAATTTTTCCTAACAGCACAGAACACATGCTTAATGTAATGYGGGTAATGGCATCCAAACAATGGTAAATTATTAAATTGCARTTTATTTACTTGAACTGATCTTTTCAATAAATCAATATTYTCTGTGTTKGTATAATTTTTCCAGGTTGCTTGAAGTTTACTGGTCATTACTTTTTTAGAGTTGGCAACCCATTGAAARGACAAGATACTTGTAGGAATTTTGGAAGTATCCAGATTTTCATGTTTTATAATATTATGAGGTCCGGGTATATACTTTCCGTCATACCCATTGGAAACTTGATTAGCAAAGTATTTTAGATCATAATATGTAGATCCATTGGATTTTGTGTCAACAGGRTCRTTACTTCCAGGTATTTCAAAGGCTATWTCTTGGAARGAAATGGTAAAATTATCAAAGGTRCAAACCCTTTCCTTYTCATARCCAAGCGTTACTAATGTGACATTACCAGCTACATCGATCACRGCAGCAGTTTCACCAGGCAATGTKGCCCAATTGTTGAATTGAATATGAGAAATACTCAACGTATTAGAGAATGCATTAATKGGATCAGCTTGGTTTTTCAATGYATTTTCAGCATCTGATTTCTTACTAATTTTGTACCATTTTGATGGTGCCATTCTCCAATTTTTACCATTRAGGTTTTCCAAATAAGTTAGACCAACATTAGGTCCGTCACTGTACAGTATGATTCCATACTTGGACCATGATGCAGGTTGATCATAGAAATAGCTCATATYGCACTTAKTGTAAGCTTTTATTGATATTCTTTTATGRCTRGATATCCAATTTCTTTGTTTATATTATATTCTTGATAAATCAAATGTGTGAAAGAAAGAAAAAAAATTCTAAACATTCTAATTATCTTATGCTCTAAAAAAAATAAATAAATAAAATGGTAAATCAACTGCTACCAAWTTTTATAAAATCGTTGATAAAACATTACAGCTATGTAATGCTAGTGAATATMTSCATACAAATGACAGTAAAAAATCAACAYRTTAGAYTRTGATCAGAATATCKAAYAAMARAATCAYYGGAAGAGATCTTYTGGTGTAGTTCACATGTGTTAACTCCACCAATGAAAYAAATGTGCACAACATGTTGACTGAGTTGTSTGCAAGTTGAGGATTTYCAAAAAAAATAAAATCCAAAAAAAATAAAGCTGCATCGGCCGGGAATCGAACCCGGAGCTCAACGATGGCAACGTTGAATTTTACCATTAAACCACCGATGCTTYTTAATTTTTTACAAAATTTTTTTAAAAACAATSCTGATTSATTTTTCAAMATATRAAAWTTGCAAAACRAYGAATTTCTTTWRMTKTACRAKGTRYYATAGTCTTATAWYKAATWTTGASRTTRRGTWTTGYTATAGCTTTTTGTTTGTACAGGTTTTGTTTYATTTAGTAAARAATYGAACATCATTTCGACAAAAAGTGTATAATTTCGAATAAGGAAAAACTGYTWAAAAAAWGAARAATTGACCCTRTGTTGWGRMAWTGACYGTTCATAAAMCAAATAATAKMGKTGAAKTACAACCTTAGATTAATTTTGATCTGAAGTCATGAAGCTTGCTGACTTGTTCTTTCATACGTGTAATCTAATGATYTTATGAYATTGTTAGCAGCTTAGATGTTTGTRARTATWTAACTAGATGGTTACGAAAAACTAAGCAAGATCAAYCAATCAGCAATATAGGAAAGCTAAGGATTATGCAATTACAATYATTTAAAAGAGCCSAATGCTCAAAGAATAAATTYGAAAAAAAATTGTGGCTGTTATTACATTTAAAAAAAAACATTTTTTTATTTTTAAATTTAAAGTTACACGTAAACAAWATTTGCYAATRAAGATTTTTTTTWTAYACCARTGATTTGTTTTGAATAAACATTGYTGCTCTTTTYTTAAGTTGTGACTTAACCATATTATATGGAAAGCATTCTATTTTATTATTAAATCAATAATTTGGTCAATTYCTTTTCCTAATAAACTAATGATTAAACCTGGTAAATGCTGTATTGTTACGCATTTCCTCCACGTCGTTTATAAAAAAAACAAGTTCTCCGTGAAACTTTCCTTGCTCGGATGTTTATTTTTTTTTTTTGAAGAATTTCACAACAAWTTTTTCTGTTGGKTTTTTCTTAYTTTTTGAAAAAAAACTGCAAACTGTATTTCATGAATGAWTATAAAAGAGTTTTGAGCTGATAAGAGCCCAAAGATTATCTTACAATATCATGAAGTGTATTTCATTCATAGCTGCCTTTGTTGCTATCTTYTATGGTYTATTTAAAGTATGYGCCAAAACCTACATYTTTGACCCAGTAAATGTCAATCGTATATGTAACGAGGTTATTGCAAGACACACCAATACCACCACCCAAGAACAAACTAGAGAATTCTTTATTGATATCAGAAATTCTTTAGCTGAATTYTACTCAGACAAGCACATCAACCCATACGACGACTCAAARTGGATGTTCAACAATGCCGGTGGAGCAATGGGCCAAATGTTGATTTTGCATGCCTCTCTTCACGAATACTTAATCATCTTTGGTACTGCTACAGGTACTGAGGGACACACWGGTGTTCACACCTCTGACGATTACTTCACCATCATCAAGGGTGAACAATGGGCTGCTTATGAAAACGAATTTGTAAGGGAAATATACACACCTGGTATGACTCACCACCTAAAGAAGGGTCATGTCAAGCAATACGCCATGCCTCCTGAAAGTTTTGCTGTTGAATTGGCTCAAGGTTTCATTCCAGGTATGTTGCCATTTGGATTTGCTGATGGTATTTTCTCCACATTGGATGTCAAGACTTTATACAAGACAGTGGTTATTACAGGTTCTGACATGATCAAGCGTTGTGTTGCAGCTTTAGTCTAGATTTTCTAATTATATATTGCTATGTAGTCTCTCATTACTAYCTAAGTTTTAAACAATTAAAGACCTTTCTGTTTATGTATTCAATTTTAATGAAATTTCAACGACTTATCACGTGAAGCGCTTCCAGCGTTGACTATGGGCTTTTTTTTTTTTTTGGTTATCTCGTATGTTTGGTTTGATGTGGGAAGCGATTTGGAAAAAATGATAAGAATCTGTCAGGGGGTTTGTATCATGATCGTACTTTCTTTATCAATTAAGTAATAATAGCAAACCGAAAGAAAAGGAATTAATGGAACAGAGCTATGTCGTGGTTTAGTAAAGCTGGTATATACGAAAAACTCGCTTTATACTGTATAGACAAGTCACCTCTTGTGGTGGATAAGGAAAAGCTCAAAAGTAAAGATGGAAAAATTATTGTGACGGATGCTAGAATTAATCATCAGTTGGCCAATGAGAACAGCAGCAAACAGGACAGTTCGAAAAATGAAGGCTTTAATGAAATAGATGGGATCATCAGACATATAGACCTTGAAATCACAAGCAATGGATTGACCATCAATGTTGAGGACTGTGAAGTCATTGTTCACGATACAAACCAATCATCATTGGATGTAAACCAAATAACGGAAGACCTGATGAAGTCTGTGCATCTTTTAAAAAATAACATTAACAGCTTTAATTACAAAGAGTTCGGTGACAGCCTCTACGCTTCTTCATCAGAAACAGAGACATCAACAGATAGCATTGATATGAAAAAAGAACCCTTATACAATGATGAAATTATAACAAGTGAAGAAAAAGATCTAGAAGATGGTTCTGATGCACAAAATTCTTCAGGCTCTCTTATGGATTCTTTCAAGAATAAAATAATCGATATGATTCTGTCTAATTTTCATATTCATTTTAATGATGTTAGAGTTATATTGGTCAATTCAGAGATTGTTGTTAACATAGAATCTTTTGAGGCTAAGTCTAGTGGAAGTGAGAGATATATAGACATGTTTGGGGTTGGTGTGGAGAAGTACTATGAAGATGAGTTAGYTAAGCCTAGTCCTGTAGATAATTCAATATTTGTCAGTGCCMGGTCCTCTTTTACAAACTCTAAAGCCCARAACCTAAAAGATGGCTTATCTGATGAAAATAAATATTTGWTGTATTTGGAGGAAATTTCATTATATTTTATATCAAGTAATGACCCTAGCAAGTTGATACCTGAAGAAATCATGATATCTGACTTTACTGTTAAATACGATGATATGAACATGAGTTTCAGTTCCTTTAATGTTTTTGTTAAGAAAAATATTCACAGATTTATATTCAAAACAGATGAGCTAATTATAAACATAACTGGTTCTAAGTTGGACTCGAAGGGATACAAACTTGAACTTAATAACATAGAGTACAGTAACTACATGAAGGCCAAATTAAAAAACGRAGAATCCTTTGCTTCAGATACATTTGAGATTGAAAAAATYAAGGTATTTCATAAAAATCTGAATTTGAGCTCTAAGAAATCYAGCAGTAGCCACAAAGCGTTATCAGTGGTAATCAAAAATACATACCATGAAAATGAAAAGACCCTGGGCTTTGACTTCAAGCTAGTTGCATTGGAGCTGGTATCAAAAACTTACAGAATTAAYTCGGGKATTATACTCAAGATTCCACTGATAACAGGAAGCTGGAAAAACTCTAAACTGACTGGTGTGATCAAAACATTYAGCTTCAGCYTAATTGAAAGCTTYAAAACTYTRAACATACTAAACAAYTTTTTAATAGTTGATAACGTGAAAYTAAAATATGAAGAGGCATGTTTAAGTGTTGAAATTGCTGAAGCTAATGGTGATTTATGTGCAGACTCATTAAATTGCTTTATACAAACTATGATRGACATTTTCTATACTGAAACTTACCCTGATAATCTTAAGTATAAATTTGAAACTGATGAACTRATAGATTTATCTGGTRTTTTAGCCTCAAGTGATTACTTTATTCCGGAAAACTTTGATGATGATAATAAAAGCCATAACGGATCCATTTGTATTGAAGAAGAGAAGTCTGTAAATATTAAACTAAAGAAAAAGTTTCTCAAAGGTTTGATTGAAAACTTACTCCTTGAAAAGGAGAAAGATGGTAKCATAGAGGGCTTGACAGGGAAGTTAAAAGACTCAAATTCTAAGTTCAATTTAAKACTCTTARTCAAAACATTTAAGTTCAAAATGCATGATGGTTTCAATTTTAATTACACYAGAGATACAATAGCACTGAAGCTGAAACAGCAGAGTGATTCTGATGGCGATGAGATTCTTTTTAACTCTATCTACATTCCAAGAACTCAGAAGCAAAATAAYAATACAGATAATGAATACTTAGAAACACAGAATTTCAATATTTTACCAGAATTCAATTTACAAAAAGTCAAAAGGCACTCTGGTGAAATAACAGCTACTGATTTGAGTGTTGGCTTTGAAGTCATCAATCAAGTTGTTCAAGGCAAGTTACAGTTGCRCTGCAAGGACTTGGATGTCATTGATAATTTAAAGTCATCTAATTTTAACAAGTTCTTAACCTCTCACAAGAGTCCAGAACTTGACAACTCATTTTTAAAARAAAAACGGAATTTATTGAGCTTTGATTTGGAAATAGTTAAAYCTGATGAGAGCTTGCTTGCTACTGAGATGAGAATGAAGTTGCAGTTAGAACCAATAAGAATGCACATTAATGAAGAATATGTGGATTTTTTGATGAGGTTCTTTACATTCAGAGATGAAAGGTTTGAGCTCGTAGATGAGTATCCTGAGACAGCATTCATTCAAAAGCTTGAAATAATGGGTATTAACATCAGTGTTGACTTTAAGTCAGGAGYCAAAAAGTCAAAAGAGGAGAAAGATGTAAATGAAGAAGAATCAGTAAGATCAAAATTCTTGAGTACCCTRAAGTCTTTGATAGTTGTGGAAAATTGTGATCTGAAATTTAAGCATTTGGTCATGTATGGCATTGATGATTTTGGTGATATTTCTAAGATAATTCAATCCAGATGGATAATGGATGTAATCAACTCACAAAGAATAGCATTGATGAGTGGAGTTTTACCACTAAATTCAGCATTGAACATCACCACAGCATTTAAGAACTTGATTGAGCAGCCATTTGTTCAGTCATCAACTATGGATGTCTCAAGAAGCTTTCAAAATAACTTGATAGACCTGGGGAAAATATCAGGAAAAGAGTTTTTAAAATTTGGAGCCAACATATCGCAACATACACAGAGGTGGCTAGAAAGTACAGAGGCATTGCTTTCTGATAGCAACGTTAACATAAAGGATAAATATATAGATGTTAAGAAGGAATATTATGCTAATGAAGATAATATCATAGGTCAAAGGGGAAGACAAAGTGAYACTGAACAAATACACAATACACCAGCATTTGATGACAATCTGCCTTTGAGAATCGAAGAAAAGCCTACAAATTTTAAGGAAGGGATGAATTTGGCCWTTAGTTCKCTGGAAAGCAATTTAGAAGATGCTTACAAGACTGTATCGAATACAAGCAAGGATTTACAAAGAACCAGAAACAATAAAGATGCAAGTAAGATGATTATGARCAATCTAGGCATAACCTTGCTGAAGCCACTGATAGGAGCCACAGGTGCATTAAACAACAGTTTCCAAGGTTTGCAGGGAGAGTTCCAAGATGATGAAGTGAACTATTACACGAGGTTGTACTTGAAGGAAAAGTACAAATGATTTASTCTTTAGATRWTGATTTATATAWTTTGGTGTAATRGTATCATTCATGTTTAAACATATGCTAAACTTTGWTYAAGATGTTGTATAATCATAATCACTTTTATGATAAGAGCGTGTGGGCAACTAGGTTGCACTTGATTCACGTGCTGAGGTTTTGAGGTATTGTACCCGCCTTTTGATGTACGTTTTGGGAAATGGAGCACCCAAAGWGGAAATCCGCGTGAAGAGTGATCCATCAGTCCAGGAAAAAAAGAAAAATACGACGCAAAAGGGGGAAAGAGTTGTAAGCGAAAAATAACAAAAAACACAAGGATCAAGAATTTTTTATTTTTCTCTTTTTGTGTTTTAGTTAAACTCACATTCTTCAAAAGTTTCATGAAACTTTGACATCACGCTGATTAGTTATATTCTTCAGGTATTACCTTTTATATCAAAAAGGAAAACGAAGAAACCCCACATATAAAKAATCAACATATATACAGTAYATAGTCTTTACCCAAACATATCATGCCCGAGACTTCTGCCAATCATTCAGAAATCGATATTCCGGTCTCTAATGAGAACAAAGACTTTTCAAACACATCACTCACTCTTTCCTCTTTTGAGAAATCAGACTCAGCCCCTAAAACATGCACTGCCTGTAACAATATCATTCAAGAACATGCTGTAAAAGCTCTAGGTAACATATATCATCAAGACTGTTTTAAATGTTATGATTGTGGTAATGTTTGCAAGCCTAAATACTTCCCTTCTACCATCAACGATAGTTCAACTAACAACACAGATAAACAAGTTCCACTATGTCAAAATGACTACTTCAAAAGAAACAATCTTATCTGTGATGTTTGTAAAAACTTATTGAAAGGTACATACTATAATGCATTTGGGCGATTATATGATGAGGAACACTTCTCATGTAAAATCTGTAAAGAAACATGCTCATTACAAGAGTGCTTTAATTTTGAAGGGAATTTGTACTGTAAATTTCATTACTTGAAGTTGTATTCAAAAAAGTGTAAAGGGTGTGAATATCCTATAACAGATCAACATTTTGAATTTGAAAGATCAGGAAAAATATATAGATGGCATCCTGAATGTTATGGTATCCATCGATACTGGCATATAAATCTACGCCCTAGCGTTTTGGCTTTACCTGAATTTGCACAAACGTCAAATAACAATGACAACAAAAGTGTTTCAGATAATGAAAAAAATGAGCTCAGTCGTTCATTAAGCTTATCACAAGAATATAATTACAAAACTTGGTCGATTTTATACAAATTTGAAGAGGAGTCAGCTACTTGCATATCAGATATGCTTCAGTTCTTGACACATGAAGATAAAACCAAAGGTATTGATGCAGCAGCTTTGTTGGTGTTGAAGGTGAATTGTTTATTCAAAGCAATAGATTCCATTCAGTCAGTATCAGGCAGTTTCAGTCGAAATAGAAACACTCAAAAAGAAGTTGAAACGGACAATATAGAAAATCAAGAAGAGAATGTAAACAATGACAATGATGACGCTGAAAGCTCTCAGCAATCATCTCAAGAGTCTGTGCATACCAAATACAAAAAATACCCTAAGAGTTTTTCTTCAAGAGTAATGATGTACTTGCAATTACTTAGAAAGTATGACATAAACGAAATCAACAAGGACAATTCTGCTGATGATGAGGAAACAAATATAGTTTCCAGTGCCATGTCCATTATAAATGGACTATCTCATTATTTAAAATTGCTGATTAAGTTTGGTGTTTACAATGTTCTTGAGTACAACAAGAGTGCGCACTCGATCAATGCTTTAGAAAAGTTCCTAAGAGAGGTTAACAAGTCCTCTCAATATAAATCAAATCCATTTTCACTGATCAAGGAYGTCAATATTGATTCCACAGACTCATGTGAGGGYTGTGGWAAATACATACAACAGGAGTGTATAGTTTTCAAAAATAAAAGATGGCACATCACTTGTTTGAAGTGTCAYAAATGTAAGACATTRATTGAAAGATACGATATTTTGGATGCCAATTATAATTCAAGAACTGAAAGTGTGTTATGCCCATTGTGTTCCACTTGCGATCCTAATGCTGAATCTGGATTTATGCCTGTGAGTAGGCTAAATAACTTAACCTATTTGTTAAAAATTGCTCTGGTTAAGACAAGAGCTCTTGTAATAATACAAATGCGTGGCCAAAAYATAACCAATGAAATTAGAACTAGYTCAATGYTGAAGGAACARTCATACATGAAAACCTTAAATGACATTAAACAACTCAGATGCAAGAGAAACAGTATGAAGATYAAAAAAACTTCTGAAAAGAATCCGAATGAAAACGTTTTGTCCACTGGYGAATCACGCAATGAACCAAACCATTCCGAGGAAACGATCCATCARTTCAACAAYAGYAARACATTGACATTGGATGAYATTTCTAGAATTGTTGCCATGGAGCAATCAAGAGTTGGTAAACCTGAAACYAAGATACCACAAAGGCCTACCACTTYRGCCTCCAAAAGTSTTGGTGATGTTYTAGACACCAAGAAGGCCGAGAATGCATCATCAGTTCCAATGRCTCCTTCAAGATTGAAAAAGATGAACAGTTCATTTGAAGTTAGTAGCAATAAATCTTCAAGTAGAGAGAGATCTCCTAACTTGAATTTGAAAACCACAAATGTGTCTTCGGGTTTCAAGCATTACAACAAGTATGAAAACACAGATGATGAGGATTCATATGAAATATACTACTCTGATCTCTCTTCAGATCACTTGTACAAGATACARTTGATATCCTTRGCGATTTTGTTGAAGAACACTGAAAAGAAAAAYATAGGTGATTTGGATTCSATATTGAAGCTTCTGAAAAAAAACTCCAGTCCTAKMATWTTGTCMCCAACATTAACAAACAAGTTCTGGAGCAAGTTGAAGTCRCACAGTAAGARGCACTATGGTGCTGACCAGGGRCCTTCAAGCAATGAGAATTCCAATGYCAATGGGAGTGATGGAACTCCAGTGCCACGACCATATAGTCCAGAATTRGTAAACAAGGACTATGACTTGAGCAAGAATGCSARATCAAGCATTGAGCCACSAACGCAAGTCTTTGGTGTGTCCTTGGACAAGTTGACTGARGCWCATGGTGTGGAYAGTGACYTGTCGTTGGGATCRAACAGGATCAAAATYCCATTGGTTCTGGATGAGTTGATAGCCTCCCTGAAGCAGCTGGACTTGTCCATGGAGGGTCTKTTCAGAATCAACGGAAACATCAGRAAGTTGAGGGAGTTCACTGAGGARATCAATGCCAACCCTGAGAATGTGCCTGACTTTTCTGGGGAGAATGCGATTCAGCTAGCAGCCTTGCTGAAAAAGTTCTTCAGGGAATTGCCAGAGCCATTGTTAACAACCACTCTGTACAGTTTGTGGACAGGAACGATGCATGATTTGGAAAAGGCGAAGCTTGTGTATGCCTTGTTGCCAAAGTACCACAGAAACTGCTGYGARGTTTTGTTCTCATTCCTCAAGTATGTGTCAACCTTTTCAAGTGGATCCAAAATGGACATACACAACCTGGGTACTGTGTTTGCGCCAAACATACTGTACTCGTCTGAGGAGAACACACATGCTGACTCTGGGATAGCCATTCAAGTGGTTGAGGATTTAATCAAGTCAAACGAGCAGATGGTGTTTGTGCCGAAGACASTGATGGAGTTGCTGAAAAAGACATTGGATGCGAAGTTGCCGACTGATTTTGCAACAATAAACGACTATTTGAAAAGTAACAATATAATTTAAAAATGAAAGAAATAAAAACTTAGAGTAGTATAACTTATATATATTTGTAAAAAAAAAAAAAATCGAATTAATCAGAGTCAGGTCTGATGATTGGCCATTGGTAAACATCGCCGTGCATGTACTTGTAGTTGTGTTTGTGCATGTACTCGTTCAGCTCAGTAGGACCTCTRCTGCCGTATGGGTAGATGGTTGGGGCAGGGGCGTCTTTGCCTTCTAGGTAATCGAGCAATGGGGTGAACAAAGCCCATGAGACATCCAGCTCGTCGTCTCTGACGAAGTTTGAGTGGTCGCCAATCAGGGCGTCTCTGATCAGGGCCTCGTATGCCTGTGGGATCCAGAAGTCCTCGTATCTGTCCGCATAGGTCAAATTCAAGTCTGTGATCTTTGTGGAGGTGCTCAGGCCGGGAGTCTTCATGTTGCACTTCAAGTAAACGGCCTCGTCAGGCTGGATTCTGATGACAAGCTCGTTGTTTGGGATCTGGTCAAACATACCACTGGCAACGGGCTTGAACTGTATTCTGATCTCAACCTTACCAACATCCAGGGCCTTACCGGCCTTCATGATGATAGGAACACCGTCCCATCTTTCGTTTCTGATCTGGAAGTTCATGGCAGCAAAGGTGATACACTTGGAGCCCTCAGGAACAGTTTCGTCATCYAAGTAGGAAGGCTTAGAGCCATCCTCGGACGCACCGTACTGGCCGATGATGATGTCGTTGTGGTCTATAGGGGCAATGGCCTTCAGGACCTTGACCTTTTCGTCTCTGACGGCTTCTGAGTCAAAGGCAACAGGTCTTTCCATGGTCAACAGAGTCAGGACTTGGAGCAAGTGGTTCTGCATGACGTCTCTGATGATACCAATGTCGTTGAAGTAGCCACCTCTGCCCTCAGTGCCGAATGGCTCCTTGAATGTGATTTGAATGTTTTGAATGTTTTCTTTGTTCCAAGCGGAGTTGAACAAGATATTACCGAATCTCAAAATCAACAAATTCTTGACCATTTCCTTACCCAGGTAGTGGTCGATTCTGTACAACTCATCTTCAGAGAACAAGGGAGCCAGTTCCTTTTGRAGTTGTCTGGARGATTCCAAGTCATGGCCAAATGGCTTTTCAACAATGATCTTGGTCTTGGCATCGTCTTCGTTGATGTATATGTTGTTTTTGATTTGTTCACAAACAGTACCAAAGACACTTGGGGGTAATGCCAGGTAGTGCAATCTATTTACAGGAGAGCCGTTGTTCAAGCTCTTTTCRATTTCCTTGTAAGATTCACCCAGCTTCTTGTAGCCCTCGTCTGTGTCATAAGGGCCTTGGACATATGTGACATTGGCCAAGAAGTCATCAACAACTTGTTCTCCGTTACTTTCCTTGGATACTTGCTTCAGCAAGAATGGCTTCAATCTATCTCTTAGTTCTTCATCGGTCATTTTGGATCTGGCATAACCAACAACTCTGCACTCATCTTTTGAAATTTCACCTTGCTTGAATAGACCAAAAATGGCAGGGAATGTTTTCTTTTTGGATAAATCACCAGAGGCACCAAAAACRGTGATGATGTACTTATCTAGTTTATTAGTCATCTTTTGTCTTTTTGTGTCTGGACTGTTAGGCATAATATGTGGCACTTAACTCTTATGGTTTGATACAATATTKTTTCTCTACTCTAAAAGCTATWTGATTTRTGAAACASATAATATYAAACCCCCGTTTATGAACCTTATAAATCAGAAAGGAATTGATCTAATTCTGTTCAGTGATTTTCAAAAAAAATAAAAGGGAGGTGTGATAGTTTACGCTATACGGTACGTTCTGAGCACTAGGTATTTTTTTTTTCYCACCACTTTACCTAATGGAAATTGCGTAAGACGTATTTTTGGGAAGTGTGTCACTCAAAAAAAAACACACGTAGCGTCATTTTTTGGGAATTTCCAGTCACTGTGCAAAAAGGCGCTTATTTCACAATATCCAAAAAAAAACAACAAAAAACGTAAACGGAAAATAGCGCAATTGGCCATTCGATTGGCTGCTACACAGGAAAAGATAAAYGTTAAATRCAACTATAAGAGGAATTAAACTTTGTATACCGTATAAATAAAATAAATATATCACCACGATTCGAATATSGCTGTTGATGCGTCCACGSTWGGCTCCTCTTCTCGTCTTTCAACCYTGTACGAGTGGTCCATTCCTTGGATCAGKGTGTGCAGTGTGCCTTTTATGTACTCGGACGGCTGTTTTCCGARCCCGTTGCCGTTTAAATCGGAGATGCGCTTCTGGGTGAACTCACGCAAGTATATCTCATTCAGCTTCAMAAGCGCCTCAGCTCTTTTTTTACTGTTGCTGGAGATCTCATCATCCGGCAGCAAAAGCCCACCACCGTTCATGCACCCACCAGGACAKGCCATCARCTCAATAAAGTCACAGTCCTTTGGTTCCAGTCCACCCTTTCTYTCAACCAYTCTCTTCTTCCTGTTGTTCATCAGCAAGTTGGTTCTCTGTTTCAAGCCATTGCCCTCCTTGTCCAACTTTCTTATCAGGTTTTGTAAATTCTTAAATCCGTACAATTCACAACTGCTAGCRACCGTTTTGCCATCGCTYTCCMCATCCACAAGCTTGTAAAACTTCATGTCACTGTTCTTCCCGTGYTCCRCYTGTATTTCAAGTTTCAACAATGGCTGCTCGTTTTCTAAATGTAACTTGTACTCYTTGATGTACCTGTATGCGTACCCTCCACTGGTGTTYTCAGCTTCAATCTCCACATCATCAATCACCCATGCMAGATCGGCCAAGTCCTCGTTTTTGTAGACATTCATCARGYTCATTCTRTCCCKTTTATCAAGGTGAACAGCAGGTGCCTTTAGGTCAATGCTGTTGTCTATGAACATGTTGATGAYCTCCTTAGGGGTTAAAACACAGTCCACATCCACGTCATCATCTCCGTTCTTCGAACTCTCTAATTTCTTGTCAAAGCAGGGCATGATCGATAAGTGATAGATGTTTTTGTTGATGAATATGTTTTTTTTCAGCAAGTTGCCCAGCATSGACATTTCWGGCTTGATCTTGACAAAGTTTGGSGTWAGGCTGTTGTGTTGCTTTTCTATGTAAAGAACAACACCAGGACASACAACGGTGAATTTMGGWCYYGMWTCYGACTTACTTTGAGARCTYGTTTGTATCATTTGCTTGTTCAATTCTATGTTCGACAACTCCTTACCYACTTGGGTGGAKGTTACAAACAGYTGAYYTGTRTCATACTTTTTCTKGAACAGTGTCTTAAAACTCTGCAACAACCATTCATCRACAACATTCAAGTTATCAAACTTTAAATAGTTCAAAAGAGAGATCCTGCATGTTGGTGATATGGAAATGGCCAAATTCAAATCAGCATCATCAGCCAAAGTRTCTTTGTAGTGRTTGAAGAACTTTTCGTATGAGTGTTGTTCCAACACAAGCTCTTCACTGGTTGTCACACAYCCYGARCATGCTAGACAGTCCTGAAGTGTAATGTTCACCTTGGTGGGAACATCGTCTTCCTTCCCAACCTCTATRACCTCGTCATCTGTCTTCTTCTCGTATGTGTTCTTTATGGGATTGATRCACACYTGGTTAGGYGTRATGAAGTCATTCAGTGTTTCCTTACTTAGTATTGAGCTCATTATGGTGTAAGCTAATTGGCCTTATGAGTATATGTTTATTTACCTTTTTCTATATTTTTATTCAGTAAGTTCTGTCTCCATATAAAAAGGATGATTAGGTAAGGACAAAGTGATGACCAGGTCACATGCCGCACCGGAAAGACCAAAAAAAAAATTTGAAAAAGATGATGTGTTCGGACTTAAGAGAGACACTCCAAYCTTAAGAGACAAACTCACATAAACAACATATGTGTWTCAAGTATTGRACATGTCTCTATATCTTGAAAGTGTGTWGACTGTACTGCAACAAAAATTGTGACAWTTRTCTCGCTTATAAAAWAYAGYTCTTCAGCATGTGTGTTATCCTTTTTAAGAATCGTAGAGTATATATGAACACCACAAATTTAAWATTTCAATAGTATTAAATTTTTTRAAAAAGATRAATATAAWCTMTGCTTTTTGATWAASRTCRAGAACTCAACCAAAGTATCAAGCATGTACTTCTCCGGTGAGTGRATTTAGGTTACATTATCTTTTTCCAAGTTTGATTTCGACAWTTGCRGGGTTATGATTTGTTGATAGATTTTGTGAATTGAGTTACCCAAATAGGAAGCTCAATTTGCTGCGTGTAATYMTTTTTTTTAAAAAAAATATARTTATATCCTTTTCACAAACAGTGCTAAGCGAAGCTTATCGTGAAATTTATGATTTATCACCGTGTTCTTTGTCGGCTAGTCCTATAATTTGMAAATAAATWTTTTTRAAGATATCCTTCAGTTATKGATATTATTTGATAAGGATAGYTTAGTAATGSTTTGATAGAGTTGCTTCTTTATCTYTYTAATATTTCATAACTATATATAARMARCTKTAAAAAATGTATTCTTCAARTRTCAATRAAAWCAATATAATYTWYCTTYAARACCAAACAGAATAAACAATAAAACCACAGTTTTATATTACACACAATGGTTTACACTGACATTTTTAGTCCTYTAGTCCCTGCTGATGTTGAATTAGCCACTGAGTTGATCAGAAAGCATCCAAAGAATGTTRAAGAYCAMATTCAATTCGTCCAAGTTGATAAGCAAAATCCACCAAGAAAGCAAGCCACCAAGTTGGTTGACATGTTRAGAGCCGGTRAAACTGAGGGCTTGCCWGTCATCGACCCTAAGGCCTACGTTTTGTTCTACAAGAACAACAAGGTGCCTTTGTTCAAGTCCATCGTCAACTTGAAGACCAAGACCGTTGAAATCACCACTGAAGAAGAAGGYCTAGGTCCTATGCAAKCTGAMTTTGTTGAGAAGTTGGACAGAGAGGTTTTCAAGATTCCGCAAGTTCARGAAAACATTGCCAGATTAAAATTGGAAAACAAGAAGTTCAACCACCCAACCTTAGGTGAATTGGGCTACAACGTCATTTCYGAAACCTGGATGTACGGTMACAGAGGTGAGCCAGAGGACCACTTGAAGCCAAAGGCCCAGGTCTACTTCTTCATCAAGTTGGACCACCCAGAATCCAACCACTACACCCTGCCTTTGCCATTCACCGTCATTGTTGATTACTTCACCTGYGAGTTCATTGACATGGTTTACTTGGCTATGGATGGAGATGACTCCACTCCTATCACTCCAGACAGATTGAATGACTGGGTCATTCCTGAGGACATCCACAAGTTTGAGTACTACCCAGATGTCAGAATTGATTTGGAACCTGAATTGAACTTGAAGCCATTGAGCATCAGCCAACCAGARGGTGTTTCATTCAACGTCACAAACGACAACAAGGTTGAATGGCAAGGTTGGGAATTCTACGTCCAAACCAATGTCAGAGAGGGTTTCTCCATGAACAACATCTACTTCAAGGGAAGACCTTTGATCTGGAAGTACTGTTTGAACGACATGATTGTTCCATACTCTGCCAAGCCAATGTCCACCAAGGCCGGTGAAAAACACAAGAACGCCCTAGCCTCCAAGATGGCCTTTGATGTTTCTGAAATTGGATTTGGTAACACCACCTTCCCATTGGGTTCTGGTTGTTGCTTGGGTTACATCAAGTACTTTGATGGTTGTAAAACTGACATCGATGGTAAGCCTATTGTTGTCAAGAACCAAGTTTGTATGCATGAAGTTGATAATGGTGTCCAATGTTTACACAAGAACTACAGAACTGAAAACAACAAGTTGGTTCTAAGAAGAAGAGAGTTGATTTTACAAACCGTTGCCACTGTTGCCAACTACGAGTACATCATCCAATTCATCTTGGATCAAAATGGTTCCATCACCACTGAAGTCAGAGCCACTGGTATTCTGTCCACAACTGCCATTGAACCAAACACCAAGACTGACCACTCCACCGTTGTTGCTCCAGGTGTCAATGCCCAATACCACCAGCACTTGTTCTCCTTCAGATTGGACCCAAGATTCGATGGTGACTTGAACTCTGTTTGTTACGATGACTTTGTTCCTTTGGAGGACAAYGAGGAGGACTGGTTAGTTGGTTTCAAGGCCAAGAGAACCTGGTTGGACAAGTCCGGACACATTGAGCAATCTCCATTCACCAACAGAACCTACAAGTTCATCAACGAAAACGTCATCAACCCTGTTTCCATGACCCCAGTTGGTTACAAGGTTGAGATTCCTGCCCATCAACTGATCATGGCTGGTCCAAACTCCCAAAACATCAAGAGAGCCAAGTTTGCCACRAAGCAGTTCTGGGCCTACCATGCTGCTGACGACAGAAACTACATTGCTGGTGAGTTGACCAACCAGTCCAAGGAGGACACTGGGTTGGCCAAGTGGTTGGAAGAGGATGCCAAGGCTGGAAAGTCCATCAGAAACGCCGAGTTGTCCTGTAACATCACCCTAGGTTTGTCACATGCTCCTTCCACCGAACAATTCCCTGTCATGTCCATGGACAAGGTTGAATTCGCCATCATCCCAGTATGCTTCTTCTGGAAGAACCCTGCTTTGGACTTGCCAATCGCCACTGCTGAAACCACAAAGATCGTTTGCTATGAAGATATTGTTGCCGGTAAACAATCTTCATGCTGTAGCAAATAAGTCAGATGTAAATATTCCCTACAAAAAGAAAATACAAAGATGAAACCCTTCGGTTAAACAGCTGGTTACACATATATATTCCACTTTATTTACTGTTATTTAAGACTAATACTATATTGAAAAGCTTGTTTATTTTTTGAGGTTCACCTTGATTGTAGGAGTGTTCTTCAGTTGTGTAATGATGTCTTGAGAGTGACTTTTCCCTTTTTTGGTTAGCAATGGATGCGTGCACGTGTATGATTCTGAAGATTTTCTTGTGGGAAAAAAATTCAGTCGCTTTTTTTTTTTTTTTTTTTGGAAATCCACAACCTGGAGAAAATTCAAAAACAGCAACTTTTTGAATCAGATAGATTTTTGTTATTTGTTTAAGTTTTTTGGAATAAAAACAAACACTACATCATTACACTTTCCCCAAACAAAACACTCATTTTAGGATAACAGGATGATTCCATTACTATGGATTTATGTTTTGTTCAGCTATGTGCAGTTCTTGAGCGGGTTCAAGAACGTTAAAGATCACGCTAAATATAGCTACTTTGTGATAGAAAGCTCATTAGAGGAGTTAGACAGCTTTTTAAAATCAAACACAAATGTGAATTATCAATTTGAAAACAGTGTGTATGGATTTGAAGACACACATCAAGTTATTTCTATACTCAAAACCCTTAGTAAAAGAGACTCTCTAGAGGAACATGAGTTTTTTGAAGGTAAAAAGATCCATACTCTCAATCCGGAAAGAAGATTGTTCAAAAGAGCTCCTGTTCCCATAGACACAACAATTTCTGACAATCAACAGACTGATCCTGACTGGTCTGGATTCAGCGATGAACAAAAAAGCAAAATAGAAAAGGTGATGAATGACTATCACATTAATGATCCTCTCTTCAAAAAGCAATGGCACATCTACAACTCAGTTCATGAGGGGAATGACTTGAACTTGCTGAAGGTCTGGGACATGAACATCACAGGGAACGGAGTGACTGTGGCCATAGTTGATGATGGGCTTGACTACGAGAACACTGATTTGAAGAACAACTTCAATGCCAAGGGCTCCTATGACTTCAATGACAAAAACGATCTCCCAAAGCCCAGATTGGCTGATGATTACCATGGGACCAGGTGTGCTGGTGAAATAGCTGCTGCCAAGGACAACAACTACTGTGGCCTGGGAGTTGCATACAATGCCAAGGTTTCAGGCCTAAGAATATTGTCCGGAGATGTCACGCCTGAGGAAGAAGCTGCTTCRTTGATWTACGAAATGAACGAAAACGAYATCTACTCATGTTCGTGGGGTCCAACTGACAACGGAAGAGAAATGGAAAAGCCCTCTGACTTGGTATCTCAGGCCATGGTGAAGGGTGTGACAGAGGGAAGAAACAGCAGGGGAAACATCTATGTGTTTGCGTCTGGTAACGGTGCAAACCTYGGTGACAAYTGTAATTACGATGGATACACAAACAGCATATACTCAATCACGGTTGGTGCCATTGACTGGAAGGGCTTGCACTCTCCTTATTCTGAATCATGCTCTGCTCTGCTAACAGTCACATACTCCTCAGGATCTAATGAATACATCCACTCAACAGACATCAACAATGTTTGTTCAGATAAACATGGAGGTACCTCTGCTGCTGCTCCCTTGGCTGCCGGTGTTTATGCCTTAGTATTGGAGGCAAATCCAAACATCACCTGGAGAGACTTGCAGTATTTGAATATCCTTAGTGGTGTACCTGTAGATGATGAGACGGATCCATCTAAATGGCAGCAACCTTCAAACTATTTCAATAAAAAATACTCCCACATGTACGGCTTTGGTAAGATAGATGCATATGAAATTGTCAAGATGGCTCAGGATTGGGAAAATGTTAATGAGCAAGTTAGCAAAAGATTTGATAGAATACAAGTGGATGAGACAAGCAAGAACGATAATGAATACATAGAGAGCAAGTTCAACATAACTGAAGAGGATGTGCAAGACTTCAAGCACTTGGAGCACATCACTGTTGTCATAGATGCAGATGCCAAGATGAGAGGCTTCACTGAGATTGATCTAATAGCCCCAGATGGGTCWGTATCACATTTAGCTATTCCTAGGAAACTAGACAAAAGAGGCGGAGGTTTCCCCAACTGGAAGTTCATGTCTGTTGTTCACTGGGGCACACAGCCAGTTGGTGAATGGACATTGAAAAGTAGAGTGACTTCGAACAATAATGACTTCCATTTGAARAGYTGGGAGTTTGAAATATTTGGTGAAAAGAGAGATGAGGAGGCTGGAACTATTTCRACAACTTCCACAAGCTCMTATGCYAGTGAACCRACACCRACWAGMACKYACTCAAGAAACYYCTRCAGTRGCCACTCCAACTGARACCTCTAAGGAAACAGAACATGARCATGAACATGAAACACTGAAAAAGGGYGAAAARCTGTTGAARGCSCACCATTACCTRGGACTSTTCATGCTAATATTCATATTATCAACATTGTATTATCTGTTGTTTGTCCATAAGACACAAAAGTTCCARAGACTGAGAGCGGAAACGTATGARTTTGAYATAATYGATAATGAGGAGCCATCGGATGAAGAGTTTGAGTTGGAYGATGATGGYCTRTCCAGTGAMCTGCTKAATGACGATGAKTTAGAAGTYYCTYATTCAGAGSCASCTKTRYCTGAAACAGCTGRAACKACAGAAGCAACTGAMGACGTGGTCAATGATGAATCAKCAGAMACCACATTCACCAATCCGTTTGCTGAARRYGARCAYCAAGAGTCAGATATATAGTTYTGTAAATATCTTCCTTTTTTKTGAAAATCTCTGGATATAAGCCATAGCCAAGTATGGTCACATGCSCACTCGGAAAACAAGSACCCGYTKTGATAGGAAATTTAAGTTCCGAGAGGATAATCYRATCCCATTCATCCTTCAAAATCCAACAATGAGTTCCTTGTGTGCGTAGATCTCTTTTCAGGGGATTTTCCCTCTTTTCCGGAGAAAAAAAAAATGATTGTGTTTTTTTTCTAAGGGGAAAAAATCYCTCGGTCTGAGTGACGCGCCTAATTTCGTTTTTTTTGAGGAAACTGACGACGAAAATGGACATTGAACAGAAGCTGTTGTGGCAAGGCGGTTAGCACTAGCATGGGTATTGAGGGGATGGTTGATTGCACACATCCTTTTTGCGTACAGCKATGATGGAATGATGGATCAATGGAGACTCAATTAACCTTTAACGTAGTTGTTCTGTARTTYTTCATCTTTAATAAAGGTTATCCAGCACATAGTGCCAAAATTGGCCTTTGAGCACGATGAGATGCCAACATTATATATTCAAAATCGTTATTATATAAGCAGCTTRATAAAATATTAAAAGTTCATTGCTCATCGCTGTTATTATTATTTATACATGAGGAAAAAAGAACTCAGAGTAAAACTCCCAATAAAGTATTGACACAATTCTTAACAACAATGTCAATTAACAACAACGATTCAAGTGAATCCACTTCTGATGCTGTTGAAAAGTTTCCAAAAAAAATYGACCAACGTGATGAAGATCTCCCACAAAACTTTAACTTAAAAGACGAGGAAGACATCAACATCTACACTGTTTTGCCTGTTTACGACAAGAAATGGTACACTATCAGACACTACCAAAAGCTTATGTGGATCATCTTCATAATCTCTTTGACCTCATGTAACACAGGGTATGACAGCTCATTGCTTAACTCATTGTACACWGAAAARGACTTCATGAATGCAATTGGGAATGTCAAGGGCTCGATTTTGGGGGCWCTAACCAGTGGTTACTTCTTTGGTTGCTTCCTTTCCTTTTTYTTTTCCGCAAAAGTCAACGACAAGTTTGGAAGAAAAAAGTGTCTAATATACTGCAACGTYATCATGATTATTGGGGTTTTGATCCAATCAGTTTCAGGTGCCTGGAAAACCGATGGGTACCCTGAAAACTACAAGAARCGTGATGTTTTGGGGATGATGATTGCAGGCAGAGTTGTCATTGGTATTGGSTCWGGTGTYATTCAAAGCTCYGCWCCWGCYTTGATTGCAGAACTTGCTKATCCGGAACCYACAGCYAGATCTGTTCAAATCAACTACTACAACTCCAGTTGGTATTTGGGTGCTGTTGTAGCAGCTTGGATATCATTTGGTGTCAGAAACGTTCCTCATCACTGGTCTTGGAGAATACCATCCATTTGCCAGTGTTTGTTTTCCTTTGTGCAACTAATTCTGGTTCCTTTGTATGTTCCTGAATCTCCAAGATGGTATGTATCCAAGGGCAGATACGAAGAGGCAAGAGAGGTACTAAATGATTTACATGCGGGCAACATGGAGGAGGGTCAAGAATTGGTTGACTATGAAATGACCGAAATTCAGTTAGCCATTGAACAAGAAAACATTGCTTCACAAACAAAGTTTACTGACTTATTCAAAACATCTGCTAATTTGAAAAGAATGTGGATCATCTGTTGGATTGGTATATTCATGCAGTTRTCTGGTAATGGTATTYTATCATATTACTTGGGAAAAGTGCTAGACTCCATCGGTTACACTTCCTCTTCACAACAATTGATCATAAATGCGGGATTGATGATTTATAATTTGGGATGCAGTGTYATACAATCATTTTGGATYATTTCCCTRGTAAAAAAGAGAGTTCTATTGATCAAGTCATCCATTGCCGGAATGTTTGTTTCTTTGTTGATTTGGACAATTCTTTCTGCCAGAGCGCAGGAAACTGACTTTAAGAATAAAGCCATGGGTAAAACAGTCTTGGCATTTATCTTCATTTACTTCTTCTTCTACAAYTTRGGTTTAAACGGATTGCCTTTCACATACGTCACAGAGATTCTTCCATATACTATAAGAGCCAAGGGAATATCAATACTAATGGTTGTTGAGTTTATACTACACATCTTCAATGGATTTGTGAACTCCATTGCAATGGACGCCATACAGTGGAAATACTACATCGTCTACGTTTGCATTCTATTTGTCGAGTTCTTTGTGTGCTTCACATTCATTGAAACATCTGGACGAACCTTGGAAGAGGTTGCGGATGTCTTTGGTGATGGTATCAAGGGCTTAGGTGCTGTGTCTGGAATTGCAGCCTTGACTGATGGGAAGAAGTACCAACATGACGAGTATGTTGAGTCTATTTAAGTGAATTATTTATAATTTTYTAATCAATTGAGTAAGAGATGTTTGTGGTTATCAAAGTTATRGAAATGGCTTATATATATTAGATGTAACTGATGGTTATATAAGCCTCTTTTGACACTATTAGATTKGCATCTCTTGTTAATGAATCTGAATTCATCAAGCCAAACGATGTATTGATCAAACCAATCCATTTCGACTAATTAGGCAAACGTGATGCTTCGTTTTTTTTTTTTTCSGAGTTCAGCGCWYTWCGCYTYCATWYKWTTTCAWWWTCAAAAAWCAAAAATAAAAAAATAAGGATAACTTACAAGAAGATATATATTAAAAGAACRATAAAATGCAAYTTAAATTAATTGCARTAAYAAAATGAATAAARCACTTGTTTTCAAAGAGCTTGCCTTGTTGGCATTTTCAGTAGTGATTATTGAAGGWGCAGAGGCTGATGCTGGAGATGTTTCTATACTTGGGAAGCCAGATGTTTTAGCACTTGGAGTAGCAGATGTTTCTATAATTGGGGTAGCAGATGTTTCTACAGCTGTTCCTGCAACTGTGGTAGCAGAAGCATATGATGGTTTTTCTTCAGAGCTAGTCAAGTAAGTTGTTGGCACACTGCTTGGAACATTGCTAGAAGACAACACTGAGGTGGCTGTTTGGCTTGACTCTAAACAACTGTATTCGGTGCAAACAACAGTCTTATAATCAGTGTTAATTTCAGTGGTTACAGAAGTTGATGGTTTTTCACTTGAAMMKGTTTTCAATGTRGTGGCATTCCATCCAGAGTTTGTTGGTGTCTCTACAACAATAACAGGAACAGTYAATGATGARTTKCCAGCTCCAACAAATACAGWCTCWGTTGTGAATGAWGTRGTRAAGTGGCCWGTCCATGGAATGGTKGTTCTCAAWGWTGGTGCAGGAGTTTGAACTACTAYTTCWGATTCTGTRCTYRAWTTTCCATCTTCGCCAGTAAAGGTAATTTCAGTGGTGTAAGTGCTTGTGAAAGAGCCAGTCCATGATGTGRTRRTAGTTACARTRGATKCAGGRGTTTCAACAACRATRACMGTTTCRGTA
>LPNL01000013.1:0-2500 GCA_001749795.1 Hanseniaspora opuntiae
AAAATAWTTATATTCACATTCATTAAATTTACTAGTAAAAAGAGTGAAACTTTTTTTTTTTTTCTGGTAAACTTTTTTTTTTTAATTTTTTATTAGCCAAAAAAAGATTCAGCCGCACAAAACGCAAAAAACAGGGAGCAACTGTAAACCGCGCAAAAGGAACTACATGAGAAAGAAAACAAAGTTGAAAGAGTTTGGAAACAAACTCGAGTAAAGCTTATATTTCTATTTCAAAAGGCCTCGTCGAATGGTGGAATGGGTCACTGGGTGCTCGCAAGAGATAACCTAGTTCCAAAACAGCATGTCGACATGGGCAAAGATTATAAGACTTTGGTCTAAATCTAGCCTGAACAGTCTTAGTCTAAGTAAGAAATTACTTATGATTAAGCAATGAAGGATTTAGTGGATTACTAGCTAATAGCAATCAAAACTAAAGAATTCAAACTCGGGGGAATGCTTTGTTAGATAGCCGGTTTATTTATAAACTGTGATTCTTTACAATAGTAACCTCCACTCAAATTACTGATGCTAAACTTGTTTGTTGAAATATACAGGCTATGTTTGGCGGAAGCTAATTCGAGGAAACTCAAAGAGTGCTATAGGTTAGGAAGTGTAGTTACTACAACAGTAGAGTGTAAAAGCTTTACTAGTGGTTTACTATTACTTTTCAGAGAGAAATCTCTGTGCAACTAAGTTTAGCTTTATCAGCGTAATAATTAAACTCAAAGGTAAGTTTTGGAAACTAGCTTTGGCTGGTTTCTTTGATTTGCTTTTAATTTTTACAAGATAGTTATCTGGTTGATCCTGCCAGTAGTCATATGCTTGTCTCAAAGATTAAGCCATGCATGTCTAAGTATAAGCAATTTATACAGTGAAACTGCGAATGGCTCATTAAATCAGTTATCGTTTATTTGATAGTTTCTTTACTACATGGAATACCTGTGGTAATTCTAGAGCTAATACATGCTTAAAATCCCAACTCACGAAGGGATGTATTTATTAGATAAAAAATCAATGTCTTCGGACTTCTGATGATTCATAATAACTTTTCGAATCGCATGGCTTTATGCTGGCGATGGTTCATTCAAATTTCTGCCCTATCAACTTTTGATGGTAGGATAGTGGCCTACCATGGTTTCAACGGGTAACGGGGAATAAGGGTTCGATTCCGGAGAGGGAGCCTGAGAAACGGCTACCACATCCAAGGAAGGCAGCAGGCGCGCAAATTACCCAATCCTAATTCAGGGAGGTAGTGACAATAAATAACGATACAGGGCTTTATGTCTTGTAATTGGAATGAGTACAATTTAAATACCTTAACGAGGAACAATTGGAGGGCAAGTCTGGTGCCAGCAGCCGCGGTAATTCCAGCTCCAATAGCGTATATTAAAGTTGTTGCAGTTAAAAAGCTCGTAGTTGAACTTTGGGCTTGGAGAATCGGTCCAACTTTGTTGTGTACTGTCTTCTCCAGGTCTTTCCTTCTGGTTCTCATTTGGGGTTTACTCCATTTGTTGATCCAGGATTTTTACTTTGAAAAAATTAGAGTGTTCAAAGCAGGCGTTTTGCTCGAATATATTAGCATGGAATAATAGAATAGGACGATTGGTTCTATTTTGTTGGTTTCTAGGACCATCGTAATGATTAATAGGGACGGTCGGGGGCATCAGTATTCAGTTGTCAGAGGTGAAATTCTTGGATTTACTGAAGACTAACTACTGCGAAAGCATTTGTCAAGGACGTTTTCATTAATCAAGAACGAAAGTTAGGGGATCGAAGATGATCAGATACCGTCGTAGTCTTAACCATAAACTATGCCGACTAGGGATCGGGCGGTGCCTTTTATTGGCCCACTCGGCACCTTACGAGAAATCAAAGTTTTTGGGTTCTGGGGGGAGTATGGTCGCAAGGCTGAAACTTAAAGGAATTGACGGAAGGGCACCACCAGGAGTGGAGCCTGCGGCTTAATTTGACTCAACACGGGGAAACTCACCAGGTCCAGACACAATAAGGATTGACAGATTGAGAGCTCTTTCTTGATTTTGTGGGTGGTGGTGCATGGCCGTTCTTAGTTGGTGGAGTGATTTGTCTGCTTAATTGCGATAACGAACGAGACCTTAACCCTTAAATAGAGTTGCTGGCATTTGCTGGTAAATCTTCTTATGGGGACTATCGATTTCAAGTCGATGGAAGTTTGAGGCAATAACAGGTCTGTGATGCCCTTAGACGTTCTGGGCCGCACGCGCGCTACACTGACGGAGCCAGCGAGCTTTTCCTTAACCGAGAGGTTTGGGTAATCTTGTGAAACTCCGTCGTGCTGGGGATAGAGCATTGTAATTATTGCTCTTCAACGAGGAATTCCTAGTAAGCGCAAGTCATCAGCTTGCGTTGATTACGTCCCTGCCCTTTGTACACACCGCCCGTCGCTAGTACCGATTGAATGGCTTAGTGAGGCTTCAGGATTTGCTTAGATCGAGGGGCAACTCTCTTTCAGAGCGGAGAA
>LPNL01000013.1:7500-10000 GCA_001749795.1 Hanseniaspora opuntiae
TCAAAAAAAAAAGATTGCAGCACCTGAATTTCGCGTATGGTCTCCCACTACACTACTCAGTCAGGCTCTTAACAGCTTAACTACAGTTGATCGGACGGGAAACGGTGCTTTCTGTTAGATATGGCCGCAACCGAAATTTATCATTTTTAAGTGCTATATGAACCCCCAAATTTTTGCTAAAACGATCATTTTTTCGTTGTAGGCTAATACTGTAGGCAGAGGATGTACTAATACACCTGTCTAAACATAATAAAAAATCAAACTACAAAAAAAATGACAAAAAGTGCATAAAAATTCCAAAGTTATTGTTTACAAACATGATTAACATTGATATGACAGATACATGATATTAAAATATTGCTATATTAAATTAAGCTAATTCACTTAATCTATTGATATGTAAACTTACTCGTGACTGTCTGTAAACAAATAATTCCACATATAATTGCTTATCACTAATAAAACTGTTATCAATGTACATGATGAATTTTCACACAAACAGCTTCAAAAAGTAATCAACCATCAATGCAAGCTAATACACATTCTTCTAATTACCAACATACACACATTTGACTCATATGTGTATAAACAATGTTGACAAAATATTTATATTCACATTCATTAAATTTACTAGTAAAAAGAGTGAAACTTTTTTTTTTTTCTGGTAAACTTTTTTTTTTTAATTTTTTATTAGCCAAAAAAAGATTCAGCCGCACAAAACGCAAAAAACAGGGAGCAACTGTAAACCGCGCAAAAGGAACTACATGAGAAAGAAAACAAAGTTGAAAGAGTTTGGAAACAAACTCGAGTAAAGCTTATATTTCTATTTCAAAAGGCCTCGTCGAATGGTGGAATGGGTCACTGGGTGCTCGCAAGAGATAACCTAGTTCCAAAACAGCATGTCGACATGGGCAAAGATTATAAGACTTCGGTCTAAATCTAGCCTGAACAGTCTTAGTCTAAGTAAGAAATTACTTATGATTAAGCAATGAAGGATTTAGTGGATTACTAGCTAATAGCAATCAAAACTAAAGAATTCAAACTCGGGGGAATGCTTTGTTAGATAGCCGGTTTATTTATAAACTGTGATTCTTTACAATAGTAACCTCCACTCAAATTACTGATGCTAAACTTGTTTGTTGAAATATACAAGCTATGTTTGGCGGAAGCTAATTCGAGGAAACTCAAAGAGTGCTATAGGTTAGGAAGTGTAGTTACTACAACAGTAGAGTGTAAAAGCTTTACTAGTGGTTTACTATTACTTTTCAGAGAGAAATCTCTGTGCAACTAAGTTTAGCTTTATCAGCGTAATAATTAAACTCAAAGGTAAGTTTTGGAAACTAGCTTTGGCTGGTTTCTTTGATTTGCTTTTAATTTTTACAAGATAGTTATCTGGTTGATCCTGCCAGTAGTCATATGCTTGTCTCAAAGATTAAGCCATGCATGTCTAAGTATAAGCAATTTATACAGTGAAACTGCGAATGGCTCATTAAATCAGTTATCGTTTATTTGATAGTTTCTTTACTACATGGAATACCTGTGGTAATTCTAGAGCTAATACATGCTTAAAATCCCAACTCACGAAGGGATGTATTTATTAGATAAAAAATCAATGTCTTCGGACTTCTGATGATTCATAATAACTTTTCGAATCGCATGGCTTTATGCTGGCGATGGTTCATTCAAATTTCTGCCCTATCAACTTTTGATGGTAGGATAGTGGCCTACCATGGTTTCAACGGGTAACGGGGAATAAGGGTTCGATTCCGGAGAGGGAGCCTGAGAAACGGCTACCACATCCAAGGAAGGCAGCAGGCGCGCAAATTACCCAATCCTAATTCAGGGAGGTAGTGACAATAAATAACGATACAGGGCTTTATGTCTTGTAATTGGAATGAGTACAATTTAAATACCTTAACGAGGAACAATTGGAGGGCAAGTCTGGTGCCAGCAGCCGCGGTAATTCCAGCTCCAATAGCGTATATTAAAGTTGTTGCAGTTAAAAAGCTCGTAGTTGAACTTTGGGCTTGGAGAATCGGTCCAACTTTGTTGTGTACTGTCTTCTCCAGGTCTTTCCTTCTGGTTCTCATTTGGGGTTTACTCCATTTGTTGATCCAGGATTTTTACTTTGAAAAAATTAGAGTGTTCAAAGCAGGCGTTTTGCTCGAATATATTAGCATGGAATAATAGAATAGGACGATTGGTTCTATTTTGTTGGTTTCTAGGACCATCGTAATGATTAATAGGGACGGTCGGGGGCATCAGTATTCAGTTGTCAGAGGTGAAATTCTTGGATTTACTGAAGACTAACTACTGCGAAAGCATTTGTCAAGGACGTTTTCATTAATCAAGAACGAAAGTTAGGGGATCGAAGATGATCAGATACCGTCGTAGTCTTAACCATAAACTATGCCGACTAGGGATCGGGCGGTGCCTTTTATTGGCCCACTCGGCACCTTACGAGAAATCAAAGTTTTTGGGTTCTGGGGGGRGTATGGTC
>LPNL01000014.1:0-10185 GCA_001749795.1 Hanseniaspora opuntiae
AAACAATCAACAAATTGCATTGCTATATTAATTGCTTTTGAATGACTCATGTCGTTAAAATAATGTCATCTCGATTCTCTGAATTAACCTAAGAAGATTTTTATGATGGCTCATTTTTTGCATTTTAGCCAAAAAAAAAAAAAAATAAAATARGGKTTTTCTTATCGCGCGGCTMAAACCTTAAAAACAAAGTTTRAGTCATTGTTTTTTTTWAGACCRAAAARGGTATTTGTTGAAWCATTATCTCACAAAGAAGTATTARARAAMAGAACTAATTGTTGCMATAAAACAAACCAAAAACAARATCATCYTTAMYAAACACTWTYAATGCTYTTTCATTTACCAATTTGTTTKAGTYTATGGCTGGCAACAGCCTCCCTTATCAACTCACTTGAGTGGATATTTGAACAACACCACGCACCAAACAATGTGACCGAGGCTTTGATAAGTGGGATACTGCCAGGGTATACTATAGACGACTACAACGTGACTAAAAGTGATGGAAACCAATTGATAATAATGCCATCAACACCGAGATCTCTAAGTATGAATGAGTTTATGGGTTTTGTCAATGCGCTAGACACTGTTAACTCTTCTATTCATTTTAGTTTTATGGATTCAGTTGAAGAAGATTTCTTAACATTGCGTTCAGTACCCATGRCTGTTTTGAGAAGCGGGATTGACTATACGGTGCAACTTTCAGCGGTCACCTACCCAGTGGGTAATTATWGCGAAGWAGCCACAAATTTTGACTGTGAAGCAGATGTKAAAGATAGCTTCAAGATAAACGGTTATATTGATATTGGGCAACCAGGTAGTGGTGGGTCAGGTAAATTTTGATTTTGTTTGGTGYATCAATGTTCAACCTGGCTMAASTCCTAATAAGAGAAGATCATGAGTGGACGCCTTTACTGTCTTTGTAGATCTTTAATTGGACATTTTGAATAGCTGTTAYATGTATATTGATTCTCTGGGTTTAGTATATATAATCTTCTTTAAGCATTAAATGCTATATTTCTAAACAATTTATTATTTGTACTTTAGAAGGCTCAATATCTTACATATTTTACGACTCTCTAGCCACAATATTGGTAAATTTTATCCATATTCATTTTAGTGGGTCTTATTTATTTAAACAGGGGAAATAATCTCTTTAACTGCGCACGTATAGTATACATRAAAGGACCTGCTCTTGTTGGCTYTGCCTTAAATTAGGTYCAATTAACAYYAAAKTTTCTACCAAMCAATCAAAAAAKAAATTTGTRATTTTACCGTTACTTGTACTGAGTTAGTTTTTGAACCACAATTCACTAATGGTCAACGGCCAAAAGCTACTCCTTTTGCACAATTCAGAAGCTCATGTAGCAGTGGTTCTTAAAGTACTTCTATCTCTCAATAATTTGGAGRTATRTGTCTCTTGACTTTGTCACAAAAGCAGAAAATTGAATAGATATGCGCTTGTACCAATAATCTTAATTTGCTTAAAAAAATTAGTTGTTTAATTTATGTACACGTGATRCAGACAAAWAAKTTGCTTTAAAGCAAAAAGGTTTACATTTGATTAAAATGTTTTTAARCYTATTTTTATATGTAAAATAGTTAGTAAATAAAGAAAATATTTTTTAAATGATAACAACATTTGWCATTCTTTCAAGAGTAAAATAAGTGTTTGAAACTTACAAACAAAAATATGAAAGATGTTTATTCTTTTTTCATTAAAGACTACTTTGTTGATAGCTCGATRATTTCATCTTYTTTCTTATGTAATTTTAAGACTTTTCAGATAAAGTTGAGACATGTTGTTTAAATCTGGCCGTGTTAATGTTAAATAGKTTTTGAARRTRAAATGATACATGAATGATTTACTTCTGAAAAATGAAACGTGAAATTTGAAGAGAAAATATAWTTGTTKCKACACAAAAAAAGTTTCAGGAATCAGATTTARWTCAATTAATTTATTCGCAGTTATATGTAAAAGTTATATATGGAAAATAATWAACCAAGAAAGAAACRAAATATCACTAYCTAYATACATATAGTAAATGTATGTTGATAAGGTTKTATATTCCACWCAAKATGGYAGCGGTGGTGGTGATASTACCCAAATGGATATTCAAATGTTRAAAGAATGGAAGAGTGCCATGGAGAGAAAARAATTCTCAATAAATRGTGACAATGTTARCATTGATGAAYTAATTGAYARAGAGAATAATCAGTTGAATTATGMAAAGATACTAAAAATGAAAGCCGTTTCAGATGACSTTTTTGATTTAATGAAATTTAAATCTTTGATCAAATCAAAAATGAGTGCATTATCGGATATTTTCACAAACRAAAACTGTGGTCTCAGTGAGCRCAAAAGAGTTGATATATTGGCGAGATCAATTATATCATGTGCATGTAGTTACTACATGACCTCTATAAGTGTACGAGAATTGAAAAGTTATGATACCTACATGTACATATGCAATGTTGTCGGTGATATTGTTATGAACAGTCAAATTGACATTGATAAACATGTATGCAAAGCGATAAATGATCAACGTAAGAGAAATGAAAAAAACTCACAAATTGATYATATTAACTCGTCAACCTGATAAAAAATTGATTAAAAGTATGAATGTGAAAGAATTAAAGAAGCAAATCTTGAATGATGCATATTCCATTATTARAGAGAATCCAAATCATAACAGCCACTATATGAGTTATGAATCGTTCAAGACTTTTTTTATGAATGTAATAAAATTTAGATGTGAARACGGCGTGAGAAACTTTGACATCGATGATGTTRAATTATATGTTGAAGAAAATGGATTTGATTATTTTTTTAAGAAAGTAAGTGAGTTTGAATTTCTTTATGCATTTGTCAATAGTAATGGGAAAGTTAGAGAAAAAACAAAAACWTTTRAARAGACAAAMRCTATTGGTAGATCCAGAATYACWAATATTCCTGATAATGTATTTGAAGATATGAAATCTGAAATGAYTACTACAATCAAGAGAAATAAAGGAAGTGCTAAATTTGTSAAGARAGAGGATTTAGCTAAGGAAAGTAAAAAAGTGGTTAGGTATGYAAAGAGTTTRCCARAGAGTGATCATCTCAGCAATGTCTGAAAAAAAAAGTTGCAAAACAATATTTKTATAATATCAATGATTYAGTTGCWTCTATAARAGAGTASCAGARATATGAGACTATCTCCGATAGAAAAAGTTTGTTTYAGATTTYGATGCAACTAAAAWTATTATATCTSCATGTGTTTGTAAAGAATACATTAACAGTTTACTTATTAGAGCTTTTATTCATAATGTGTACTGAGAGAAACCAAWTTTAACAATTGAAGAGACAGGTTTWWKGAACMKAGTAAACCAATTAAAGTRAAATATATGTATTATTTTGAAGATAAAATAAAAWCCAGTATAAAACSGATGTAGACATCATTYAGCAATGTTYCAAAAACCTAATTGAARAYTAATAAATTAAATCTGAAAAGACAATTTTCAATAAAAAAAATACCGTAAAAAAATTCTTAAGCCAGGYAATATTTTCTTAAKTAAAAAATATACAAARAAGATTATTAATCAAACTTATACAATTTAGAKTGTCTTTGGTAGACACTTTATTAATAACTTTGATTAATCAAAAAGATTAAAAAATAGTTGGAGAATCAAMAAATATGCTTGAAATACTTTTTATGTTCATGTTATGAAARGATACTTCAAATWTAACTATAATCTGTGATTGATATAAATTTTYATTTTGAAATRTTAACGACTTATAAAGTCATGTCTTTACGYTTAAGTTTTAAMGGTTTAGTTTTTAAGARAAAAMCTGCTTAATTATACTCGGGAACACAMATATCAGACAAAACCAGTTTAATTTTAAAAAGTGAAAGAAAATGTTTAATTTTTGCTCAATTAAGTTTTTGTTCATAACTGATTATAATATBTGCAAAGGTTTATTAATTACATCTAGAATKACAATGTATAAAAAGAAGTTAATATCAATAATAAGTTATCATGTAGTVGGTTRTATAAACTTACATGTGCAGTACTAGAAAAGAATTCAAYTAATGAAGTTATAAWTATKYTATACAGAAATTTTCCAATAAACAAATCTAGTTAAAAAGCACACTTTCGGGTTTAATCAATAAAAAAAATCATTAAMTTTGGAGGATGAAACTTCGAAAAAAAAAAGTYTAATATTTTCGTAAGTTYTGGTTTGCAAWTTYAMTWGTTTCCAATTATTTTAAGGTTGATAATTTAATTCAATRTCAACATCTTTGTTTCATTATAACTGCTTGAGATGAAATGTTTAATATTCAATTACMATCACGTTTTTTRTGATGRAATATGTGAAGTTTTTTTTTTTTWYAACTTTTTTYWAGAAGAATTTGAAAACATCAAAAGCCAGAGAGATGTCACCAARAATGTTACATGTACATYATTTAAGTTTTTTTAAGGCACAAAAATGCTAGCATTGTAAATGCCGATCTTCTAGACTTRAATATCATAGACGTCTTTTCAAGGATAAATCTCATGAGCACAGATACTTTGAGGTTTTTCTTAAAGTCTATATTGGAAAGTCATTGCCACTTTCTTTYAAGTTATTTCAAATDTGGTSAGCAAAAATGCRATTRAAARTAAAGTTCAAAAGTAATTTDCAAAGYGAGGCCAATGTTTTTGTTCARCATAGTAATGTRCATGTGRTTAAAGGCAGTGATATGACAAAATTGCTTTCAGTRTGTAAAAAAAATGGCTTTACATTTAATAGTTTGCTTTTAAGTCTTYTGTCAKTAAGTGGTCCGGAGAATTTGATGRATATAAAATCAGAAARTAAWGATTYRGCYACMTWYAGACATGAAATTTCAGTACCRYTGAACGCAASAARATTYYTRCTTCGTGGTGAGGCTCTTCAAAAGAAGATYGGTATGTTTGTAACRGGTGGWAAGATAGARRCATGTGATATTAAGCTTAAATTGTTTGAGAATGATCCATATKGCAGTGTAATTAAWTTAGCAAAAGATTTAAACGATAAAGTWCARAATGWRTGTGTTCAAAACTTTCAAAAAACYGTTGAWGAAGTSGRATTRTTAAAYTTGTTAGSCTGATAAGWCRATGAAAAACTTAGATTCTATWTTTAAAGAAAACCCAAAAAAGATATGTGATTATGAGYTAAGTAATCTKGGRWRYACAAATARRARACATRCYMATKTGATCAAAAGRCTTGTGTTYAATCAGTCYTTYAATCCAAGATCWAGCAACATGACGGTTKCATGTATTACAGGTGGATTTTCAGGAGATTGTGTATTAAGCTTTATGACAACTAAGGAAGAAGAGTTGTCTACTTGGTGTGATAGGTTTGGTAAGGTTTTGGCAATGTTTTTGAGCTCAAATGAAAATGGTAGCAACCGAAAATAAAAAAATAAATATGATTTTYTATATAAGTGTAAATTYAATAYAATACTGATGGCTTTCCCAATATGTGTTTCAATTACATTTGAATATAAGATTTTATCTCATTTTGATGGCTCATAAGACATTTTTAAGATATTTTATTGGATTTAACTAGTATATGGTTATATAATTTGTGGCTCCCTTATTGCTATATAAAATTTTCTCAAAAAAACAAAATTGCTCAATAAGGTTGATATTATCCATTGAAAGCAATCACACTAAACTATATATTCATGAGAATTACTTAGCAGTAGATGATTTAAAGAATAAACCAAAGTCAAGTTCAATCTTGTTTTGTGAGGAAATCATAAGTTTTAAACTATCTTGACTAAGATTTTATAGTGTAAGCAACATTTTTTAATATTTGAAACTCTAAAAACCAGAGATGGCMTYATCATTYAATTGGCATATAAAAGCTAAAGTTRTATTTTAAGCYTAGTTATTTATAACCAAAAAAATTTTAACCTTTAACATGAATCTTGATTATTTCATTGAACTAAAGTAAACACATTTATGCWGGCAAGTTTAAATTTTAGAGGCATTTAATTTACTTTAATTTAAAAAAGAATCAACCTTTAATATCAGCTTTATTTTTTTTTGTCCGTAATGAAAATTTAAAAAAAAGGAAAACCCATGATGACAACATGGACAAGAGATTTAAACSAATGTTTTTAATTTTTTATCTTATGCTTTTTATCAGGAGTTAATACTTTTAATATTGGTTTTCTAGATATATATATCCCTTGATTTAAATCATAGATTTGGCTTTAATTATTTCTTTGGACTCTTTGAAAATCATATTGGTGGTTTCTTTTTTAAATTTATTTGACCTCTTTTTACCCTTATGTTCAGATATTTAAARTATTTRAGCTTAAARGAACTWTAGATGAAGTKGWTATTTTGGTTTTTGATAAAAWACATTTTGAAGGTATTKGWMTYGTGAGTTACTCAACAAAAGCAGTAKATTGATTAAAYKTGYTCACGTGTYAAGCGTCTAATATTWCCTAAAARAGCAATTGYTTACATATAATCACGTGAAAATAACAAACAATTTTTTWAAAARAWACAAATAGTGTTTACATTTTATTAKRARTATTTTAGCYAAATTAAACARTTTAATMCTTATTTTATAGWTATTTTAWATGTAAATTARTTAAWGATTAAGGAATATAAAARCAGTGAATATATRACTAATGGATCAGATTGTTTGACATATAGAAYTTAATRGYCTCCTTCAACTCAKTAGTGCTTAAGAATACAGGTGTGAAGACATCRTTATARCCATCGGTRTCACTWAGGTAAGCATTCATACTWGGWGAMGCATTAGCAAGGTCAGTATATTTATAAGCAGTTTCTTTACTAAATAGAGTATTGGCACCATTTATGTTAACAAAGAAGGCATAAAAGTATGAAATAACCTTGTTGATGACATTTGTTTTAGTAAATGCCGAAGTGACATTAAATATTTTGAACTCTTCAATGAATAAATTAGAAGGAGTGGTGAGACCAGATTTAAAGTAACACATGTAGATCATAGTTTGGATGATGTTTTTATGATCAAATGAGAAAGAAGGATCGATAATATAGACTCTTTTATCAACCATATCAAGTATGTAGCCGATCTTGTCATGGTAAAATAGAAAGTATGTGGTGTCAAAATGGGGRGATAGAGCATCAGCATCGAAGTAAGCAGGGTTAGTTATGAGGTTTATTTCAGAGGCAGGAACAGTRGAAACATCAAGTTTAGCATTRAATGTGGTRATSAGATCAATAAYATCAGTRGAGTCAAAATCTTGTATCGAGTCTAGTTTTTTTCTTAGTCTATCAGTTGAGTTAAAGTAAASGTTTGATGTGTTGAATCTATGTGGGAGTGGGATAGTTTTGTTACATATGAGTGTTGAGTTAACTATGGTGTAACACTCGAGAATTTCATTTAATAATGGCCATGATGTGTTGTCTTTGATATAGCCCTCAGTGATGAGTTTATATAATTCATGATATTTGAGTGATTTATTATGGTGGTGGATTCTTAGTAATTTAACAGTTTGGGAAAGGAATCTTTTGAGAATGGAAGGATAGATTGTTTGGTTATCAAGCATGGCGGTGACATCTTGRTGTGCCATGTATARGTAGTTTGGWATGTTTGTTGCCATYGGTTTKGGGGAAATAATGAAGAAAAAATGAAAAMAAAAAAAAAACGAGTGCGAAGCACGAGTAGTACCCACAGTGTAGCGTAGCGGAACGGAGGGTACAGTCTCAATAGCAGCTAAGAAAAAAAGAAGAMGAGGAACAAGATAYAGAAAATAAGCGGAAGAAAAAAAGAAGTAGAAGAGGAACAACATATAGAAAATAAGCGGGAGGAAACAAAAACAGAACATAATTTATACATGATACACAGGTTAAATATAAGATATAACACTACACAAAGTATTAAAAAGTGATGAAGATTATAACATCATGACTTAAACTCTTTTGATATTCAACAAGACGTATACTTTCACAGTCATAGTGGATCATCTCATTTAATATCAGTATACAATAATGGTGGTTCACACATCAAGAGGATATAACCATATAGAATATAGAAGTAACATCGATGAACTTTCAAAACGAGTGCGAAGCACGAGTAGTACCCACAGTGTAGCATAGCGGAACGGAGGGTACAATATCAATAGCAGCCATAAAAACTATAAAGAGTATCACATATAATACAGAAAGTATAGGAGAAAAAAAGAAGAGGATCATATAGTAAGAAAAAAGTATGGGAAAAAAAAGAGGAGGATCGGGTACTACGAGTTTAAGTGGGAGAAAAAAGTATAGTATAGAAAATATATAAAATAAGCGGGAGAAAAAAAAAGAAGAGGATCAAATACTAAGAAAAAAGAGGAATATCACAGTTTAGCGGGAGAAAAAAGAGGAATATCACAGTTTAGCGGGAGAAAAAAGAGGAACAAGAAGTGATATAGGATATAAAAAAGAGAGAAAAAGGAGGAATAATACAGATTATATAGAGTAACTTTAACGTATGAAGATATAATATTAAAGATATAAGAGTATATATATCATAGCAGTAACTCAATCATAGTAATATAAACATATTAATGACACATGTTTAGTAAAATATTTTAAGTTTAATCAAGTGAGTTATATTTTGGTAGTATTATTTTACATCTCAAAAGTAGGMTYATAAAASAAAASACGAGTGCGAAGCACGAGTAGTACCCAYAGTGTAGCGCAGCGRAACGGAGGGTACAAYMTCAATAGCAGCTTTAATAAATATAAAGAGCATCAAATAGGATAGAGAAGATATAAGGAGAAGAAGAAGAGGAAAAAAAATAGTAAGAGAAAAAAATAAGCGGGAGAGAAAAAAAGAGAGAAAATAGAGTAGCGTATCAGAAAAAAAGTATAGTATAGAAAATAAGCGGGAGAAAAAAAGAGAGAAAATAGAGTAGCGTATCAGAAAAAAACAAGAGAAAAAAAAGAGAGAAAAGAAGAAGAGGATTAAAAAATATAAGCGGGAGAGAAAAAAAAGAAGAGGATCATAGAGAAAAAAATATAGTATAAAAAATAGTGTGAAAACACGTGACAATCGGGCAAAAAACAAAACGGGTAAAAAAAGGAGAAGAAAAATATACAGTATTAAAAATATAGGAAGAAAAATAAGAATAAACATCGGATATAATACATTAAGAATATATAGTATAAAATATATAGGAAACAGATATAAAAGAAGATAGAAAAGAGCAAAATGTTTATAGTAGGTCACAAGGAAAAGTAACAAATTTAAGAAGTTTACATTAATTTTAGAGTATATTTAATTAAATGGGTATTTCCTAATGAGGTAATAATTTAAATGTAAAAACGAGTGCGAAGCACGAGTAGTACCCATAGTGTAGCGCAGCGGAACGGAGGGTACCATCTCAATAGCAGCTTTAATAAAAAAAATAGAGGATAAAAAAAAAATAGAGGATATCAAATTAAGCAGGGGAAAAAAAAAGAACAGGATACAGAAAATAAGTGGGAGGAAAAAAGAAAGATATGAAAAATAGAGGATACAAAATTAAGCAGGGGAAAAAACACATAGAAGAAAGTAGGTGGGAAATAAAAAAAAGGGAAACCCAACCAAAAAATAAACCATAGAGAAACCAAGGTRRAAAGAAGTACAGGRCARTATAGTATAGAACAGAAGAGGAACTCAAACAAAGAGGATCATAGAAGTATAGTATAGAGTAWAGAGTATATAGTGATCGAGGAAAAAAAGAAGACGCGAAAAAAAGAAGACGCGTAAATTCAAAAAAAACACGAAAAAAAGGAGACGCGTAAATTCAAAAAAAACACGAAAAAAAGAGTAGACGTACCCGAACAAAAAGGAAAAAAGGAATTACCCAAAAGGGAAAGTCACATGACAGAGCAGTAATAGTCACGTGTGAAAATAAGAGTAGTCACGTGTGAGGACGTAAGTCCGAACAAKMRT
Organism: Hanseniaspora opuntiae; assembly: GCA_001749795.1. NCBI lineage: Eukaryota > Fungi > Ascomycota > Saccharomycetes > Saccharomycodales > Saccharomycodaceae > Hanseniaspora > Hanseniaspora opuntiae. The sequence continues at coordinate 9,929 of LPNL01000014.1, forward strand.
AGTCACATGWTSHYCTAACAGTATACCYCASCAGCAAACCCATACCCCCAGGGGAGGATTAGTAAGGCCGATAGCACGGCGGTTAACCATGTCTAAGTCCGAAACAGAATACTAACTCCGAGCGCAAGTTCGAACCTTCCAACACCCAAAACCAGGCAATCAGGTCTTCCACATCCAGGTCAGGTCAGGTCAGGTCAGGTCAGGTCAGGTCAGGTCAGGTCAGGTCAGGTCAGGTCAGGTCAGGTCAGGTCAGGTCA